>VDFB02000017.1:369838204-369913583 GCA_007258455.2 Sequoia sempervirens | reverse complement strand
TGGGCCTAGCCATATATCATAAAAAATTAGTACAAATTCTACAGAAGAAGAGAATGATCTGGGGTTTCGAGTTTTTCTCATATTTATGGAAGTCTTTCAAGCATAAAGGAAAATCATTTGAGTGACAAATAATATACAAAAATTTATGAGCAAAGACAAAATAATGATGGCTGGAGTTGTGTCAATACCAAATCTTAAGCTATTACACCTCATGGCATTTATTTATTTTTTAAACAGTCATACGATGATCTCTGCTTTAAAGAATGTTATGAGAAATCACAATGAAATTCTTCAAAAAAGAAGCAAAATAATGGTGGCTTCGAGATTACAAAGATCTCATAAGTGGTGGCTAATATCGAAATCCTCAGCAATGGCAGCCAAGAAACTAGAAAATAGTTCTAAAATTAGAAAAGAATGTCCAGATTTGGCTAAAAGAAATCTTACCACGCATTTCACTGATGAAATATTCAAAAAAATTGCATGAAACAACAATACAAATTCAAGTTTCGAGCTTCAGTATAGTCTAGATTCTTACCAGCAGCATGGCGGCGCAAGTTCTTTCCAGAAAATCCAAATGATGAATGAAAATAAATGATTAGGATTCAAGTGTTTTGACTTGAAGCCCTAATTCGAATTATAATGCATTTCTTTTAAAATTGAATCATTTCATTAAGGCCATGGTATTGACTTCAAGTCAATAAACTTATTGATCAAAAGAGCCCGTGAATTTTCCTTTTGCATTATCATCCATTTTAGGCTGATGGTGAATTCACGCTTTCTGCATGAAATTGACAAAGTCAAAATTGTATTTAAATATTAATGGTAATGACCACAAACGATTACCTTGATATTTACTTATATTGCGCAAAAGGAAGAACTATCATACATTAAATATTAAAATAACCATTTATGGCTATTTTAATGTTTAAATCAAACAATCTTAAAAAAAAAAGAAAAAGAATGCAAAATATATGCTAAGTATGAGATTAGCTTTATTCTTCAAGCTATTTGCATTAAATAATGTAAATGAATTAATTAAATGATGTGTTATAAATCATTTAATTAATTCATCTTTTTCAAAAGCAAATAAAGATATTATATAAAGCTGAATCTCAGTTTACTTCAGTTCTACATCAGATTGTCAACTGGAGATTTATCATGAGAAAGATGGACTTTAAAGTGTGCATGGGAAAATTGGTAAGAATGAGACAGTTTTGCGTGCTTTAGCTTACCTTTTCAGGGATTTTAGTTTAGTTCGAGTTGTAGATCAATTACATGCTTTATGACTGCCACTTCGAGATTGAGTTCACTCATTTTTGCATGAGTTTGAACCACATTTTCAAGGATTTTTCACTTGTGCTCGGATTTCACATTATAATTGTCATCTTTTCACTTTTAGATCACTTTCAGTTGCTTATTCATACACTTTGAAGTGCATTCATATTGTATATATTGAAAAAGTTTACCTTTTTCAATTCAGTTCTTGTTTTCTACCTTTGCCTTCAGCAAAGAAGACTATCTTGTAACTCAACATTTTACAAATTAATATAGTAGCAGGTTATTATAGGTTAATCAAGTTTCATTAGTTTGTAGAGCTTTCCTTTTACCTTTCAGTACGCTAAAGTGTTTGCCTTCAGAATCTCAGGTGTCATGCTGTGTGAATTTGATAAGGAATTTATCGTGTTTAATCTCAAAAACCTTTATTTTCCCACCTCATTTCATATGTGCTGGTATAAAATCAAGTTTGATTCCATAGGTTGTATGTTGTGCTTTTGGCATACTTTACTATTTTAGTTGTGAAGACATTCTTTTCCTTCGAAGATAGTAATACAGTCAAGCCTTCATATAAATTATTTATGTGGTTAAACTATTCAAATTTAGTTGTGCGAATAAGATTATTGAAGTGTAATTGTGAAACAGGTTGCATGCAATACCATCATTAGGTGCATCATCGAGGTTTTAATTTCAGTTTCATGTATTTAGAAATAGTTCTTCTTACCCTTTTCTCAAAGAAAATCATTCAAGTACCTAATTGATCGTCATATAGGAAGCTGGCTTAGAATCCGAAGGTTCTATCTTCGCCATAGGATTACCCACAGCCAGAAGATAGTTCCCATGTTTCAACAGATTGCTGAATTTAATCATTCAAGCGTTTGGGTGCAATCTGATTGACAATAGGAATATCACCAGGTGTGCCAACTGGCTAGTGACATGTGTACTTTCTGGCCTAATGTTTGTTTTCTCCTTCATTTTCTATAAGAAGGATTTCAAGGCCATAAGTACGGATTAGCAAGGTAGATAATTTTGGTCGAGTCTAGGTGAAGTTGCAGAGCAAATTGTAAAGTCCGATGGTTTTAGAGAGAAATACAATTTAGGTTCTGAGTTATTTTGTAATCGGTTTTGAATTCATGGGGACTTAATGTTGTATAACAGTACTAGCATTTGAGTTGAAATGATAAATTCAAACTCATGTCTCTCTACTTTACATGAATATCTGAATTTTGAATAAGATGACTAAGGGTTGTTTCATTCATCTCACTGTTGTGGTGTGTATAATCCTTATTTTAGCTTTAATTCAAGGAATTAATTAAAATGCTTGATTGGGATTATAGGTGGATATGTTCTGTATAAGGATTTGATAAGTAGTATTGGGTGAGAATGCATACTGATGAAATTTTAATGCAATATTGTCAAGGATCTTATAAGTTATATGTTATGTATTAAATCTGTCATAAACCTTTAGATGCTTATGAATTTGACTCCTACAATGGATATATGACACTGATCTAAGTTGTACTTATTTGTGTAGTTTAATAATTGTTTGTCTTTTCCTAGAGCTTGCTACAAATTGCAAATTAATGACTATATTTTACAATGGATTGTGTTGTAGTTATCTCATGCTCCACATAGTTGATATTATCAGTGAACAACCAATTTTATTCGATATTATCCTATCGTGTTGAGCTATTCAATGGGATTATCTGTTATGTGTTAATGTTGTTTATGATATTGGTGTAGAGGTTGTAAACACATTAAGGGATCACCCTCCCGGGTCTTGCAGAGCCCAAAATGTAGGAGGATTTTTAAAGTCCTCATCAGTTGGTCCAGGTCCTTCGAGCTGCCCTTGATTGGAATTGACAATCCCATAGGTAGATTAGAAGACCAGCCTGGTTACAGTGTTAAAAACAAACCAAAACCCTCTACCTTTAACCCTAAACCCTAAACCATTAACCCTTAAACTCTAAACCCTTAAAACCTTTACCCTTTATCTCTCTCCCACTCTAAACTCTAAACCTTTCCTTTGTATTCTTTTATAATTTTCTTTATTTTATTTATTTTACACTTCTACATTTATAAACACACATACATATGCATTTACTGTTTTCATTTATTTCTCATGTAGTTTAATAGTTTGATCGATTTCATATTATATGTGTTGAAGACTTTAGAATTTCAATTACATTAATTTATGGATATGTTGTATCTATAACACTACAAACCATATGCTCTTTGCATTTACACTTGCATTTAGAAATACACATTTATATACATAGATATAGATTTCTTTAATGATATTTTGCATTTATTGTTCTAGGAGAGCATCCAGTAATTGCATTTACATTTACATTTAAAAATACATATAGATACATACATACATACATACATACATACATACATATGTTTGTGTGTGTGTGTGTATGTATATCATTTATATTAAGTGTTCAGAAACAATCCATTAGGTCTGCACATGGATAAAAATTCATAAAATCAGATCTCTCATACATGTTTTGTTGAAACCTAGGCTTGAACCTCTCATTTCACATACTTTTCTTCACAAAACTCTTGAGAACCGTAGCTATACCTTCTTTATTTCTCATCCTACGCCCTATTCATGCATCCTAAAATCATGCATCCTAAAATTACAACAGTATCCATGGGGCCTCTTACACAAGCTACAGTAATCACAAAAAGTGTAAGAGCCCCTTTATATCATGTTTGGACTACAAAAGCCTCTAGCGCAACTGCCCAGCAGTCCAGCCTTTGCACCTGCACCAATGATATCCCAATATTATCTTCATGATCTAGAATTGATTTCACATCAAAATATGGCTGCATGTAAAATCGTATTACCGCTGTACAATATGTGAAAAATACAGGTGTTCTTGAAGAAAAATAAAGATTTTGAATGCATATTTGTATTTCAAACTCAACCATCAACAACCGTTACAATGATCACTTTCTATGCTCTTTAAAGGGACTTTAAATGTCAACCACTAAACAACCACCTCTACAACTAACTTTTAATCTTTTATGATCACATGAAAACATAAACACACTAATTTCTTAAGGTTGTTAACATCACTATTGAAATGTTTTAATTTTTTTGACCTTTCAAACATTAAAAGTATATCATTAAATTCAATTATGTAATGGTAACATAATTTAAACATCATGGAATTACTTATAACCACATAAGTCAGCCATAATTGTATCAATAAATTACATCAAATAGATAATATAATCGTAGATAACTCATACATTTCAATGTCATTGATCTTTCTTCTTCATCCGAATCCTTTGTCCTATCATCCAATCCAGATTCGACATTGTAAGGATTGGTCATATCATCATCGTCATCATTGATATCAGTTTCAATAATGTCATCATCCACACATATATCATCTTCATGAACATTAAATCCTACATCATCATGATCTAGTTCCTCCTCTTCGACATCTTCGTCAGGCACATCATCAACTAACTGTTGATCCTGATCATCATCTACATCATCTTCTAGTTCTTCGGTATCTTCTTCTTCCACCACATTATACTTTATTGGCCTTCCTCTTGGATCATGTCTAACAACAAATGACCAACCCAGTTTATTTGGAACCTCTAAATAAAATACTCTGTTCATATCAAGCTTAGAAGCAAATATAGCTTCATTTCAGCTCAAGGCTGATCAACCTTTAGGGCCAACCATGGTAAATCCATTATCATGTTCAAATAATAGTTCTCTCAGGATCATTTTCATTCAATCGTAGCCTGTACCAGGACGAACATAATTAATCTGAAGGACTTAAAGTCACACTCAAGTATATCCAAAATCCCATAATATCAATTTTCTGAGACTTTTGGATGTATGTCGCTTCTAGATGAAACATTAGTCACCTGAAAGACTACAGTTATACCAGAATCACAATTTTTCTTCATGTCATCCAACATTTTGATTCAAAATTTACGACCATTGCACGACATAGCCTTGTGGTGTTTCACTTGCAATATACCAAACATGTAAAAATAATTGCAATATCGTCAGTTGATAAACATATTTATTCTTGGCCAAATGTATGCAAAGAAAATAATCTCAACATATATATACATCAATATAATTGAAAATAATTAAATAATATGGGTGATTAATATATTTATATGTACATGTTTATCTCTTAAACCATATGCTAAATCAATTTCCCTTTGTGTAACATTGGAATCTCCATTACGATGATCTTCTTTAACCAATGAAGCCACACCTTCCCATATTAATGCACGACCAGATTGTTGACATCGTTCAATCCACACCGTCATCCAATCAAAATTGTTGGCGATGTACAAATGTAGTGCATCCCACTCTCGACCAACTGTATAAAAAAAAATTGAAATTCACAAACGACGTATAATTAGTTAAATACCACAGTATATGACCTTAATTTATAATTGATGTATATTGAAGATTAAAAATTAAATAAGTACAATATGTAAGGAAAGCAATGGTGCGGAAGCAACTTTCCTAACCTCAAAACCACTGGGGAGAATGCATACAATAATTTTAATTTTCAAATTACAACCCAATTAAGACACACATGAAAGATTTACAGAAATAGAGAAGATACTCAAAGACAATGAACAACTGATTTATGTGGGAAACCCTTTCGGGAAAAAACCCACCACACCAAGCTGAATCTCTTTGTATTACAGTAACAATAATTACATACAATCAAAGATACAAATCTTTGGTATTAGTTCACAGTAGTTTCATTCACTGTTCATCTAGTTACAAAAAAGCTCTCAACAATTCGATTCAATCTCTCTCTTAGATTCCAAATCAGAATCAATCCTTTAAATCATATTACTTCTGATTTTTACCTTCTGTTCATCCTTATCTGCCATTACCCATCATAAACAATTTCCTTTCGAGCAACTAATTTTTCCTTGCATACTGTTTAGCTCCAGCATCGCAATAGTTGCAAAAATCTAACTGCCAACCATTTGAATTTTGCTTCCTTTGATTGGTCCATGGGATGCCACATAGGAAAGTCAAATGGTCAAGGGCGTTCAAATTTGTTGGCATATCGGTGAGACACTAACAGTGTCTCCACAATGCCAAAAAGTCTTCATATCGATATCGTCATAGATCCCAATAGTCGGCAGGACGTTATAACGAATGCCATGAGACATACCGAATCCATCGACATCCATTGCATTTCTATCGGCAAGAGATTCCTCCATCGGAAAGACATTTTACCGATGCTCTCAAGTCATATCGATTTCAACTTTTCCATTGGCAAGACTTTACCGTTCGCCAAGAGTTCTCATCGAGTCTCCTTAAGCTTCATCGAAGTACTTGACAGTCGGCAAGATGTTCGTCTTTCACCAAGACTTCATACCGAGCTCATCCAAGTCTTATCGAGTTGGCAAGACTTATGTCTTTCACTAAGACCTTACATCAGCCGAACATGTCATACTGAAGTGTCCAAGAGTCGGCGAGACTTATCACTTTCGCCAAGACCTTTCACCGAGCGCTCATGTCTTACTGAGTTGGCAAGACATTTGACCTTCACCAAGACCTTTCAGCGAACACAACATGTAACCCCGAAGATGATTGACGAGACTCTCCATTAGTTGTTGAGACCTCATACCGAGTGTTTAAGTCATACCGAAACCATCCCTATCGGTGAGACCAAACACCCATTGCTGAGAGATCTCCCCGAGATCCTTGTGTTACCCTGATAGCCATATGCTATCAGTGAGACATTCTCTAGTCGCTGGGACTTCTCCTTGAAACCCTTTGTGATGCTCTGATGACCCGGTCGCTAGGAGTCTCGTCGACATCTGTTAGACACTCAATAGCAACTCGACGAGACATTCCATATTAGCAACACTACATACCGATAACCAAGTCTCCCTGAAGCCTAATAAGAATATACTATTGGCCAAAGGTCTTCACTTCGATGAAAGGTCACATCGAATACATCTAGGTTACAACAATAGACTTCATTTGGAAAGACATCACCTCTGTCTCAGAGACATGAGCATTTCAAGCAGATTTAGAACAATTAGTCAGGTAGACATGATTAATGTCATAGTGACTTTTCCCTTCAGGAGTTCCATGTCAGTATGGATTGAGGCACATATTCCAACAATCTCCCACTTGATGAAGACCTTACTGACAACTCCAGAGTGTAATAAAACTATTGAAATTCATGGGCCAAGAGGCCCATCAAACTAGCACACCACTTGTATTTGTCTGTGCTCACAGGCTTCGTTAATGCATCTACAACATTCTCCAGAGTATCCACTTTCTCCAAAGAGACCTTCCCATCCTCTATATCTCGTACAAAGTGATACTGTACATCTATATGTTTCATCCTGACATGGAAAGTAGGATTCTTTGCCAAACATATAGCACTCTAGCTGTCACAATAAATAGTAATTTTTCCTACATCAAAACCAATGTTAGAACACAAACGTTTTAACCAGATTGCTTCTTTATAGGCATGTGTAACTGCCATGTATTCTGCCTCTGTAGTGGAAAAAGTGACTACAACCTACCAACCCTACCAAATCAGAATCCACATAACCTCGAATATTGAGAGTCCTCTGTGATTCAACCAAGTTACCATGGTAACACAAAGCATAGTCTGAAGTGCCCTTCAGATATCTAAACACTCTCTTCACAGCATCCCAATGTGTCCTTCCAGGATTAGCCATAAATCGACTAAGAACTCCCACTGCTTGGGCAATGTTTGGCCTTGTACAAACCATTGCATACATAAGGCTGCCAACCACACTAGCATATGGCACACTGGTCATTTCCTCCATCTCAGTAGGAGATTTTGGACAATCTTCAACAGATAGCTTCGTTCCTTGCGTAATTGGAACAACTAGCTACTTGCAATCAGTCATACAAAATCTCTCTAGAAGAGTCATGATATACTTACTCTGACTGAGCCAAAATTTTCTATTCTTCCTGTCCCTGGTTATTTCCATTCCTAGAATATACCTTGCTGCACCAAGATATTTCATTTCAAACTTGCAGACAACTGAGACTTAAGATCAAAAATCATTAGCTTACTATTGCCTATGAACAACATATCATCAACATAGAGAGAAATAATAAGAACTTGATCACTTTCAACTTTGTAATACACACAATAATCAAATTTTGATCTTACAAATCCTAATGAAAAAAAAAAGGTGTCAAACTTTTGGTACCACATTCTAGGAGACTGTTTTAACCCATACAGATATTTCTTCAACTTGCAAACTAGTCTTTCTTTACCTTTTTCCACAAAGTGCTCTAGCTGGGACATATAAATTTCTTCTTCAAGATCACCATGAAGAAACACTGTCTTCACATCCATTTGTTCAATCTCTAAGTCATACGCTGCTACAAGTGACAAAAGAAATCTAATAGATGTCAGCTTAGCTACAGGAGAAAAGATTTCTCCATAATCAATTCCCTCTACCTAGGAATAACCTTTTGCAACCAGCCTCACTTTATATTTTTCTACATTGCCTTTCAAACCAATTTTCCTTTAAAAAACCCATTTGCAGCCCACAACTTTTCTGCCTTTAGGCAATGGCACCAAACTCTAGGTATCATTCTTTTCTAATGATGCCATTTCTTCTTTCATGGCTTCCAACCAAGAGTTTGTATCAGACATTTTAAATGCCTGTTTCAAAATCCTAGGTTCATCAGTGCTAGAAATTAAAGCATAGGCACAAGTAGACTCTATCAAATAAAACCCATACGTATCAGGTTGCTTTCTTTCACAAGTTGACCTCCTCACATGCTGAGGCTAAGGTGGTTCTTCATCTTCTTCAGAAATTTTAGAGCTACTTGAGCTATCCTCAGTATCAGGTACATTTTGATTTTTCAATTCCTCTTTATCTGATGTTGGAGGAATTTCTGCTACATCCTTTTCATTTTTTGATTTCTTCTCTGACTGGAAATCCAATGTAGAAAGCTTCAGCTCACGAAAGATAACGCTTCTATTGTACAAAACCTTCTCAGTCTCAGGGTTCCAAAGCTTGTATCCTTTTATGCCAGCACTATAGCCAATAAAAATACACTTTACAACTTTGTTTTCCAACTTGGATCTTTTTTCAAATGACACATATGCATATGCCTCACAGCCAAATACACGAATATGTCTCAGAGAGGGCTTCTTTCTAGACCATGCTTCCAAAGGCATCTTCTCAACAAGAGCAGAGTTAGGAGAATGATTTACCAAGTAACATGCTGTAGAGACTGCTTCAGCCCAGAACTTCTCCTCCAAGCTAGCACTGCTCAGTATACTTCGTGCTCTTTCCATTACTGTCCCGTTGAACCTTTCAGCAACTCCATTTTGCTGTGGAGTATAAGGTGTAGTCTTATGTCTTTTAATCCCATGATCTGTACAGTACCTTTCAAATTCATCTGAACAAAACTCACCGCCATTGTCATTCCTTAAGCATTTTATTTTCCTACCAATCTGATTTTCAACAAGGTTTTTAAATTCCTTAAACTGATTGAACACTTCTAATTTACTTCTAAGAAAATATACAAATGTTCTTCTTGAATAATCATCAATAAACGACACATAGTATCTTTATTTAGACAGAGAAGAAACATTTACTGGACCAAAAACATCAGAATGAATATAATCAAGCAAACTAGAAGATTTGTGAGGACTAGAATAAAATGAAACATGGTGCTGTTTACCATATATGCGATGTTCACAAAATTTGAACTCAAAGTTACAATCTTCAAGCCCTTCTACCAGGTTTTTATTTTTCAAGGTTTTTAAACCTTTCTCACTAATGTGGCCTAGCCTATGATGCCATAGCATAGTCTTCTCTACTGGAAGTTTAACCTCCATGGAGTTTACACCATCAGGAACGTTTTCCTTCTTTTCTCCATGAGTAGCTTTTATTGACTTTGTAGAGACACTATTGCATTGAACAACATGTGCATCTAGCTTGTACAAGGTACCAATTCGAGCACCCCTAGCCAACACCATTGCGCCTCTAGTAATCTTGCAGCCATTTCCAAAGAACATGACCTGCACTCCGATATCATTCAGCTTACTTACAGAAAGTAAATTTTGAGGCAGACCTAGTATATGGATCACATCATTAATTCCCTTCACTCTTCCATCAGAGAATTGAATTCTAACTCTTCCATGACCAACAATTTCCAAAGATGAATCACTTGCTAAATACACCTTTCCACGATCATATTTTTCATACTTTGTGAACCAGTCTCTATGAGATGTCATGTGGAAAGATGCTCCAAAATCAATCAGCTAGACATCATTTGATGCCCATGTAGCCAAAGCTACAATGAAGGCGTCTGCATCACTTTGAGAAGAATTATTTCCAGAAGAGTTCTTCTTCTTTTTCTCCTCCTTGCAATCCTTTCGGACATGACCAGGTTGCCCACAATTCCAACACTTCACCTTGGACTTCTTTCCAGGAGACTTTGATCTCCCTTCTAATTTCGATCTAGATTTCTTGTCCTTCTTCTGTCCTTTCTCCTTCGATCTGCCTCAGACAGCCAGAGACTCCTTTTCCATCTCAGAAGATTTTCTTCTCATCTCTTCCAACAACAAAGAAGCAACAACATCTTCCATCTTGAAAGTGGATGTCGTACTCCCAATAGCCATTATCAAATGATCCCAAGAATCTGGCAAAGAACATAGCAAAAACATGCAATGATCTTCATCTTCAATCTTCACACCAACATATGTTAACTGAGCAATCAACATGTTGAAAGCATTTAAGTGATCAGCAATAGATCCTCCCTCCTTCATTCTCAAAGAGTACAACTTCTTCCTCAAGAATAATTTGTTCACCAAGGACTTGCCTTGATAAATTGATGCCAGTCTTTTCCACAAGGAAGATGCAGTCTTTTCTTCATGAACGTTCAAAAGAACAGAGTCTTCCAAACAGAGCCTTATCAACCTTTTTGATTTTCTCTCTGCAAGATCCCAATCCTCTTGCTTCATGCCTTGAGGTATCGTTCCAGACACAACAAGCCACAGATCATGATCCACTAATAGATTTTCCATTTTGAGTTTCCATAACTCAAAGCTATTGCCATTGAATTTCTCTATTTCCATCTTCCTAGATGTGATCACCATCTTAATCTGTAATTAAATTATCAGACCTCTAATAGACTCCCACTAAAAAATAATTGACACAAAAAACCCAACCCACTCAGAAGGATAACACAACTGGCCAAGCTCTGATACCACTTGTAAGGAAAGCAACAGTGCAGAAGCAACTTTCCTAATGTCAAAACCACTGGGGAGAATGCATACAGTAATTTTTATTTTCAAATTACAACCCAATTAAGACACACATGAAAGATTTATAGAAACAGAGAAGATACTCAAAGACAATGAACAACAGATTTATGTGGGAAACCCTTTTGGGAAAAAACCCACCACACCAAACTGAATCTCTTTGTATTATAGTAACAATAATTACATACAATCAGAGATTCAACTCTCTGGTATTAGTTCACAGTAGTTTCATTCACTATTCATCCAGTTACAGAAAAGCTCTCAATAATTTGATTCAATTTCTCTCTTAGATTCAAAATTAGAATCAATCGTTTAAATCATATCACTTCTGATTTTTACCTTCTGTTCATCCTTATCCGCCATTACCCATCATAGACAATTTCCTTTCGAGCAATTGATTTTTCCCTGCATGCTGTTCAGCTCAGTGTTGCAACAGTTGCAAAAATCTAACTGCCAACCATTTGAATTTTGCTTCCTCTGATTGGTCCATGGGATGCCACATAGGAAAGTCAAACGGTCAAGGGCGTTCAAATTTGTTGGCATATTGGTGAGACACTAACAGTGTCTCCCCGATGCCACAAAGTCTTCATATAAATAACATAATAGATCCCAACAGTTGGCATGGCGTTATAACGAACACCATGAGACATATTGAATCCATCAAAATCCATTGTGTTTCTATCGGCAAGAGATTCCTCCATCGACAAGACATTTTATCGATGCTCACAAGTCATATCGATTTCAACTTTGCCATCGGCAAGACTTTACCGTTCGCCAAGAGTTCTCATTGAGTCTCCTTAAGCTTCACTGAAGTACCTAACAGTCGGCAAGACATTCGTCTTTTGCTGAGACTTCATACCGAGCTCATCCAAGTCTTACCAAGTCGGAAAGACTTATGTCTTTCGCTAAGACCTTACACCACATGTCATACCAAAGCGTCCAAGAGTCGGCGAGACTTATCGCTTTCGCCAAGACCTTTCACAGAGCGCTCATGTCTTACCGAGTTGGCAAGACATTTGACCTTCACCAAGACCTTTCAGCGAACATAACATGTAACCCCGAAGATGATCGACGAGACTCTCCATCAGTCGCTGAGACCTCATATCGAGTGTTTAAGTCATACCGAAACCATCCCTATTAGCAAGACCAAACACCCGTCGCTAAGAGATCTCCCCGAGATCCCTGTGTTACCCTGACATGCATATGCTATCGGTGAGACATTCTCTAGACGCTGGGACTTCTCCCCAAAATGCTTTGTGATACTTTGATGACCCAGTCGCTAGGAGTCTCCCTGACATCTGCTAGACACCTGATAGCAACTCGGCGAGACATTCCATATCGGCAACACTACATACCGATAACCAAGTCTCCCCGAAGCTTGATAAGAACATACTGTTGGCTAGAGGTCTTCACTTCGATGAAAGGTCACAGCGAATACATCTAGGTTACAACGATAGACTTCATTTAGCAAGACATCACCTCTATCTTGGTGACATGAGCATTTCAAGCAAATTCAGAATAGTTAGTCGGCCAGACATGATTAATGTCACAATGACTTTTCGCTTCAGGAGTTCCATGTCAGTATGGATTGAGGTACATATTCCAACAAAATATACATAAAATCTATATGTAAAATGTATTCCAATTAATCTCCATGACCATTTTATAATTACCTCACTTTCCTCAATCTAGCTTTCCCCATCAGGTACTGCCCTTCAAATTTGTTAATGGAGTTGGGATCCCAAATGCGATCTACATGGATCTTTGCTGCAAACTTAAGAAGATATTCACTAATGTATACCATGGTCTGGTATACCATATATCCCTCCACCATAGAACCCTCAAGATGTGCTCTTTGTCTAACCAAAGCCTTCAAAAATTTCAAGTGCCTCTCAACCATCCACATTGACCTTGTGTGTATAGGTCCACACAATTCAATCTCCTCAACTTGGTGTATGAGGTAGTGTTCTTGTGCATTGAAAAATGTCGAAGGTAGACAATTTTTCATTTCACACATTAGATGAGGAATTTTTCTCTTCCAATAATTTATATCTTCTTTATGGATTTCTTTAGATGACAACCATCTACAAGTGATTCAAGGCACAAATATATTAATGAGATTTAACAAAAATATACAGTATATTACATAACAAGTAAAACAAATGACAATTATAAGATGTATATAATGAATTGAACAAATATCGCTACATACCTCATGTATTTTCCAAGATCATATATAACTTGCTTGACATTGTTGTCAAAGTTGTCTCGGAGAGATAGAGGTAGAACGTACTGCAACAATTATAAAATGATCTTTTCATTATTTTTCCAAAAGTAGTAAACACAATACACTGAAAAGTACATGCATTATACAAGTGTAAATAATATACCAGAATAATTACCTTAATGAAGGTATTCCAATCATGCATTTTCATCCCTAACCCAAATTCACCTTTCTTTATTATTATATTGTTTATGTTTGCAACAAATCATGTGGGAAATCGAATTTTTCGTATGACTTATTTTATAGCATTGCTTTGCTACTCTATTAATAACCAAGGAAGGACACTTATACTAATTTGGTCTCCATCACTATTTAATTGAATGACATTTTTCATTGCATGATTGGCTTCCTGAATGTCACTACAAATTTTGACAATTTTTTCTTTGTCATGCCTTTCATCCAATATTTTCCATAACGTTTCTGTTATATTCTTTCCGATATGCATTGTATCAAACAAATGCACAATTTGTAGCTGCTCATAGTAGGGCAACCTACTAAATTGTTTGGGATAACTTTTCAGTCCTTGTGGAAGCCGACCATTAATGCCTTGACGACCTTCATGAAGCATATAAGTTAAACAAATTAAGAATTACAATCATTTTCAATTACAACATGAGTAAACACAACACAATATAAAAATATAAATTCAAAACATATCATATATGATAGATAAACAATTTGATCCGATGTATAACCTTGATGATTAATTCTATTATATTTCAACTTCCATAGGCGAGGTGTCATTCTTCATTGTTTTGATGTAGTCTCCTCTTTTCCATTTAAAAAATATTTTTCAGTAGTTCGATACTTATGATTTCTACGGAGGAAGTGCCTATACTCATCAAACACCTGCTGTCCTAAACTTTTTGAACGACGAGATTTCATCTTTAGACCACAAATTGTACATGCAAATTTTTCCTTTGTTTGGAGACCTGCAAGATCATATATAATTGGATTAAATATGTCAATTTTTATAATTATATATAATGAATATATTATTTTAAAAACATGCATGATATCTACTTCATCAAATTAAATATTGTTAAAGTGCAGTCGAACGTTATAACATACCACAAAAATATGTTAGCCCTGGGGCATCATGAATTGTCCATACAAGCATTACATGGAATTGAAATTGTCTTTGTCCTATTGGTCTAGAGACGTCATACATAGTGACGCCATTCCATAACTTTAGTAACTTATCAATAAGAGGCTCGATATATACATTCATATCTTTAACATGGTACTTACCTTGTTGAATGAACATAAACATTACATAATTATTATAACTATTTTACTGCAATATATATAAATTAATGTACATGACTATTGAATGAAAAAATATAAGTTATTATGCAACAAATAAGACAAATGAGATGCTACTACGTTAAAGAAAATTGATGTAAACAAATACCTGGAACAATCATTGACAACATTATGTGCTCCCTCTTTATTGACATCCATGGAGGAATGTTATCGTTGATAACGAAAACATGCCACACCGAGTAAATAGATCTCAGCTCTCCAAATGGATTGACACCGTCCGCTCCCAATGAAAGCCTAAGATTATGAGGTTGTTCTTTAAAGTGTGGCTATTTTTCATCCATGTCCCTAAATGCAGAACCATCTGCATGCATTTGAAGAATGTCATCTCCACTTCTATTCCATGCATGGTAATCCATAAATTGAGCTAAGCTTTCACACCTAAATAATCGTTGCATATGTGGAATAATGGGAATATAACGAAGAACCTTGTGAGGCACCTTTTTTGTTAGTTGATCTATTCGATATCTACTGATATGACATTCCAAGCATTATGTTGCAAATTCCTATTGTTTAAGATATATAATATGATCATTGAGACATGCATCTATTGCTTGATACTCCATTATGATATCTTTCATAATGGCAGATAAATCTCGGTATGAGCGAGGTAAAATATTTGATGGTGGTAACAAAAATTCACCAATCAATCTACAACAATTTTTTTTGTTAATATAAAGAATATTAATGCTACATATTTCATCCTTTATTTACTAGTGATGAACTAACAACAATTAAAATAGATGAAAAAAGATGACATACCTTAACATCTGTGAGATTGCTATGTTTGATAAACCATTCATAACCTTCAAGTTCAAAAATAACAATACAATAGAGAGAAGAGTTGTTTGGGAGCCTTCATAAAGGGGATCGTATGCCTTCTCAAGTATAGGTAAATCATGAACATCATCAAAATCATCTCGATCATTATTATCAACTCTACCACTAAATGTGTCATGGATCAATGTATTTGTACCATCATCTTCAACTGTGTTTTCTAGCGCATGATCATCTTCTTCCATAGGATTATTAACTTCAACTTCGATATTCATAGCTCCATGTTCTTCCACTTACAAAACCACATTCTCTAGGCCATGATAATCCATATCATCTGCCCTAGGGTGCCCTACCTTTATAATAATGATAGACACAAATAAACCATGATCATGATCAAGTGATTATATATATAATGTTAAAATGATCTAAACATTTACAAATTCAATCAATATAAACACATATAATGAACAACTTACCAATGGATGATAATCATGCTCCCCTTCAATGTGACTGTGCTACCTACAATGTTTCTTAGCTGTTGTGATTAAAAGTCATTTCGTCTTTAAGCCCTTGCAATTATTGCAAGGACAATAATATTTCCCATCACCGTTTCTTTTCAATCTACCCCACAATCTATTAAGTGTCTCTTCATTTTGTTCTGGACTAATATTATCTGACATAATTTTTCTTTACCAAGCTTGACTATTTAGATCTTCAAAAAATATCAAACTCACACTCCAATAATTTTTATTCATAGACAGGTAACAAAACTCATAATTTTGATATTTTACACCAAAAAAATTTGGCATGAAACCACCCCTGCAAAAGAGAAGATAGTCTGAAGTTAATGACCCCAAAAAACACTTTAAAATGCTAATTCCAAAACTTATTAAATTCTGATTTTACTATGATTTCCAACCGTGAAGACTCCTAAAATCAGAATATTGAACTTGATCGCAAACTTCCTACAACAATGGAGGTAGCGAGCTAGTAAGAGCAAGTGACCCATTCCTAAGGAGCAACAAGTCAGAATCATCATTGCTAATGTCAATACAAATTTATCCTTTTAGTTAAAGATGCAATGTGTCACTTCTTATGACGAGATTATCCCTAGGGCCCTCAACATTGAGAGAGCCCTAATCGCACAAGGAAGCACACACTAGTAGAATTTGGAAAATAAATTTCTAGGTGACTAAACCTTTTAGTCAAAACAACTAAAAATGACTAAATTCTGCTCATTTTTTGCAACTCAGCTATAAATGAGTAAATACATTACTAGTTTGGTCGTTGATTAAAAATTATTTAGTCACACAAATAAAAATGACTAAATAGTTAGTCATTTATTTAGTCATAATCCATTTCAATAAATCATTTAAGGAATCAAGAATATAGCCTGCCAAAATACTCTAAAAATTTAATAAACATACCCTAAATTTTTTGTCAAAATCTTATTTTCAGGCGTAGCCCACCAGAATGGAGTTTTCATTTTAATAAACATACTCTAAAACCTTCATCAAAACATTATTTTCAAGCATAGACCGCCAAAATGGAGAAGTGTTTCTGTAAAGAATGACAAAGAATGGTGAGGAGATGTGCGTGCAAGGAGGCATAGGATTCATTGCTGCTTATCTCATTCCTGCTTTGCTAAAAAAATCTTACATTGTTCCTGCTACTATTTTTAATCTAGGTATTTACTTGACATATATTTGCATAATCTCAAATTCCTTTAGAGGCTTTTGAAGTATCAATGTATCCTATATAGGGTTTAGAATGATTTCTTTTAATTAAAAAAATAAATAATGATGTATTTCCCTGTAATTAGATAATGTGGAGATCTCCTAAATCTACCCCAACACACTATCCTTTTTGGCACTATATTCATTACTTCATCTACTAGGGTTTTACATGTGACATATTTAATATCTTCATGACCGTGGCTTTTAAATAGATATCAATATTTTCTTTAATCCTTTTCATGGTAACCCTTGAGTTCCATAATCCACCTTCAATCTCTTCTAAGAATGGTGTCTTAAGCTAGATTGCATAGTATGCATATAAAGCAAGTCCTTCATACCTGCCATTGTTCCAAACCACCACTCACTGCCTTGCTTAAAATGTTTCCTCCATAAGCACAATATCATGTTTTAAAATCATGGTTGCCAGTGATTGACCATTAAGGTCACCACTTTCATCAAGATATAATGAAATTTTTGTCTTTAAACTCAAGGCATTATGCAAGATAACATTGTGAATTGTTTGTTGTGTACGATTTGATTTTCTTACACATTTAGTGCTTTGCTAACTTCCTTTAGGACTGGGTATTGCACTCTCAACTGCAATCTCAAACAACTCACTCACTATCACTTGAAGATTCCTTTCATGAGCATCCTTCTATAAAATCAAGCTATGCCCTATAGACTACCTACTTACTATAGGGGACTCATTGTTTCATGGTATTGTAGTTCTTAAGATCCTTCAACCTTATTGACACTACTTCACAGTCCACAAGGTATTATTCACTATTCTCCCTTCTTTGATGAGTTTCAAAACACTGCTCAAACATGCAATCCACTACCTCCATTATACATTAATGGCTAAGAAGAAACATTGAACCTATGATTACCACTGTGACTTCATTTGGATAGTCATTCCTTGATTGCATTTGCCTTGTCTAACACTACCAAAAGCATTTGAAAAACCCTTAAGGTCAACAAGGGGGTAAGGAGACTCTGTTAAAATCTCCACTTTACTATGCAAGGTTTGAGCTTTATTATCTTGTCACTGCTCAACCTCTTTTTGACTGTCACATCTCAAGTGACTGTCATTCTTCTTACCATAGATTGCATTTAAAAATGTCACTAAGCTACATAGTGTGCTTGTTATTGGCTACAATCTTTAGATTGCAAGATTTTGTTATTACCTACAATGTCTCAATCTTTCTGGTATTGCAACCTCACTAATCTGCTATAGTTATTGTTTATGTTTCTACGGAGGCCTAGGGTTTGTACCCTAATCATGCTCTTACCAATGATTCTGTTGGTATTAAAAAATAACCTTAAATCTTGGGTCAGAAAATTAGTTGTCTTGACAAAGTTGTGGTATGATCTTGGATTGTATCCTAGAGTGTGTGGGAAGCTTGTGTTTGATCATTAAGGTATGTAAACTTGATTAGGGAAATGTATCCTATATATCATGGGTCTTGCTTTAATACTTTCCATAATGGTTATTAGCAGATCACATTATTATAGTTTTGGTAACCCAAGATTGCATTCAAGTATGTAACAAACTTGGTTTGTAGTTTAAGCTATACACTTTTAAGTAACATTCATAAGGTTTAGAAAATCTTGATCACTCTCTAGAATAGCCCATTAAACATGGGTTGTGCTTGAATGCACTACATAATTGATATAACACAACCACTCTGCATATCAACCAGAGTTATAGGCTCTTTATTGCAGCAAGAGGTAATCACTCTTCGATCATGCTATAATTACATCCTAACCTATTAAACTTGAGACAACCTGAATGCACCCAATGATGATTGACATCTACATTATACAACCTAAATTAACTACATTATATGAGTGCCTCCATTTCTATCACAACATAGCCACATTAAACTTGGATCACACATGAATGCATCCTGTATTTGTTATAGCACAACTGTGCCACATGACCAATAGAGTTATGGATCACATAATTATAGTCACAAGAATCTGTTCCTTGGTTGTGATCTTATGGTGATTCCACACAACAAAATCTGGACATGAAATTCTCAAAATCGTAAACCTCTAAAAATGAAATCTGATGAGATGTTGCTTTAAAATATGATTTTTAAACCTGGAACTCAAATCTGACTTCACAACTGAATTCTGCAAAAAGACAATGACTACCCTCAACTTGGCAATATCTTCTTGAATTTTTTCTGATTTTTCCCAAGAAAATCGTCCTTAGTTCTCCATAAACTGTCTCAAGTAGAGCAAAACACTGTCGCAATAAATCATAGAACTGACTTTTCTTTATGTCGGCCACAATTTGATTTTTTTCTATTTTTCATGTTTGTCGAAATTTCAACGAAACTGATAGTCAAAATTTTGACGAACGTCAGGGATAAACTTTCAAAAAATTGAAAATTACACATCAAATTTTACAAGCACTTGATGATACATCAAATTATACATATTTTGTCGGACATTTTCATTAGATTTTGCAGTCAAATGAGTTAGTGTGAAGAGTTTGAGCAATTTCAGTTCTGGTTTCTGATAGAGAATTCTGAAATGATGTTTGATAGTAGGCTAAAAATGTTTGGACTTGAAGTTTGGAAAAAAAATCCAATTTGTTTGAAGTTGATTGTTTGTTTCTAGATGTGTGAATCTTGTTTGCTTTGTTTCAGTATCTAGAAAAAACTTGGCAAGCATAATATTTTGAGTGTAGACAAACCCAAATAAGACAAGCACAATCCTATGGTTAGGCCAAGACAATATTTGCTAGATTCCATGTGGGTTTCCCTAGTCGTATATCCTTAGTGTGTGAATCCAGAAGCTTGGCTACATGGGATCCCCCTTACAGTGCACTCTCTTCTCAGGCCAACCAAGCTTCCAACCCCCATGAAACTCCCATGACAGATTGATCACCTCTACTAAAGATTGCAAAGATGTGGATGCCTTCACACCGACTAGTGCTGCGCTAACAAATAGAAGGTTTTTGGCTACTACACAAGAGTATTTAGTTTTAGACCCCCATTCGAGTGGCCATACATGGGGTACAAGATTAATCTCCATTTAGGAGGCACTCCAACCTGAAGAGATTACGCTCAATAAGGTTTTTGGGAGTATTACTTGGTCTGTATGACACATCCGCACTCGTAATCCTAGGCTTTCCCTTAGGATTCACATTTATATACCGGTCGGGGGTAGCTTGGATTTAGCTCCATTGCTGGTTTGAGTCGCCTTGGGGTGAGTACTTTTTTCCAACAAGGCATACCCAATTTTTGAGGCAGTAACCATTTCTCTTACACCCAAGATTGCATAAATGTGCAAGGGGAGATGATCCTTCGATTATTGCATCAAGGTTACACAAAAACTAGGTGGGTCTGGTTTTTTGATCACCTAGTTTGCACAGGGTGAGAGCATAGTCACCTACCACCTTCAAACACAATCAAACAAAATATAAGACATCATTTTATTGCCCCAAATGAAATATTTTCTAATCTAAAAAACACAAGCACAATGTTTAGAAGTGATAGTCTTGGACACTCGAACCTGCAAAATCACTAGTTAGAATTTTGATCAAGTTGTCTTGGACCCACGAATTGTAAATGCCACATGCTGCCAACAAGGATTAGTAACGAAAAAATCTCTAATCTAAAACATGTAATCTGTTAAAATCCTAAACTAAATTAAAAATTTAAAAATATAAATTATACTAGAAATTAGAAATCTAACTAAATGAAAAAGTGAAAAATCTAATTAATGTCTAATTAAAATCTAATAAAAAAAATCTTATTAAGAAAAAATCTAATTAAAAATCTAAAAAAAATCTAATTAACTTCTAATTAAAAATTTGAAATAAAATCTAATTAAAAAAAAATCTACTTAAAAGAATCTAAAAAAATCTAGTTAAAATCTAATTTAAAAAACTAATAAAAATCTAATTTAAAATCTAAGTTAAAAAGAACTAAAAGCTAAAAAACTAAACTAAATCTACATTTAAATTAAAACTAAATCAAATTCTAACTTAAATTCAATCTTCACTAAATCAAAGGCTAAATTAAATGAAGTCTAATTTAATCCACTCTAATGGAAGCAAATAACGCTACGTGTTGAGTATTGTAGACTTTGCTTGATGCTGCCACAGTTCACAAAGAAGCATCAGAACTGTTTATTTCAAAATTTGAGGGTAGCCTAATTGTGAATATAAATCAAGATCATATGATGAAACATCATAACTGTTTATTGTGGCTGTTAATAACAAAGAGGGTAGCTATGATAAAAAATTTGACCAAAGACAAAGAGTCGGTTTCACCAATGTATCAATGGGTATTTTTTTAGATTAGCTTATTAGATCATAAACACAAAACCCAATGAAACTAATGAAGTGCAAAGGAAAATAAATGAAAAACACAAAAAAGAACAAGCTCACCAAGTGTCTTCAATCTCCATGGCTAATCTCCATTGCACCTTCTAACTTCTTGGAAAGATGTGTTGCCCTCAAATTTGAGTGTGTGAGCAATTTGATAACCATGTTAATGTCCTAAACAAACTTTGAAGGATTTGGAATGACTCTACTATACTACCATGCGAATGATAAACATTAAAAACTATGCCAATATGACTATGCCTATGCCAAGAAATGCCCAAGACTTAATAAGTAATGAAAATATGCCGAATACAAATATCAAGAAGTGTGCGTAATAAGTTGTTAGTCCAAAATAATGAGCAAAATTGACATTTTATAGAAAATGCAATTTTGGACAGACAACCAAGATTAAAAGCTGATGAAAGCCTAAAATTAGAGGTCAAGATTGCATGTGACAACCCATAATTAGGGTTAGGGAAAAATTATTAAATAGTGGCCAAGATGGATTTTAAGAAAATTGTATTGACGGTTGAGAATAAATGTGACAAGAGGATAAAAATTAGCCAAAAAGACAAAGATTTCAAAAATCATGAAGATAAGAATATAAGATTCAAAAAATCAAGAAGATAAAGTCTGGACAGAAAAGAAGATTTAGAAAATCAAGAATTTGATCAATTACTTGATTTATGGAAGAATATTACTATTTCTGAATTAAAATTAATTCAAAAATGTGGATTTATGTGAAAATAAATAATTGATTTTGGATTATTTACTAAAAAAAGTGGCAGTTAACAATGTGAGATCATTTTAAATAATTAATTTTATTTAAAATGAGGGAAATGTCCAATAAGGCAATTAAATAATTAAAGATAATTATTTAATTTATAGAATGTGATTAATAATTAAATAAATTAATAAATCTATTTAATTATAAGAAGGCTTGAGAATTAGTGACATATTAAATAAATAAATAAATGAAATATATTTATTTAATAATCTAGAGGAATTATTAGATGAAAATAATTAAATAAATTAAGAAATTTATTTAATTATAGGAAGACTTTAGACAATTAGTGATGCTTAAAAATAAATAAATAAAATCTATTTATTTAATAATCATGAAGAAGAAAAAGACATGAATTAATTAAATAATTATGAATTATTTAATTAATAGTCAAAAGTGGGCCAATGACATAATTAAAATGTCATAATTATGCTAGGAAGAAGAAGATGAAAAATAGAGCTTGCAAGCCTTGGTCATTTTTATATGTCTATATTAATTATACAATGACAGAAAAGGAAATGCTGGCAGTGATCTATGCACTTAACAAATTGAGGCACTACATAACAGGCTACCAGATCTTTGTGCACACAGACCATGTAGCCATTAGGTACCTCATGAATAAGACCCTAATCTCGGGTAGGTTAGCAAGATGGTTGTTGTTGATGCAAGAGTTTGACATAACCATTGTTGATAAACTAGGGAAGGCCAATGTTGTTGCGAACTTTCTTTCAAGGCTGACTTCATCAAAGGACAATCAAGTCATTGATGACTCTTTCCCTGATGAACATTTATTTTCCATCAATGTGCATACACCCTGGTATGTTGACATAGCTAATTATCTGGTCATATGGAGAGTTCCTCCTCATTTCTCTCCAAAAGAGAGAAGGGTGCTCATTGAGAAAACTTTTCCTTTCTCATGGATTGCAGGATGTTTGTTCTACACTGGACTAGACCATGTCACGAGGAGATGTGTGAGGGAAGATGAGACATATGATATATTACATGCATGTCACAATGAACCCTATGGAGGGAATTTTGTAGCCAAAAGGAAAATAATGAAGATTCTGAACACAAGATATTACTAGCCCACACTCCACAAGGATGTAAAGAAATATACAAGGAAATGTGATAGATGCCAGATGATGGGCCAACCAACCAAATCTGATGAGATTCCCCTTTACCCCCAGGTAGTAATCACTCAATTTTATAAATGGGGATTAGATTTTGTAGGAACCATTGACCCTCCATCAAATGGTAAGTCCTATATCTTGGTATGCACTGATTATGTGACCAAGTGGGTAGAAGTTAAAGCAATGAAGCATGCAAGAGATAATAAGGTTGCCACATTTCCTTATGAGGAAATTTCCACTCATTATGGAGTTCCAAGGGAGATAGTGACTGATCAAGGGGCACAATTCACATCAACCCTTGTCACAACATTGGTTAATGAATACAACATAAGGCATAGGAAGTCTACTCCTTATCACCCTTAGGCCAATGGCCAAGTTGAGGTGACAAATAGGGAAATTGAAGCCATTCTGACCAAAGCAGTGGCTATCCATAGAAAGGATTGGGAAAATAGGCTGCCGAAAGCTGTTTGGGCCTATAGAACTAGTTGGAAGACAACCAATGGTTCTACTCCTTTTGAGTTTTTGTATGGAAAAAAACTATGATGCCCATTGAATTCGAACATAAGACTCTTAGGACTGCACTCGACTTAGGGATGGATATCTCTAAGGCACAAAAGGATAGAATCATGCAACTAAATAATTTGGATGAGATGAGAATGACAGCCTTGCATCACATAGAAGTAGTGCAGAATTAGAGGATAAAATGGCATGATAAATTCATAAAGGACAAGATTCTGGCTAGTAGACTGAGCACTCTTTTATGACTCTAGATATCAGGATAATGCTGGTAAGTTGCAAACAAGGTGGCTAGGACCATATGAGGTTGCTGAAGTATTTCCCAATAGAGCTGTTCAACTCACTACCATTGACCCTGTGAGATTTAAGTTACTTGTCAATGGTCATCGCCTCAGATTATATCACAAGCCAACTTCCAAGGAGGAATTCATGCAACAATTCACTCAACATGCAACACCTAAACTTCCTACAGCCGAAGGAAGTAGACCTAGTGTCCCTCCTTTTGGCTAACCAAGGTACATAATTTTTCTGATGCAGGAGCATCGAGTGGTGTAAGGGCAATCTTGCATCACCCAAAAATAGTTAAATTTTAAGTTTCTCAGTTTTTAGATATTTTTACATTTTTGGATACCCTTTTCATCATAATGAAATTCTCAATTGACGGTTTTTATTTTCTATTTCTGGGTTAAAAGATATTGCAGTTTTAGTTTCCCAGATTTGCACTTGAAAATCTTCCAAGTTAGATTTGAGGCACTTAGAGTTCCTGGAATGGCCCCGAAACTTGCCAAAATTGGCTAGCCAATTTTGAGTGTGTTATTGACTTCGAGACCTTTCCAACGGTTCAAACGGTTCGCGAATCGGAGTCCCGGATCAAAAGTTATGGCCCTGGGAAGTTAGCACACTTTCTAGAAGATACAATTGCAAATGTTCTTTTGAAATTTGAACTTCAAGTTGTAATTTTTCGGCGCCAAACCACCTAAACTCAAATTTGAATGTTGTTTTTGCTCCAAACTAAAGAGGAGCTCTATTTATGGGCGGGTTTCTAATTTTTGGGTAACTTTTTGGGGACAAGCTCGCATATTGCGAAAGGGGATTCTATAGCTTTCTGTAACTTGCATGTGTTGTAGAACTTGGGGATTTGAGATCCTCTGCATGTAAGAAGCTCCATTTTCTGAATAATAAAATTATTCTCTTGTTTGTGGGTTATTTTCTAAGTCTCGGGCTGCGCCCTTATCATTGTCATAATAAAGACTTCCACTTTCATGGGAGTCCACTTCTTCATTAATCCACCCATCCGCCCACCCATTTCGACCTTTCTATCTCTTCCACTTCACTTCACTTTATTCTATCTCCATTTTCATTAAAAGCTCAACTGAATTCTTAAAAGGTGACCAATACTTCCTCAATATTCTTTGCAGCAAATATTCCATGAATTTAGGTACGTGAGCATCAATTTGTTACATCTTAATTATCTTTTGGTACATTTATTTAATTCTTGTACATTAATGTAGATGTTCTCCATAGCATGTAATTATACCTTGCCCTATCAAATTGTCATTATCACCTCTCATGTGAGGAAACATGCTCAAATTTAGGTTGGGGGTGTGTGAATATCATGTCCACGTGTCAGCCCATGTTGGTCCATGTCAGCAAAATTTAAATTGAGCTAATTTGAATTCTGAGTGAGGTGACGAATTGTATGTGTGAGATGACATCAACCGCTGCCATTTTTCTTTATTGTATCCTTCATTTATTACTCCTTACTACCTTTATTACCTATGTCATAATCCTAAGTCACCAAAAAGGTAAAATTCATGCGACGTTGGTGCTGGGAATTCAACAGTGTTGCAGGAAGGTGAAATTTGGGCTTTCAGACAACGATTGTAGGAAGGGAAACCTTGCAGAGTGCTTGTTTAATTGTAGACAACTGAACAATGGTAGGTCAGTTAATTTGAAGTGAACCCACAGTTCATGATGTAGTGTTGCAAGACACACCTTCTTTGGCGAAATTTAGAAATTGTAGATGGCTAGACTACTTCCTGAAGCTTGACAGTTATAATGAAGACATTGTGTAGGAATTTGCGCAAACATTTTCAGAAGGAAAGGCCACGGTAAAAGGGTTGGAGATAGTAGCCAATGAAGAAAGGATTGTAGAAGTGATAGGGTTGCCTACTGGTGGTGAGCATTACCCTGCTACCAGAGATGCAAGGTCAGCTAGGGCTGAATTTACCAAACCTAGTGACCAACCAGTGGACATTGTAACACCCTTCCATTTTGGATGTTTGGATCGACAATGTTTTCTTTGTAATGATTGGTTCTGGTTATGTTGTGACTTTGGAACTTGGTTACTTTTGACCGCTATCTGTTAAGTGATGTGAATGCTATATTTTAATGTGATGTGATTTTATTCTGATGTTATCTTTATGACATGTTTTGGATTAACTTAGAAGATATTTGATTTAACGATGTTTTATGCTTGTGATCATATCATTGATGTTAGAATCGTCAGTTAGTAATTGTGTATTGGTGAAGGGGACGGGATTGCATCACTCGCTTGCGAGTGCCCTGTGATTCTAAGATTTCCTCTTTATGGTGTGTTTGATCATATTATATATATATATATATGCATGTTCGATGTACTCTTTGTTGCAGGTTGACAGGTACATGACATTGACTCCACCTGGTTCACATGTTTGAGCGTGTCCATTGACCAACGGAAATTGATTGGGAGAGAGTAGCTAGGTTTTCCGTGCCAAGTCATCACCCTAGTCATAGTGTGTCGTCAGGTTTGAGTCGGGTTAAGTTGCTTCTTTGTTAATCTCTCTCCTTGTTCTCATTTAAAGTTCAAGTGAAAAAGGTAGTCAAGTGGTGTTATGTATTTAAAGTCATTTATTAAATTTATCTGGTTATAATGTTATAAATGTTGCTTAATTTATTCATTAATTTAATTTAATTAATAAAATGATCTAATATGATATTAGATTTATTTTATTGATTAATTAAATTAATTGTGTTGAAATAAGTCAAGTTATTCTTTTAGAAATTATAAAGTTAAATTCTTTTGAAACTTATGAATTAAAGTCCTTTGGGAATAAAATTGTTAAAAGCATTTAAATGCATATGAAATGGAAATTTCAAAAATAGGTAATAAAGTCTTGTTGAAAACAATTTTGTTTTAATTTTTAAATTTTAAAAAATGGAAATATCTCCAAATTGTTCAATAAATTTAGTTGGTGGGGATATTTTAGGGGTTTGACCAATTTGGGGAAAAACTCTATTTTAGTAAATGAAATTTCATGTAATTTTCAATTTTGCAATTTGGGGAAATGATTTTGGCTGTGGCTTTATTTTGGATTTTGGGGAAAAGCTTTGGAGGAATGGAAATTTACAGCTCTTCTTTCTTCTCAACTCTCCATCCAGCTTCACATCTCAGGTTTTCCCCATTTATTTGTTTTGAAATTTGCATTTTCAGCTGTAAATCTTGTTTTGAAACTCTGTTTAAATCTGGTAAAATTTAGATTTGTTGTGGAAAAGCAAGAGAAGAAATCAACAATAGAAAATGAAAGAATCAAAAGGAAATCAAAAAATCTTGTAGGTGTATTTGAGAAATTCCCATTATGTTTTAGAAATTAAGATTGTTGTGTTTTTTATTTTTTTCTGTAGATAAGTTGTTCAATTTGAACTGTGAATGGAGTTTAGATTTATATATATATATTTGCATATAAATCTTATATGCATTTTTTTTTCCTGTACAAAATTTTCATTCTGGAAAAAAAAACCAGAGACAGGTATTGTTTTTCTTTTTTGAAAAATATTATAATATATATATATATATATAAAATTTGGGGGGAGTGGGGCTATCCCCCACAACCGGCCCCCATGAGGGAGGCGTTGGCTGTGGAGGCAGTGCTTATCGCTGCCCCCACAGGCAGCGGCTCCCCATGGGAGTGGCTGCGTAGCGGCTCCCACAGGGGTTGCGTCCCCTGTTTGGGAGTTGCGCAGCATAAAAAAAGATATTCATTTTTTAAAATTTATTTTGTTGTTATTTATTTTAAAATTTAGGTTTTAATTTAATGTATATTATATTATATATTTAATATAATATATATATTAATAATATATATGTATATATTATATATATAAATAATATATATGTATATTATATATGTATATTATATATATATATTATATATATTATATATATATATATAATATATATATTATATGAGTATATATTATAATATTTGTTAAATAAAATTTTTATGATTATTTATATATATGTATAATGTATATGTTTTATATATACATTTATATATAATATATTTATGTATGTGTATACTTCTTTCATTAATTAATTATTAATTTGGGACGTGGAGTTTTAAATTTGTAGATTTAAAATATTAATATATTTAAAAAAATTACGTATTGTATATCCCTTAAGTTTATATATATTTTTATATGAATATTTGATGCATATTTATATTTAAATATATTAATTTAAGATGGTTATTTTATGTTAATAAAAGCACAAAAGATATTTTAGTCAAATGATTTATTTAGAAGTGGATTGTAGATAATCAAATGTTTTATTTAGAAAGTTGTTTCTTTTAATAATCAAATGGGTCATTTAACATTAGATGTTATAATCCAATGACTTTATTTATAAAGATTATTTTAATCCTTATTTAGGATTGGGCAAATAGAATTAAAATTAGTAATTTAAAATTCTTTAATATGGCCAAGTGATTTAACCTACTTTTGTGTGTACAAATATTGTTATTTATTTAATTGATTACCTGCACTATGTCATTGCGTGAATTGGGTTTGGGAAACCCTAACATTAGATATTGAGTTATCTAGAATGCTTTTTAAATCATGTTTTCATTTATTCTCGATGTTGGGAAAATGGGGTAAAATGTCTAGTAAGTCTTCCAGAGGAGTTCTCTTGGGTGGGAATTCTTATGTAGTGGTTCGATTTGAGAATCACCTTGGGAAATGTGTAGAGTTGTATTATGTTGTACCCGATTTCCACGAATGGGGATTTGTGTCTCCTTGGGATTGGGAGAGGGTTATGTGGTTGTGCCTCCTTGGGAAGAAGGGATTTTGTATCTTCGTTTCCTCCAGTGTTTGGAGAGGGTTTGACCTGTGTTTCCTCTAATGGTTGGAGAGGGTTTTGACCTTTGTAGTATCCAATGTTTGGAGAGGGTTTTGTAATTTTGTTTCCTCCTGTGTTTGGAGTGAGTTTCCTTTATTTGTTGCTTCCTTGGTTTGGAGAGGTCGTCTTATCCAGTTACCCATTGGTTGTGGTCTTTGTACCATGTGTGTTGTCGATAGGAGAGTGGCTCTATGTGGGGGTCCGACACACAAAGGGGCGCCAGGGTAACTCACCTAGGGTTTAAGTAAGTGATAACTAAAAAAAGAATTAGTGAAAAACTCTCAGACTAATTAAGATAATTAATGTCTCTCTCATAGCTCAATCGCTTTTAGGGTTTGAGATGAGACGAGAAGCGTAGTTGGTATGAGGGTCCGACAGCTGGTAGAGTTGAGCCTGGATAGCCCAAGATGTGGGTTCGGTAGCCTTAGACAGTTGAGCCAGGGTAACTCATAACAATTGTCGTGTGACACTCTCGCTATGTCAACCAAGTCAGTTGTTGTACTGTGTAAAAGATCATTGTTCTCTAGAAGCACTATAACTTTGTGTTAAGTAATATTGTGGTTGTAGTTGTTTCAGTTTACTTTATGCTTTAGCCTGTGTCTAGTGGTAGTTGGTCTTGTGTTGGATTTTTGGTTACTATCTCCTAGCACGGGGGGTGAGCCTTTGGGTATCACACGGTTGGGTGGAACGTGCACCTTAATCCGTTGGTTTTCTTCTTGTTCGTGTGGACGAGATTTCCAGTTGGAGAGCTCATGAGATCCAGTTTCTTGTCATGCTTTATTCATTATGTTGATCTTGTATTTTATTACCCCTCATTGTTATCGAGGTGGAATTTGTAATATGTAATCATGATTCTTGGATTATCTCATTCGGGGAATGAGCTTTGTAATCTTATTGTAAATTAATGGTTATTGGAATCATGTGGTATTTATTATTCTTCAGTTTAAATTATTATGTATGGGGTGGATGTGAACTTAATTGTTAAGTACATTAAATGTTATGCATGTAATTCATGTTTCTTGTTTGGGTTTAAGTAACTCAGTCTCGTAACCTTAGGGGATTGGTTGGCAATGGTTAGAACTTGCATGTTAATTGATCTTATATAAAAAAAATTAGTTCATTTGTGTAGCAAATTGCAACTTCCCCTAGGGTTGCGTGGCGGGGCATTACAGACATGGAAAATCAAGGCACAAAGAGAACCTCTTTTCCTAAGCTGTGGAAGCAAGTAGCTTTCCACATTGTGAAGTACATCTCTTGTGAAGGCCACAAGTCAAACCTACATTTTGTGCACTTCAAACTCTTGAATCATATGAGGCATGGGAAAAGAATGAACATGCCAAATGTGTTATACCACCATCTTTCAATCATGGCGAATGAGACCCAAAAAGGTAGGGATAATTCTATTTCCCACCATTGTCTGATCAAATTATTAGTAGAAAAATATTTGCATGATGTGTCTGATATGACTTGGGAGGAATTTTTAAATATTGATCAATTTAGACCAGAGCATTTGCGACCTAGGGTTTTTCCTCCACTTCGTAGGGTTAGGAGGAGAGTGAGTATGGTTGAGGCCACTCCTAGAGCCTCAAATTTTGGTGTAAGCCCTAGTGTAAACCCTTCTACAACTGAGCAAACTATAAAGATTACTTCTTTTGAGGAAGAACATTAAAAGAAAGATAGTTCCTCTTTAGAATCTGATGATGATGTCCCTCTTGGAACCTTAATTCAAACTAGGGCACAAAAGAAAGAAGCAAAAATGAGGAAGGTAAAGTCTAAAAAGAAAACTGTAGAAAAAGAAGTGCCAAGCTCTAAGAAATGGAAGGCTGACACTGTTCATCTTGTAGCTGAGGAAAAACATGAAAGCCCTCCTAGAAAAACAAGACCAGTTGGACCAACCACTGTTGTGTCTCTAAAGGGAAGCCCTAGGCCTAGAGAAACATCACGAGAGGACACACAAGCCCCAATGGGGTAGGTGAACATTGAGGAAAAGGATATTTTTGAGGAACTCTCATTAGAGGACACAAAATCCCCAATGGGGCGGGTGAACGTTGAGGAAAAGGAAATTTTTGAGTAACAAGAAAATATAAGGTTGGCAAAGCTTGCTGCCATCATAGAATAGGTTAAGATTGAAGAGTATGATGAGAATCAAGAGCTCCTGTAGCAAGAGCAAGAGCAAGATTTCCTGCAGCAAGAGCAAGAACCCTTGCAACCAGAACTGGGTGAACGATCAAAATCCATGCAGGTGGGGCCACATGAAGAGCAAGAATTGGTGCCAGAATTTTTTTTGGTGGGAATGCATAGACCCTCTGATTTTTCAATGCACATGGTAGCCATGAACCTATGGAATGAGATACAAAGGAGGGAAGAAGAATGGAGAAAGGAGAAACATAGGCTAAAAGAGGAGATTAAAAAGAGGGATGCAAAGATTAAAGAGAAGAATATGGAAATTGCTCCCTTAAAGGAAAAGATGGACAATGCATCAGCCTTGGTGCCTTAGATGTTAGAATGTTGGACTCCTCCAAGAGTCCATGCTCTATATTTGAAGGAGAGGAATCTTTATTTTAAATTGGAAAGGATCATTTTAGGTTTGAATCCTTCCATTGAGACCCCTCTTGATTTTTTCTAGGCTTATTAGATTGCTCCTCCTGAAATGAAAAATTTGCTGTGTGAATTTTATTTGCATAATTATGTTGTGACCCATGATCATGATTGGATTCCATTGTTGTATGTTGGGGATATCCAATTAAGGGAATTCATGCCCTGGATACATAATGAAATTAGTTGGGGACAACAGTTCAGGACTTATAGGCAAATAGAATCCAACACTCCCTTGCACACCAGGGCTAAATCTAGAAACCCATGAGACATTTTTTGGGAATGGCACATATTCCTTTACCGACCAAGCTATAGCAGTAGGATCCTACCTATGAGAGAGGCAGTTTACAAAGAATATGAAAAGGTAGTAGAGACCATAGGGAAATCTGTAATGGGATATCTGTCACATAGGTGAAACAGTCTAACTAATGAGTTAAAACAAGCTGAGCCTCACTCTTTGCAGAACTATGTTGCAACATGCAAAAGAGTTGATAGATATATACAAATTAGAAGGATGAAGGGACAATTTTGGCTTCCATTAACTTTTTAGCCACCTATCCTATTATGGCCTGTGCCAAATTTCAGGTGTTATTAGTATGATATATCTATAAAAAGGAAAAAGATGGAATAGGTTGGACATCAAGCAAGGGTTCTATTGGGATCCTAATTCTTACACTGTAGGAACTGATGTGGGGCAACTGGAAGTTGCATATTTTAGGGTATTGACTAAGCAAAAGAACAACCCTTCCTCTACTAGAGGACCAACAAAACCTTAGGTTGGGGGGAGTGATGAGTCTAGTTTATGGCTCAATTTTGATAAAGTTTATTATCCATTTGCTGTTGTTGTCATAAACTTTGATACTTGGATGTTGAAATTTTCATGTTATTTACTCAAAACCATAGATATTGGGAATAAGCTTATTTTTGTAACCTTTAAATGACATTAACATGCTATGTGAAACTATCTACTTTAATTTACATATGGATTAATGAATGTTACTTTAAGATAGTTATAGATATGCAATTGTTGTGCATACTAATGATGTCATGCAAATATAATTTGAGCCTACAACATTAAGGAAGATTCTACCAGTTGGTTGTTCGCCATAAAGGTCAAAAAGGTGATCATTCAAAGGTCAAAGGAGGGAAGACTCCCAATGGAGGGAGATTCCTAGTTCAAATCAAAGATTGTAGCTACCTTGTAAATGGTCATAATAGTTTGTTGAGTGAATATAGGAGCTATTATTATGCTAGATCTATGTTAAGGTAAACTGGTTTGACCAGATTCCACACATGCATAAGCTCCTTTCCACTTTATATGCTTTCCATAAAGTGGCATCCTCCTAATCTATTGGAGTTGACCACCTTGCTAGGTAGTTAGTATTTTTTTCCTTCTATAAATAAGACTCGAATGCTCCTTCTCAAAAGGTTGATTAATTTGATTGTGTACTCACATTCTCAGTTTTTCAGTAATACAATCATGCTGCTCTATTGTACTCATACTTTCCAAATGAATAAAATGAAGTTATAAGCTTGTTGCATGTGAGTTTACATTTTTGTTAAGGGATACTCATCCAAGGGGGGCCACTTGGTGAGCATTCCATCCTTTAGCTTAGTTATTACTTTTCTGTTCAACATATAGTTACGAATCTGACAATTGTTTGTTCTTGCAGCCACTATAATTCCATTATGTGACTATTCCTATAGCCAAATCAGATAGAGTAGTTCTTGTCTGTTTGCTCAAATTTTCATTTTTGTCATTCTTTTTAGCTTAGTATAGTTGTTGGTTGATGTTCAACACTTATGCTAATTCTTTCTAAGCAATTTACTTTCAACATTATGTCTTTCTTAGCTATAGAATGAATATGGCTACTATGATGTGTTGAACCATTTCAAGTCTACATCCCTGGGTTGAAAATTTAAATGCACCTTCATGATGATTAAGATAGCTATTCAGATTAGATGTACAATCTTTGAATCACAAGTTTAAGGGCTTAGTTGTTAAATCATTGTAGGAGGCCAACAATCCACATTGCTTTGCACTGTAATATCCTGCCATATGGTTTTGAGGTGATAATGGTACATAATGAAGGATTCAATATCCAAAGTTTCAGGGTTTCATGTCTTCCGCAACATAAGATATTGATGAAAAAGTATTGGACTAATCAGAGACATAGTTATAGTTGTAGAGTTCATGTTGGAATGCTTCACATTCCACTGTGGATGATCATTGTGTTGTGCATATTTCAAGAAGTGCTTTAAGATTTCAAATGTGTGTGCACTCTGTGTGTCAAGTGGTTTGGTGGTCCACATGTCAAGTTTTGGGATGAGCAATTGGTTCATTTAGTTGTTGCTTCACCAATTTTGTTGTGCAGTGCCTGACCTAAGGGTTTTGGAGTTGCATGGGACTAAATCGTCTATGGAGTAGAATCATAGGAGTATCTATAGGTCATGGTGACCTATCTTGGTGAAGAACACACTTCAATTACTTCTGCAAAGTATGTATGATGGAGTTTTGAGCTGATAGGTTATGAAGTCATACATTTCATCTAATTAGGTTGACCTAATTGATGATATGATTGTTTGTGGAATATATACATACATACATGCATTCTAATATGAGGCATGTAGTGTAGTGTGAAATGTGATAGTGGTGATCTTGTGAAAATGAATAATGAAGTGTGTAAAGTCAATTTTCTGAGCCTAACTAGAAATTTATCTTCAACATATAGCAGATGCATTGTAAGTAGTTCAAATTATGGAAGTGAGCTATCCTTTTGTATATCTTTTATAGTTCTAGAAGAAGTGATCTTCCTTGGTGAGTAAGCCCTCCTATGTTTTTTTTAGTGAGTTCTTCGAGTAGTGAGCCTCCTGTAATATATTGTAACCGATTATGAGATATTGTGAGCTAATCCTCACTATTGTTATCCCTTTCAAGGGTTTTCCACAAAATTTGGTGTTCTTGTGTTGATTTTTGTGGTGCATGCTTCAATTGTTTCTATCCATTTATATAAGTTTAATAATATGATTTTTAATGCACTTTTAAGTTAATGAATTTTAGGGAATACTGATTCACCCCCTCTTAGTATTTCAAGTGTTCAAGAAAATATACTCACATGTAACTTACAACAAAATTCTACAAAGGAGCTATTTGTTTCACATGAATTTCACAAACACTTCAAATATTCTTTTACATATCAAATAAAGATCTAGCAAAAGGTTTTAGACTGTCCCATAAGAATTGATATCCAAGTTGTAGAAGACTCTCCAAATCCTCTCTTCTATCTTTCCTTTCTCTACCCTTTTCCTCTTCCATCCTCCAAATAGCATTTTCCTCTACTAAAAAAAACTAAAGAACTCAAGAATAATTCCAAAGGAAAATCCCATTCTCCACAGAAGGAGAAAGAATAAATAGAATGGGAAAATAAACTACCTTCCCTTAACCACCTAAACTACCAAACAAACTCTAATTTTTTCTAATTTTTAAAAGTGGGTTCTAAACTCCATTTAAGTTATTTTATAATAAAATTTAACCCTAACCTATAGGTCCTACACCTAGGAACCTTTTCAAACCATAAAAATGAAATCTAAACCTTATAAAGGTACTTAAAAAGCACAAAAGAATAAAAAAATACTCAAGAAAATTAAAAGATAAATAAAAATACTTTCACATTTATACAAAATTTGCATAGCAACTACAACACAATATTTCACAATACGAACCACAATACGTTAGTACTCCATATGAGGCAAGGTTGGGTTTTACACTCGAAATAACATAGAAGTAGCTATGTGACCCCAACCACCATTGAGAAAATTTGTTGGAACAAAAATATCTACTAAGAGGGGGGGTGAATTAGTAGATTGATTAAGAATTATCCTCTAATACTTTTAATGTAGATTATAAGATCATGCAGAGGTTCACACACTCAAACAAGTAGACATAACACCAGATATACATAGAAAAATCAATATGATAAAAACAATGGTGATAATAGTTGCTAGGATCTACTATCCTAATCCAACCTCACAATAAGAACCTCACTAGTTAAAATGTTTAAGGGAACCAACCCTAAGGAGACACCAATCCCCTGATTTAAGTGCACCAACTCTAAGGAATCACCTAATCCTTAATTGAGCACCAACTCAACTTTTTGATGGCACCAACCAATCAGATTTACAATGAATCTTATGGAGCTACAAATCCTATTTAAAAAATGATTCAAATGAATCCAATTCTATGTTATAGACTTGTTCTAAATATTCTCATTATTTTCTTCTTCTTTACTATTCCCTCTACACTTTAGAACATCCTCTATTCTCTAAAGCTGCTAGAGCATTTCCTCTCTCCGCTGCTAATTGTTCATTAGCATCCATCTCTTCTTCTCTGCTTCTCCACCCTTCCTCTCTACTACAATCACTAAGTGAATATACTAGATGATGTTTTTCTGCATTGGTTGTAGGTCACTCCACATTATATCTGTTTTCACCATAATTACCTTTTTGCTAGACTCATCTCTTTTTTCTTCACTGACAAGTCTACTTTTTCTCGAGCCATACACCACCACAACAATTCTATGTATTTTGATACTTTTAGTCATGTATCAAGCCCTATATTTGATACAAATTCAATGTGTTTACATGCATGATTGAATTGTATTTGATTATGTAACCATATATGCCTTAATATTCCCAACCATACATTTCAATCAACAATAAAAATTCAATCTAGAGCGGTTGTGACAATAATTTTTTGTTCACTGTGTCAAATTCCACCACTTGATTGAGAGTTCCAATACTTGACCATTGAGAGAATCAAATATTTGAATGTTGACCAGAGATTTTCAACTTTGTGCCATGATTTTATGATCATCAATTAATCACCTCAACTTTAAAATGCAACCGTTAGATTAGATCTCTGAAATTATGTCATTGATATCTATTGCATACCATAAACTTAGTGCATTTTTTATTTGCACTTGAAGAATGATATATGAGATGTATATGATGCAATAAGTGATTTCCACTTTTCATTGTTTCACATATCATAGTTTTATCCCTATTAGAGTGGATCAAAACAACAATGCTCTGACAACCGTTGATCTCTACATTCCCTTGTGTTGATCGTTGATATTAACAAACATTGTCTAGCATTTGTTTTATAGATTTCATCAAGGACACATGGAGTCATATCACATCATCACAAAGTTTGCATTATCAAAGAAAGAAAAAAATGCACTATCATGATAACCATCTGATCTTCTCCTTCAATGTGCGATGTTGATCTTCATCACACATTGTTTTCTTAGCACATTTTAGCCTTGCACTTGAAGACATTAAAATATGATACATAGAGTCCTTGCATTAAAATTTCCTTCAAACACTTGTCATGATTTCATGCTATCACAAATAATACTATGTCAGAATGAATTAGAAATGTGATGCTAGGTCACTGTAGATCTCTAACACCCTTCACACGTTCCATCGATCTTAGCAAAGTAGAGAGCCTAGAAATTGGTCCGACCGAACATGTGGCATGATTATGCACTATTGTACTTTTAACCATGTAAGAGTGAATCATAAATGTGCAGTGAAGATTAAGTGTGATGCTACAACAACCATTGATCTTTAATCTAATATCTCCATCGTCAATCAAGCTAGGTAAAAGTATTAAGTTTCAGATTTAGGAAACTTTAATACTCTATCGATCTAGTAAATACTAGGATGAGGGTTCAGTTATATAATTACTTTGAAGCCTTAAGTCACAACTGAAGTGACTCAAATCCATCTACCAACATTCAATTGAAGAATAGAAAATATTAGGCATTGTGACTGATAAGCCTCAGGGTTTTTCTGGTAAACCCTAATTGGACCGGAGAACATAAATAATTCATTTTTGAGCTCAATCTTGATCATTTAAACTTGAAGATCATACCTCTGGAATGTACTTGGAAACCCATAACAAATATTTTATCTATTTCCTCTATAAAGCTTCAAAAGTAGTCCCTATAAAGGCATGACAACTTTTCATGACAACATTACAACTTTTAATAGAATATTGCAACTTTACAAAATAGGATGAAAACATGCTTTTCTCTCCATCACTCTTTACCATTTTTCTTGTGATCGATCCTTTGAAATATGACCTCCTTAGACATCAATGATCACTATATTTCCAACAATCTCCCTTTTGACATCAATGAAAATAATATTGCCAACAATCTCCCCATTTGTCATTGACGACAAAATAAATGATCTCATCCTCTGGCATTGAATGCACTTGCATTAGATTTTGATGAACATGATCTGAAGATTTTCACAACAACCTTTCTCCCCATTAGGTAATGGGAGATTTTCCAAAACACAAGTTTGACACATATAGCATTATCATATCTCCCCCTTTGATAAACATAAAGCATTTAGCAAACTTTTATAGAGAGCATTTGCAAATTTTCTCCCCCTTTAACATCAATTTCAAAGGGACCTCAATTTTCTCCCTCTTTGCCCAAAATTTTCTCCCCCTTTGTCAGATAAAGGAGTTTTCCCAAGAATCTGCAACCATCAAGTCATTAGAAATTTGTAAAACCAATCATACCTGACTTTCCTTTTCTCTCTTCTTCTAGGGATGAACATAGATTTTGTGATTCCCCCCTGGACTCATGCCCTATCTGTTAGTGTAATTAATTATTTATTACACTAGCATAAGTAAACTTAGGTCTTGCATTTAATTAATTAAGTCCTAGGTTGCATTAAATTATAAATTATTAATAATGGGGTAATTCCCCCTTCCATGTTTGTAGGGATAAGATTCCTTCTAGAAGATGAGTTTTCCTTCTAGAACTTATCTCAATCTTTTATCATTTCCTAGGTCTACAAAAATATATTTGCGTCAGCTGCATTTAAGGGTGTTACAGGTGGTAGTACATACAAGAGGGGCCCACCTTATCCCCGGGCCTATTGACAAATCCACCGCTGATAGTTCTCCATTGGATCCTTGTCAACAACTCCATCTTCCTACCGTCAATCCACCGAGTTCACCAACTCTGACCACTCTCCCGACCAGTTGTTTGTTGCCGATCACCGCCGGCTACTTGTTCCTTAAGTGACGCCACTGAGACTCACCGCTCTTCTCAGTTTCTTAGCCCTGCCACCACCATTAGGGTGGCACCTCTTTTTTTTTCCTCATCCCATGCCAAGGTCACATCAGCGACCGAGTGCTAAGCCCGAAGAGGCTTATTTTTTGCCCCTGGTTAGCCTACAAAGTGCCTCATCTAGGCCTTTTTTTCATTTTATCATAACTTTTCACCAGGGTATTGAAAATTGGAAAACAAGATACCATCGGAAAGAGAATTTCCTCTACTTTCTAGTGGTGACATCCATTCTATAGAATTTTTCTGCCATCAAAATCTACAGTCAACTAAAGTCAAAACCCCACTTTGGACTTGAAGGCTCATATCTTCTCATCAGATTTTTAGATTTCAGTGATTCCAGCGGCATCAGGAAGGTAATTCAGAGGGTTTTTTCATTAGTCCATTCACTTTGATCAGTTTCAACTCTAGGTACTCTTGCATTAGGTTTTTTCAATTTGGTGCATTTTTTCAATAACTTGGATATCCTGGAGCTTTGGAAAAGAATATTTGATTTGGGTAGCATCACTTCAGTCGTACATCATCCTTGGAAGTATCTATTTTTTGTTGAAGGTCATTGACTTTGTAATTTTAGAGAAATTTGATAATACATTATGGGGCTTGCATAAACTCCTTTGACTATGTTGCACAAGAGAAACTATAAACAATGGCGAGATGGGATCCACCATCTCTGATCACTTGATTTATTGCCACATCTATATGGTATAGTTCCCCATCCAAGTGAAGGTATTCATGAACTTACTTGGAGTTGCAGTAGATTCACTGTCTTGGAGATCATTTCAATGCAAGTTGATTGTGATGTTTTTAGTGCCATTGATCATTGTGATTGTCCTCACATCCTTTGGACTAAGCTTTGGGAGATATATGGAGGATCAGACACTCCACCCTTCCCCAATGATCATGATTTAGAATATCATTCTTCAGATCAAGTACCCCATGATGACATTGTTGTGCAGGAGGTTGATTGCCTTGAATCTTCTAAAGAGGTTGAAAAGGTATCTTCAAATGCTTCTTCTCCATTAGAGAAAGTTGGTATCCCTCACATTCAATGATTCCTTGTCTAGATTCATTGATTAAGGCTTCCATCATCACTCATCAGGACACATTCTGTTTTCCACACTTGACATCATAGGATGGTTTTGTTTTAGGTATCACTAAATTGGCTACTTCTATAAGTTTGGAGGACATTCTTGAGGGGATATCACTCCTCTATTTTGATTCTACTTTGGAGAGTTTTCTTGAGTCTCCACATCCTTTTTTCTTGACCTTGATTGGGGATCCAAAGACTATCTTGGAGGCACTTGTTTTCTCTTTAGAGATTTCAAGTATGAGACTTCTTCCCTATCATTCCATTTAGGATTTTTGGTTTCTTTAGTATCTACCATTGGATTGGATTCAGAATTATTCCAGTGGTTTTGAGGACACTTCATTGAGGAGGGGAAATCTAGTCTCCATCACATTCATTCCATCACAGTCTTTGGATATTGTTCCATATCAGTTTCCACATCATCCTGGTTTGTCACCCTCTTCATTGATTGTTGCATCTTCATATTCAAGCAAGGAGACACACAAGCAGAGTTCAGAGACATCATCTTCATCCACCTTCATATGTCCTTCCTTCAATTCCTATCCGGAATGGGAAGCATCTTTGCACTTGCCCTTGGTTTTGTTTTTTCTGAAAGGGAGACAAGTTGTTTGTCGACACTGGATCATGTTTTGTCTACAGACACTTACCATCTTTGCAGGTGATCACATCTTTTGGGGGGGCTATATAGTCTCTCTAATTCCTCCCAATGGGGGGGCTATTGATTATATTATATCCATGTGATAGATGGTGTCCTTGGGGGTATTTGGGAGTCCTCCATCCTTCCCATCCTTTCTCACTTTTCTGCATTTTCATCTCCTTTTTGGAGAGGGTTTTTTTTCCCACTGGGTTTTCCCCTTTTCTCTAGTTGTGGGAGATTTTTTGCATCTTCTTCTTCATCATGTAAATGGGTACCTAACATGGACTCGTAGCTAGGATCCATCATCATTGCATAATCATTTCATTTCCTCCCTAAGTTGCACTTATGGGGGGTGTTAGTGTAATTAATTATTTATTACACTAGCATAAGTTAAATTAGGTCTTCCATTTAATTAATTAAGTCCTAGGTTGCATTAAATTAGAAATCATTAATAATGGGGTAATTCCCCCTTCCATGTTTGTAGGGATAAGATTCCTTCTAGAAGATGAGTTGTCCTTCTAGAACTTATCTCAATATTTTATCATTTCCTAGGTAGGGTTCACATGTTGTCACATGTTGTTAGATCATGACACATGGAAACATCATATTGCATCTTGCATCTCTCTCATGCCTATATATTGAAGGCATTTGTACATTTGCAATCATCTAATATTCTAGATCAATAGAAATCTCTATTTGTATGCCCTTAGTTGTAACACTTTTTGTGTGGTTGAATTTCTTCTTGGAGGTCCTCTTGAAGGTTGTAACTTCAGGGACATTGTGCATCCATCATTTCAACACTATCACTAAGATCTAGTGATGTGAGGTAGGAGCAACCACTGCCAATTTCATTCTCAAATACTCAAATTTCTCTTTGAGAAGAGGTTTAGTGAATATTTCTACAATGTGATTATGAGTTGGCACATGTTCCATTGTGACTTCTTGGTCTACAAAATTTTCACTTAAGAAGTGATATTTGATTAATATATGCTTACTTCTAGAATGCATCACTAGATTCTTTGATATGTTGATAGCACTTGAATTATCGCAAGGAATAGAGATAGGTGATTTTTGCTCTACCTTGATGTCTTTCAGTTTTTTCTTCATCCACAATAATTGAGTGCAACAATCCACTATTACAACATATTCTGCTTTATCTTTAGATAGATTAATTGACTCTTTCCTTTTGCTTAGCCATGAAACAAGTTTGTTTCCAAGGAAGAACACACCACCACTAGTACTTCTTCTATCATCCACACTTCCTTCCCAATCAACATTTGTATATGCTATCAAACTGAAATATTCACCTTTAGGATACCATAGTCCATAGTAAATTGTACTCTTGATATATCTAAAGCTTCTTTTCACTACATTGACATGTGAATCTTTAAGAGCAACTTGGAATCTTGTAACTATGCACACTACTTGCATGATATCAGGTTTTGATGCAGTTAGGTATAGAAAGCTACCTACCATTGATCTATACATGGTTTGATTTACATTATGGGATTCATCTGACTTGCTCAACTTACATCTAGTTATCATGGGGTACCTACTGGTTTTCTATCTTCCATTCCAAACTTCTTGAGCATATCCTTAGCATACTTGGTTTGAGATATGAATATCCCTTCATTAGTTTGTAATATATATAGACCAAGGAATAAAGAAAGTTCTCCAAGCATAGACATCTCAAATTCATCTTGAATTTGAGTAGCAAAATCCTTACACGTTGCCATTTCTACCACCAAAAATGATGTTTTCCATATAAAGAACAACAATCATCATATGCTCACCTTCTAATTTTAAGTACAGATTGCTATCTGCACAACCTTTATTGAATCCTTGTTATTGTTGGAAATATGGAGCCTTGCAACATGAGCATGATGTGTGGATGGTTTTTGTTGGTTGTTTTTGTGTTGTCATTGATGTCAACATGGTGAAAACTATATGGGAATATTACTTCGATTATTAGAAGCTGTTCTCTGCCACCAATGTTTTTTTGTGATGAGCTAGTGTGTTGGTATTTGAGTCCAAAATTCACCGCAAGAATAGATATGACTCTAATCTCTTAACCATGTTATCATGTCTCATTTAGAGAACTATATCCTGGATCTTGAGAAGTTTTGGGTTGTGAGCAAAAAGTTATCTTTGACAGAGTTCAACTCTGTATTCTACGATTGTTCCTTGCTTAGCATATCTATGTGGGAGAATCTTCATTTTCTTAAGGAGAACATTTTAATGCTGCGGTTTTAATGGTAGTCTCTTTGATGATAGTATGATGAGAATTTGATGTGGTCTTAGATCCAGAACATGTTTTCTTTGAGGATTGTATGTTAGTTTGGAGATTCTATGAATTAAGTTCTAGTCTTAGCTGACCTAATGTATGCAATTCATTATGAAGACTAGTTATTCTCTATGGATGTCAGTCAACTTGGTATAATGTACTACATGGATAAAATGTTTTAAATCATATATGGTGCCGACAAGAGTGTTTTGATTATTTTGTCTTCATCTAATTAGGCTGACCTAATTGATGATTAAGAAAAACTTGTATATATACAAGGTTCCTTAAAGAGAGAAAGGTGTGTGAAGTAAGTGCGAGTGTGAGTGTGGAAGAAAGGTGAAAGAGGATTTGAGCCTAGGGTAGGTGCAAGAAGCTAGGTCCAAAAAATGATCAAAAAGTGGAAATGTTTTTCCTAATTTTTAGAATTTTTCACAGTTGGACTTAAAATTTGAAGCACTTACACATTGAATCTTAAAAAAATTAAGTAATATGAAATTTAGTATTTTGACTATAGTTTTCAAATATGTAATTTATTCTAATACCTAGATGATACAAAATAATTTTTTATGTGCATGCATAAAAACCACTTTTTCAAAGTCACTTTTTTAGGACCATACCATGCATGTGTATGGATACCATAATTTGACTTAAATAAAACTATTTTTCTAATTCCTTTTAGGGAAAGATGTATATTATAATGGAGATTGATGCAGATATTTTTTTATAATTTTTTTTGTAATATTTTTTTATTTATTAATTTTTTATTGGCCCTAATTTCTGGTTTTTAAAACCCTTGTATAGGGACACCATAACTTGACCTAAACTTGTCATTTTTTGAATTTTATTTATTTTTCATTGTGTAAAGAATTGTTTATAGATTGATGTCATATAATTTTTTAACAAGAAAATTAACAAATTAAAAGTTATTAAGAAAATACAAAAACCTAACATTTTGAGTTTATGGATTTGTTTCCTCATAAATTAATTAAAAAATAGAAAAAAACAATAAAATTACAAAAAAATTACATATTTGAAAATTAGACATTGTCATGTATAATGGGTTTTAATTTTATAAAACAATTTTGTTAAAAACCTCATTAGCTATATTTCCAAAGTTAGTTTTTTCTCTTGAAATTTCCATGACCTTGTACTAGCAGGTTTAGGCCTAAGTGTTGGGTTACCATACCTTTTCTGAGCCTAAATCCAAATTAAAAATATTCCTTTTGAGTTTTAAACCTTTTGAAACAAGTACCCACTTCAAAATAGTTATCTATTTTAAAAAATGAATGGGTATTTGTTTTAAAGCTGAAAAATCACACTTCCCCTGAATGTGGACCTAACTTCTTGCACTTACCCCCTAAATGTTTTATTAGCTGGGGATTAGTGCAGATTTGATGAGCGTCTTCTATGTGAGGTAGTACTTCATATTCTAAGCTTCATTGGAACTAAATCCTGCACATTAAAGGTGTATTCTATCAGTTCAAACGTTTTGGCAGTGAACCGCAATCTTTGTATCTTGGTGGTTAGCCATTTTTTTTATTCAGGAAGTGAGTCTTTTTCAAGGACAATGAGTCCTGGCAGTGAGCCTTGTAATATCTTGTATCTAGATATAATATATTGTGAGTCAACCCTCACTGTGGTTTTTCCCTTTTTGGGTTTTCCATGTAAAAATCATAGTGTCCATGTGTGTGGTTGCATTGATTTGTTTCTATGTTCTCTCTTGCTGATTTAGTTAGAATTGTGGTAATGATTAGATGGATTTTATGTGAATGGTTTTATGGAATACTGATTCACCCTCCCTCTCAGTATTCCAGCTATTCAACAATTGGTATCAGATCTTGGTTCCTCATTAGGAGCCTAACAACTTGAGGAAGGTCCCCAAAATTTGAGTATAAGAATTGTTTTTCTCTAGAAGTGATCTCTGCTGGATGTTTAGAATAAATAGAAGATTTGAAGGACAAGTTGATGAAAGAAATTGTGTATGTTGAAAAACTGCAAATAAAATGTGTTGAAGCATGTGATCTATTGGTTAAAGCAAATGAAATTATCTTCGACGTGCTACAACAATTGGATGAAAAGAAAAGAACTAAAGAATGTTAGGAAATTTCAAAATTCAAAGGAAGAAGGATGAATGCACTAAGCTTGAGCAAGAGGAAAAAATATTGAGATTTGATCTGGAAAAGGCAAGATGTTTTGAAGACAAATTTAAGGTAACCTCTGCAATATTGCTTGATGAGTTGATTATCTCTCAGAGACTGACAATGGATAAAAGTGGTTTAGGGTTTGAGGAAGGTCAAAGTTCTAAAGAAACGCAATCTACTAACAAGAAAATTCAGTGCAAAGATGGACGAATCAAGAATCTAGGAAGAAATTCTGAAATGAACTCCTGTCAAACAACCTGTTGCTAAAAGGTATTTATCTTTCAATGGTATTTGTCATTCCTGCAAGAAATTTGGTCATAAGGAAAAGGATTGCAAAAGTAAAATGAATGATACTTTATCATTCTCTGGAAAATGTTTTAAGTACAAGAAGTTTAGATGTAAAGCTAGTTTGTGTGAGAATAAATTGAATAAAAGAAAGAATGGAAGGAAGAATGATGCTTTCTGTAAGTGCAACAATCCAAAACAACCTGTCAATAACTGCAGAAGAAGAAAAAATAATTATCTGACAAAAAAGCATGATCATATCACTGATCTGGAAGAAGCAATAAAAGAGATGAAAAGGATCTAGAGAAATGGAAGGAGAATTCAAGCAAGCTGAATCAAAATCATCAGTCTTATCTGTGCCGACCTCTAGTGTAGATATGCTTGTCAATTTTTGAGTCTAGCATTGACTAAGGGGGGGCAATTATTAGAAAATTTAATAAACCCCCTCATTGATACTTATGTCACATCATGGAAGAAGTAAATTTAATATGGTAACAAATTTAAGGAATTTATCAGTTGCGTGTGTGAAGAATGAAGTTTGTAGAATTTGAAAGAATGAAGGGGCACACAATTTTTGAGGCAATCTACTTGCAATTTGAAGCATTTATTGCAAAAGAATTTAGAATGAAAGAAATAAATTTAGACATCTCAAGAGGCTTATGTATTTTTGGAGAAGCCTGCAAAGGAAGTTTAGAGAGCAATTTAGAGTTTCAGGGTTTGAAGGAGAAATCAAGTGGATTTGAAGTGTGCTTTGGAAGATGGATACCTATCCATTTCTTGTTGGCATTTACAGAGGTATTCCTATTTGCACAATCTTTCATTTTTATTGCTATGGATAATTCAAAGATTGTGAATAGTGCAGATAGAGTGCAAGTTAATTTGAGGAAATATTTGAAGAATCTATCAGAAGAGTTTGTTGGTACATTCACTTGCATCCATCCCAAGGTTTTTCCCACAAAAGATATCTATGCATTTGTTTACAGTAAGATAGAGGAAATGTCACCAGTCTAGTTGAGCATTCTATGGAAGAATGAATTGGAAGAGAATCATGATGCCTACAAAGTGTTAGTTGAGAAGAAGTTAGATGTGTGGTGAAAAGCCCCTTTATTTGAGTTCAACAAGAAGCATATTCAAATATTTTTGAGTAGAATTTATAATGAATCTTTGTAGATTGATGATGCACATTTGATTACTGGAGATGTAATCAAAGATGTAACTGGTTTGTGTTCCTCCAGACCAGTTCCCAAATGGAAGGTTGTAAATGAGCAAGATATAATTGAGGTAACCGATGTGGCTCTTGAAGGGAAAGAGATTGATTTGAGATCAATTGTGGATCTGGTTATTAGGCATGCAACAATGGTCATTGGTCATAAAGTTTGTATTCCTAGCAGTGACCTCATAGTGTTTGCTACTACTATACATATTTCTATTGATATGGTTAAAAGAGGTATGGATTATGACCTATGTGAATTACTTCAGGTACATCTTTTGAACAATTTAAAGGAAATCAAGAAGAGTGTGAAGAATACTTTCCAATATAGAAATTTAGTTTTCTGCTTACTCTTTTACTTTTTGAAAGAGTTATTGGTAATAGGAAGAATAGAATGGTCAAATACAGAGCCTATTTCCCATCAAATCAGGAACTTCATGATAAATCTTGACAATTTGAATGCACAAGAGACTGTTCTTGCTGCATTCTTTGGAACTTTTTAGATGACAATGAATAGAAGGACAAGGATTCCAACAAGTGTTACTGAAAGGCACTCCGAAAGTATCAATTTCTTAGTGTCTAAAAATTTTTGTCACATGGAAGCAGTTGAATTGAGGTTGGTATAGATATCTAAATTAGATTATGAAGTGTCAGAGGGTGAAATTGATTATTATGTAAAAATTCTTTTGGAAAGCCCTAAGAATCCTAATGTGGAAGGTACCTCTGGTAGTGCAACTGGAACAAGAAATAAAAGAAAGAGTGTTATCAAACAAGAAGGTGAAGAAGGAAGTGATTCTAAGAGAGCTCAACATGAGCATGAAAGAGTAAATTGTCAAGGAGCTCTGGAAGAATTGTAGAAAGTTATTCTCGGTGCTAATTTTGATTCATCTATTTCTATTGTGGAGAATCTAAGAAATTTAATTAATTATTTTAAGGTCTACATCTATGGATTGTAAATGAATACTGGAATAAGATCTACTGAACAAAATCTGGAAGATATCAAGGAAAAATATGCAAATGCACATAGTCTAGTGATGAAGGAGTTGGAGAGTGTACAAGTTTGTGAGGAAGAGGCACATGAACTCCTTTCTTCTTGCCTAAATTGGCTTGGTAGTACACTAAACATAAGAGATGAGGTAATGAGTAGTGAAACCCAGATGACCACTTAGGTAGATACATACAAATTGGAAAAATATAGAGACAATAAGAGGTGCTCCTATATTGTGTAGCTTTAGGATAAATTCTTTTCTCTATAGGACCAAAGAACAAAAGTTATTGAGAAGTTTGTGGCACTCAGAGACATGATTAAACTTAGACATGTTCTTGTTTCTAGTGTTCTTGATAGTATTGGTGAATTATCAAAGATAAATCTTAATCCCAATAATTTAGTAGATGGTATAGAGTTCTTAACTAAGCTTAAACTATTTCAAAAGACTCTTGTAAGTGAAAAAGGATTATGGGAAGAAGTAAAAGTGTCATGGAAGGTCATCCTGAAGAGTCTCAAAGGTTCTTCTTTTTCAGATTGATTCAATTTTTGTGTTCATATCTTTTTGGTTATATTTTGATGCATATATACATATATACTGGACCCCATCCTTTGCCATTGATGTCAAAGGGGGAGAGATAGAGGTTGGAATTTTTTTTTTTTTTGAGAAGAACAGTTTTGCTCAGGGGAGTATTTAATTTTTCCATATATTAAAAAATGTTTTTGACATGCATGTTGCCATCAATGCCAAAGGGGGAGATTGTTGGAAATATGGAGCCTTGCAACATGAGTATGATGTGTGTATGGTTTTTGTTGGTTTTTTCTATGTTTTCATTGATGTCAACATGGTGACAACTATATGGGAAGATTACTTGGTTTACTAGAAGTTGTTCTTTGTTGGTAATGTTCTTTTGTGATGAGCCAGTGCATTGGTATTTGAGTCCATAATTCACTGCAAGAATAGATATGACTCTAATATCTTAACCATGTTATCATGTCTCATTCAGATAGCTATATCTTGGATCTTGAGAATTTTTGGGTTGTGAGAAAAAAGTTATCTCTGACAGAGTTTAACTCTGTATTCTATTGTTGTTTCTTGCTTAGCATATTAGTGTGGGAGACTCCACATTTTCTTAAGGAGAACATTTTAATGTTGCAGTTTTAATGGTAGTCTCTTTGATGATAGTATGATGAGAATTTGATGTTGTATCATATCTGAAAGGTGTTTTCTTTGAGGATTGTACGTTGGTTTGGAGATTCTATGAATTAAGTTCTATTAGTGTGGGAGACTCCACATTTTCTTAAGGAGACTAGTTATGCTTTATGGATGCTAGTCGACTTGGTATAATGCACTACATGGATAAAATTTTTTAAATCATATACGGTGCCAACAAGAGTGTTTTGAATATTTTTCCTTCATCTAATTAGGCCGACCTAATTGATGATTAAGACATAATTGTATATATATAAGGTTCCTTGAAGAGAGAAAGGTGTGTGAAGTGAGTGGGAGTGTGAGTGTGGAAGAAACATGAAAGAGGATTCAAGCCTAAATTTTTTATCTGTTGGGGATCAGAGCAGATTTGTTGAGTGACTACTATGTGAGGCAATACTTCATATTCTGAGCTTCATTGGAATCAAATCCTACACATTGAAGGTGTATTCTATCATTTCAAACCTTTTGGCAGTGAGCCACAATCTTTGTATCTTGGCGGTTAGCCATATTTTGTATTTAGGCAGTAATCCTTTTTCAAGGATGGTGAGTCCTAGCAGTGATCCTTGTAATGTCTTGTATCTAGATATAATATATTGTGAGTTAACCCTCACCATGGTTTCTCCCTTTTTGGGTTTTCCACGTAAAAATCCTAGTGTTCACGTGTGTGGTTGCATTGATTTGTTTCTATGTTCTCTCTTGCTGATTTAGTTATAATCTTGGTAATGATTTGATGGATTTTATGTGAATGGTTTTATGGAATACTGATTCACCCACTCTCCTAGTATTTTGGATGTTCAACAATTTTAGGTACTAGTCTAGTCTTGAATACCATGATCTAGGTGTCTGTTTTAGACCATATAGTGCTTTCTTTATTCCACAAACATAATCTTCTTTCGACAACTGAAAACCTTCACGTTGTTTTGTGTAGAATTCCTCTTCTAGGTTCTCATTTAAGAAATCAGACTTGACATCCATTTGATAGAATTTTAATTTCTTATAAACAAAGAATGCCAAAATTTTTTTTATGGCTTTCAATCTAGCAACTAGAGCAAATGTTTCTCCAAAATCTATACCTTCAACTTGTGCATATTAGTTGCACATGAATCTATCCTTATCCCTTACAACAAATCCATCCTCATTGAGCTTGCTTTTGAAGACCCACTTTGTACTTATTACATTCTTATTTGGAGGCCTTGGAACTAATTCCCAAGATTTGTTCTTTTCAATTTGGCTTAGTTCTTCCATGGCTTTCAACCAATTCTCACCATTGCTAGCTTCAACATAGCTCTTAGGCTCTATTTGAGACATGAGAGAAAAAATTACTTGTTCTTTGTTCTTTGCAACTCTTCTCCTTGTTTGAAATCCTTCATCTATGTCACCAATAATTTTCTCTATAGGATGATCCTTTTGAACATATCTTGTAGGTTCCTTTTCATTTACTTCCTTAGGCTCTTCATTAGCGACTTCCTCTTCAAAATGTGATTCATTTTCATAGATATCTCTGTCAGGTTTAACATGTTTCAAGTCTTCATCAACCTTGACATTGATACTCTCTACAATTCTTTGTAGCCTTTTGTTGTAGCATTTGTAGGCTTTTCTTTGGGTGGAATATCCAAGAAATATTCCTTCATCACATCTTGAGTCAAATCTTCCCAAGTTATCTTCTCTCTTGATGTAGCATTTATTTCCAAACACTATGAAGTATTTAATAGATGCAGGTCTACCATACCATAGTTCATAGGAGCTTTTCTCATAGTTTACCTTCAATCAAACTCCATTCAAGGTGTATATTGCTATATGTACTACTTTGCTCCAGTACACATCAAGTAATTTTGCCTCATTTAGCATTGTTCTAGCCATCTCTTTGACTATCCTATTCTTTGATTCACTAAATCCATTCAACTATGGAGTCCTTGCTGCAGAGTATTTCCTCTTAATCCCATGCTTCTCATAGTAGGTCTTCTTGAATTTTTCTTCTTCAAGTATCTCACCCTTATGAAACCTTCTGTATCAACTCCCTTTGTGTTCTACATCTTCCTTGAGTTTCCAGAGATTGACTTATTATTCTTTTTATCTTTTGTAGGATTTTTTTCTCCTTTAGCTTCCTTCACATTAGTAGAGCATGTGTCCGCATTTACATCTCTAGAGGCATTCTTCTTAGAATCTTTAGTGAAAACTCTCTCCTCCTTTTTTCTAGACTTTTATTTTTCTCTAAAGTTATCATATAATTTGTAGATGTATTGGTTATGGGAATTTTTCCTTTTTCAAAACTAAGACCAAAATTTTATTTTGGTGGCTTTTGAGAGTTAATCAACTCCTCAAGAATTTCAAAACCTCCTTTTAGCTTCAAACATTTGTCTATTTTTTCTCTAGATTTCTCCATTTCTTTTCTCAAAGCCATTATTTCTACTTCTAACTTAATGCATTCATTAGATTTAGATTGTAGTTCAGATTTGACTACATATTCTATTCTTTTAGTCTCTTAAACTTGTGTCTTTAGGATATAACTATCATCTGATTAGATTCTTTAAGCATTTTGGATAGATTTTCAATTTCTCTTTCTGCATGCTTCTTTTGCTTGGTTTTCTCCTTTCTCAACCTTTCAATTTCATCTAGAGCATAGATGAGTTCACCCTCTAGATCCACTTCTCCTTCCTCTTCTTCTTCAAAATATTCAACTTCATCTTTTTCTTGATCCTCAAAAGCTCATCATAATGATATGAATCGGGATTCATCTCCCTCAACCACAAAGGAACAATCATGGTCATTATATGAGCTATCACTAATATCAAACAAATCAATTTTTTATTTTATGTATAGATCTTCTTATTTTTAAAGAAGTTCTTCTTGTTCAATATTATCCTTTTTTCACTATAAGGGCATTTAGCAGCAAAATATCTTATCTTACCACAATTAAAGCATTTAAAGGGTAACTTACCATTGTACTTTCCAGAGCCTCTTCTTAATCTTTTGACAAAGTTATCTTCTTCTTCATTAGTCTTCTTAGATTTAGATGTAGATGCTTCTTCCTTTTCCTTTTTGGATGCTTTGAATGCAAATTCTCTCTTGGAGGTATTTACATCTTTCATTCTCATCTCATAGGTAGTGAAGGTACAATGAAACTCATCAACAATGAGATTATACAGATCTCTTGATTCCTCTATTGTAGAGATTTTAGAGTCATACTTGGATGATAGGGATCTTAGGACCTTTTTGACAATAATAGATTCTTTCATCTCTTCTCCAAGGCATTTGGTTGCATTGACTATTTCATCTACCATGAGGAGATAGTATGCAATTTTATCTTCATCATTCATCTTAAGACTTTCAAAATTACCCTTGTAGGTTTGTAGCTTGGCCTATTTACCTTATCATCACCTTCATAGATGCTCTTCAATTTCCCCCAGATCTCATGGGATGTTTGATAGTGTATGACTTTGAAAAAATCTAAATTTTCCAATCCGCAAAGAAGTGCATTATTAGTTTTTACGTTTGATCATACACTTGCTCATCAACCTAATCAATGGGAGGTTTAGTAGGAATAACATAAGCATTTAAAATAGACATCCATACATCAAATCCTAAGCATAAACGATAGGCTTCCATCCTTATACTCCGGAAATCATAGTTTGATCCATTAAAGAGAGGTGATTTTTGAGGAAGAACCTTCTTGCTAGCCATTTGTGTTCATTCTCCAAGATCTACCTGAGTTGATTAAGCTTCTTCAAAGGAACCAGGGATTTGATTCCAATTGTTAGAACACAAATATCTACTAAGAGGGGGGGGTGAATTATTAAATTAATTAAAATTTATCCTCTAACACTTTTAATGAAAATTAGAAGATCATGCAGAGATTCACACTCACATGAGTAGAAATAACACTTAATATACATAGAAAAATCAATATGAGAAAAACAATAGTGAAAATAGCTGCTAGGATCTACTATCCTAATCCAACCTCACAATAAGAACCTCAATATTTATAATGTTTAAGGGAACCAACCCTAGGAGACACCAATCCCCTGATTTAAGAGCACCAACTCTAAGGAAGCACCTACTCCCTAACTGAGCACCAACTCAACTTTCTAATGGAACCAACTAATCAAATTTATAATGGATATTATGGAGCTACGTTTTCTATTTACAAAATGATTCAACTGAATCCAATTCTATGTTATAGACTTGTTCTACAACTACTCATTCTTTTCTTCCTCTTTGCTCTGCCCTCTACAGTTTAGAACATCCTCTATTCTCTGAAGGTACTAGAGCATTTCCTCTCTCTGCTATTAATTCTTGATCAACATCCCTCTCTTCTTATTTTCTTCTCCACCTTGCCTCTCGACTACACTCACTAGGTGAATATCCTAGATGGCATTTTTTGCATTGGTTGTAGGTCACGCCACATTGTATCTGTTCACACTATAATTACCTTTCTACTAGACTCATCTCTTTTTTCTTCATCGAGAAGTTTACTTTTTCTTGAGCCATACACCACTGCCACAATTCTCTATATTTTTCTACTTTTAGTCATGTATCAAACCTTATATTTGATACACATTCAATGCCATTACATGCATGATTGAATTGTATCTGATTCTGTAGCCATCTATGCCTTAATGTTGCCGACCATATATTTCTAGGGATAACTTTAAGAACCCTCCCTTGATGAAGGTGTAAAATCTTGGAAAATCATGTATACTTGAAAAAATATTAATTTAATTGGCAATTTTTTTTGTTTTTGGGGAAAAAAAAATCTCAATTGGTGAATCTTTTGTAGTCGCTATAAGTTTGTGGAAAATCTTGACGAATTGTAATTTTTTTTAAAACCAATAAAATATTTTCATTGGCAATTAAAACCTATTTTTAAACCAATAAAATATTTCCATTGACGAATTAAACCTATTTTATAACCAATAAAATATTTCTATTGAAAAATTAAACTTGTACTCAAACAAATAAAATATTTTTTTTGGCAATTAAAACATGTTTTCAAACCAACCAAGATATTTTCATTGGAAAATTAAACCTACTTTCAAATGAATAATAAAACATTGGTGACTTAAATCGAATTTCAAACCAATAAAAAAATTCATTGGTGAAACAAACTGGTATGCTAATAAAAAATCATAACATGGGTGGCAAAAATATCAAATGCTACATATCGTTCTATTCTAGGACAAATTTTCCACACATCCAAATTCCTTCATAAAGTATCTGGAATGGGGACAAGTGTCAACATATCTATTATGTTTGAATCTATATGTCAATGCAACTTAATATAACCAACAATCGTTTGATGAATTTTTGATGGACGATTATAGTTACATTCCAGAAGAAAATGTTTGAAGCACTAGACTTGCAAATTAAAACCTCCAGATAACACTAGAACCATTAGATTTCCAAATATCAATGGTTGACCTTGTATTACTTATTAAATCACTTAAAGTCATGACACCCAAAATAATATTTTATCGTTGACTGGCTATCGACAGTTGAAGGTCACTTAAGTTATGACTTAAGCCTTTGGAGTCATCATGGTGATTGGCCCCTTGACCTAGGTGATTACCAATTTCGTGGAGTATCAAAGAATTTAATATCTCCCAGTCTGGTGACAAATATTTGCTCACAAAAATCAAAGGTCCTAGATGAATTTTTGATGGACAATTATAGTTGCATTCTGAAAGCAAATGTCTGAAGCACTAGACTTGTGAACTCAAACTTTTTGAATAACGCTAGAACTGTTATATTTTAAATTATCAATGGTTGATGTTTTATTATTTATTAAATCACTTAAAGTCATGACTCAATTATTTTGAAATAATATTGTCACATCAAGTGGTGAATTAAATATTCAAGTGTTGAGTATTTGATGTCTTCATTCTATGTATACTTCACCAACTTCATGTTCTTCATATCATTTATATTATATTTGTGTTTTTTTCTTTCTTCTCTATTCCCAATTTCACTATGATATTATGGAGTCTTCATGGTGTGTCATGCTACCCAAATATTTTTGAGAGAAAAGAAGTAATGATGCATACGATAGAAAAAAGTTTGGTATGGTTTTTACTATTCCTTGTGTGGAGGTTGAGGATGTTATAAGAATAATTGTGGGAAGGGCATGGCTTCAGCACAACCCTCATACTCTATTTTCTGAGGTAGCTTCTGCTTTCTTGTCCAATTTTATGGACATTTTGTTGGATAAAGATTTGGTGAAGACAACAATATGTTATTTACAACCATTCATTTACTCTATTTCTTCGTTTGATTTGACACTTGAGCATTAAAATTTTGAAAGTGGGTTAGTGCCTATTGGTGGAATCTTCCCCAAACTTGAACTAGCTGCTTCTACAATTCAAGCTCTTGTCATGGTTAATATGAGGTGTGGTTTGGTGTGTGGTACGATAAATGAATCATTATAGAACTTTTGGATTTTTGGAGGAAGGATTTGGGTGATTCCCTTTTCTTCTCTGCTCTTACTTTGCTCAATTCGATTCACCTCCTACTCAAACACTTGATTGAGGGCCTCTACTATTGTTATAGAATTTTTTAATGAATTGTGTCTATATTTTATTGTACAACTCTTGTAAAATGTATTTTATGACTGGTTTTTTTGTTACAGTTAGTGGCTTGTTGACCAGGTTGGCTATGTGTATTTCATGGCTACTTAAATTAAAATACTTTTTGTGGCTTAATTTTTGTAAATCATTTTTTCTTTGTTGAATATAAAAATGTGGCTTTTAAGTCTAAAAAGATATTTATATTTTTTGTATGATTCAAGTTCAACATATAGTTATGATCATAAGTGAGTAAATTTTATTGTGACTTATTAGTAGACATTGATTATGGTTAATCTACAATGAGCCATTTAATTCTCTCTTTTCAATGGCTCGAAGTACTCTACATTTAATTTAATTCTTAATCTTTTTATCAATTTTATCATATCCGCTAGGTAGACTTTTATTGAAGAAAATGTGGTTGTGGTGCTGCGGATTAATTCCATATGTACTTGGGAAATCTTTAAAAGATTCAAAATTAAGTTCCTCTTCTAATCTGAAGTGAGCGAAATGCTTGATTTGATAACTTGATATTGAAAATGGTAGAAAGTATGGCATGTAGCACATGGTTTCTTTTTATTGATTTCTGCATATATACTAGATTGTCTTTCTTTGAAGAAAGTGTGGTTATGGTACCATGGATTAATGCCATATGTACATCCAAAGTGAGTGATTAGATAACTTGATATTCAAAACTGCATGATGTACTATAGATGGTGATGAAATTAATCCAATGATCAATTGAAATAAGATTTGTAATGATTTCATATCGTTTGAGTGGCGATTTTGATAGCTTGTTAGCTTGAGGTATAATGTGCATGTAGCTAGATGTCAAACAAAGTAAACATTGTAAATGTAAGACTTAAGTTACATGATTAAGTTGGTTACTTGGTTTGCATGATTATACCTCACATGACTTACAAGTAAACAAGGATCAGGCTGGTGGCCCATAAATAGGGATAGTGAGCACAACTAAAATTATTCCTAGAAGGATAAAGGATTTACTATTGAATACAATGTTCTAAATTCTCATAAAGTTTTTCATTTTTCAAGGTTAATAAGGAAGAAGATGATGTGGTATTATTGGGGATATTCTAAATTATCTTGCCTCTAGTTATGTAGTTACACAGTAAAAGACGAATTTCCTTCAAGTTCATAATGGGTGGAATTGGAAAGAAGTTGGTATGGTTCACTTGACTTCTCAAATAGGTTTTGAACCAAGATGAGGAGCTCTGATGGAGATAAGTGCTTTCATAGAGAGTACACCCACATAAGTATTTTAATCTTTTTTGAATTTAAAGACGATGACTTCTCATACTCCATTTTTATAGAGGCCCTCAAAGAGGAACCGTGGACTTTTGGAGTCATGCTGGGCTATCCTGATGCACGCAAGAAACACAAAGATGGTTGTAGAAAATTTACTACCCCTTATCTTCTGCATGAATCTAGTTGATAATCAAGATAGGTACATTTTCTATCTTCACAGCTCCCATTTCTCCAACATGGTAGGCAAGCCCTATGGATTCTCAAAGTCATTCATTTAGTAATATGGTCTAGATCCCATAGCCAACACTACCAACTTGGACTCAATTGTGTCATTTTGGGTTGTTCTAGTGCATCAGAATAGGCATATTATAAATGTAGAACCATATTCAAGATCCCAAGATCCAAACCATGGTCAACAAGCCTCTTGGTTTGAGAATATGGTATAATAAATGCTTTTCCACTATTAGTAGTAGCATCTTGTAACCAATTGTGTCTAATGTAAAGTGACATGTGTCATTTATACAAAAAAATAGCTTGCATGCTCTACTCATTTTTAAAAAGCTATGTAATAATGTAACATTGTAATTTAGTTGTAATAAAATAAACGGTTGTGTTATTCTTCGGTATTCATTTATAATAAAGAATTATTTTGTGTGTTTAATGTCTATTTAAATTGTGCAAGTAATGTAAATGGAATAAAATAATGGAATTAAATATTTAATAAACTTTGAAAAATAGGATTTTTTTTTCTTCTTTAAGAGATTAACTATTATCTATTTATAAAATATTTGCATGCAGATTTAAAACATAAATAAATACAAATGAAAAAAGAAAATTTCCATCAAATTGACAAAAAACACAAAAAACACTAAAGGTTGTCACTCTTGCTAGGGTTTTCCAAAATATTATTGATTTCTAATTTATCATTGACATGCTCCCTCAATTCTCGGTATCATTAGTCATTTTATTAAGTCCCTTGGAACATTAAGTTACTAACCCCTTGGCCTTGATGTCGATCAATGTCTTGCTTTTAAAGAGATTCCATGAGTCTGCAGGATGCTTCAAGTAGATCTATAGGTGACTCGTGAAACCATAGAATGGACACATGTACTCATCTCAATGAATCTATTAGGATTGTGTATCCTAGCACCACTAAAGTTTAAGATAACTTTAAAACACATTTTTATTGTTTATATCATAAATTACTCAACCATTTGATGAGAATTTGATGAATGGCTTTAGTTGCATTCCAGAATGAAATGCATAAAGCATTAGACTTGCAAACTCAAACCTCTGGAATCACCCTATAACCGTTAGATTTACAAAGATCAATGGTTGAGAATTTGTTTGAGAATTTATTTGTAAGTATCATTACAAAAATGTAATGTACTAATTGTGTAGTTCAGAGGCAACACATTGACATTTCATTCAATTTAATATTGAAAAAAAAAAGCGAACTTCCTATTGCTAAGTGATTATATTTTTAAGTGAGAGAGTCAACACACAAGGAGATTTTAGATTCCTCATTACAGTGGGAAATTTTGGGTTCCAACAAACTTACAAAGCCATTCCACACTTGTCAGTATTGTCTTTTCAAGAATTAAAATCTGAGTAAGTGAAATACATAATTCCTATGTTTCATCATTTCTTGAATTCTTATTTTGTCAAACTTTGGGTTTAAGGTGGAGGACTTGAGAGACTTGAGGAAAATTAAGGACTTAAGAGGGATTTCACACTATACAAGTATGCCTACCACCACTAGAACACTAGTTGTTGTAAAAGGCAAAGAAAAACCAAGTAGAAATATAGATTATGTTGGAATGCTTAAAACCTCAAGTTTCATTGATAAATACCATGATATTTATGATCCTAGAATCTATGGTAGTCTTACCTTCAAATTTATATTTTCACATGTGAGAATAAGGCTGAAACAACTTACTAGTTTTAGTGCACCATGGGTACTTGGATTAGGGCACATGATGTTACATGGGGTTTTCCCTTTCCTAGAATTTATTGTGGTCTACGCCCACAATTATGATGATAACAAAAAGAGTAATTGTTAATGTAGATAGAAAAGAAGAAATGTTATCCATTAATGTAGAATAATTTGGAAAAGAGTTGGGGTTTACAATCAAATAATTTGGAAATGTCCACATTGACCTAGAAAAGTTTTTCAGTGATTATGAAGCAGTGGATGAAAGGGAGAAAAAATATTTCCTTAATAAAATAGTTTAGGATACCAAAGAAGTTAGAATTTTTTTGAAAGGTAATCATAAGCCTCCTTATTATTTTGAGATTTTTAGACCATGGGTTCAAGATACTATTTCCATACTAGCATTTTGCCTTAGACTAGATAGCAATTTGGAAGTGGATGCAAGCTTCCTTGAAATGGTATGGAATATCCATTATGCTAAAAAACGTGTCAAATATAACTATCTTGAGCACATTGTAGAATCCATGCATAAACAATTTTTAATGAGTAAGCCATACAAACTTCTAATTCATGTGACAAAAAGGGTTTTTGCATTGGAATATGTAAGGAAGATGGAGAGTACTAATGAAGAATACTTTCTGAGTTAACATAAGAAGAGCTTATTTCCTTCTTTACCTTTTTCATGTGGAGGGTTCACATTCAAGAGAAAAGCATTTAGTGTGGCACGATCTTTTGAATTTTTTAAATTTTGATGTTGTCTATCATTGGCAGTATGATCCATGTGACACCATTAAATAAATGATTGTGTCCAATAGGAATGTTGCAAGTAGAATTCAACATCAAAGTAAACCCTTGATTAAAAACTTGAGAAACAAGGATTCTTGGGATGAGGTCAAAATAGCAATGGAGAAAAGTGCTATTGAAAAAGGTATTTCTTTTGAACAATTGTCCTTAAAAAGTATGGCATTACACCAATAGACAAGAGCAAAGAATCAATTTAGGAGGTACAAAAAATTTTATAAAAAAAGTGATACACCATCTAGTAGAGTAAAAATTCCAAATTCTCTAGATAGGGAATGTATAGAAAAAAATTGGTCACAATAAAAAATTACCACCTTTTGGTCTATGAGAAAGGATCTAGGTGAACCAAGAACTCTTGTAGAGTTTGGAGATAACAAAGAATATTATGAGTTTAACAAGTTGTGGAATATAGAGAATCCCAATGAATGTGAAGAAAATGATGATGAATCATATGATGATATGGAAGAACAAAGAGTACAAATACAATCTGGTTTAAGTGAGGCCACAAAACAAGCATTTACTTCAGGAGTAGCCATAGCTGAAAAAATGGGTTATGAAGGTGGTCCTTTGGTCCTTTGGGGTCCTAAGGAAAAGGCCCTTGGATGGTAGTGGATGTAGAGCATAGAAAAATAGGTGATAAACAAGGCATTGAAGTTGATAAAATAGACCAAGGGCATATAAGTATAGCTGAAACAATTCATTTTGTTACAACTTCAAATCTGAATCCTCATGGTTAGATATAATCACAACAAGGACATGCCCATGGTAGAGAAACTAGTGCAACTGGACTACCACTAGTGGTGATGGTATGGGTAGTAGTACTAGTAGTGGTTAACATGTGCTACAACAAAAATTACAAATTACATGCAAGAGGCCAACAATACAAGATACCACACAAACACCCAGTGATCAAGGCATAATGAAGAGGGCAAGGATTATGATAGGTCCAAGTCCAACTACCAATTCCATCACAAAGGAGCTATTTCTAGGAACTCCTAAAACTACTATGGCTTCAATAGCAACTACAAGTACTACTAGATCTTCACCATTCAATAATTCCATTATTTTTGCATCCCCGGGTTTTGATTACAATGATGAGTTTAAAAAGAAATAAGAATTGTATTAAAAAGAAAGGAAGAAACTAATGGAGAATTCGTCTATTGTAACTTTAGAGCCTACAACAACCATGGTATTACCCACATTTGACCCAAATAAATAAATCATGGAGTACATGTTTGTTGTTCCCATAGTTTAAAATAAACCGACAAATTAGATGGATCGATCTAAATTTTAGGTGAGAAAATTCTAATTAGAGTTTTTCGGATACAAAAATACTGACAAAATTAATGTATCAAAGAAGAATAATGAATTGGTGTACACATCATTGCTAAATCAAGAGAGAGAAAAAAGGTTGCAGATTCAAATATAAAAGTTACAAGCAAACATAGAAAATGAGAAAGCAAAGAGGAAGGAAACAAATAACAAGAGCAATGAATTAGAAAAAAGAATAAAAAAATCTACCTCTACATCAACAAACAAAGATGATAAACAAACAAAGGTGGAATTGAATGAACCAAAGAAAATGTTAGATGAGAGCAAAAATAAATATGATGAGGAAAAATCCACTTTAGAAAAATTAAGACTAAACCTAGGGAAAGCAGATCAATAGTGGGAACAAAAAATGGAGAAAGAGAGAAAAATAAGTAGAGTTGAAAGAAGTAGAAAATGAAATAAACTCTTGTCAAAATAAGTTAATTGCATTTTGTAGAGAAACAACGAGGCATATGAAATAAAATATCTGAGAGGAAATAATGAAGAGGATTGATCATTTGAGTGAATTGTTTCAATTTATTAATGCTATGAGATTACATTATAAGAAGCTCAACAAATATTTAATGGAAAAAAAAATGTGTTGGAAATAGAGAAATCTGCAAATCAAGTTCAACAAACAATCTACAAAGCCAGTGATAATAAATTGAAATCAAAAGGGATTAATAATTGGACTACTTCCTCAATTATATTGTCATATATCATTCAAAAGTGTTTGAGAATGCATGAAACAACAAATTTTTTGCATCTGGTTGCAAAAAAGATGAAGTTAGATGAAAAGGTAAGGAACTTGATAGAGCTTGGTTTGCCAGAGGCTTTTGACACAAATGAGTGATTCATTGGAAATGGTGATTTTAGAAAGAAGATGGAGGGTGCAAGGAAGATTGATTTGGACCGATTTCCTCATAATCCAGATGAGGAAAACTATTTGGATTCCATCAAACCAATGATAAACTTGAATGCAACTTCAACTGAAACATTCAAGTCAGGTTCCAATTTCAATCATGTATTGCTAATAAATTTTCCAGTCAAACAATATCAGTTAGGAAAAAATGACAATTCCACCATTTGAATAGTGGAAGTTGCTACAAAAGGTGATAGAATGATTTGATATTGATAATATGAGTTTCCAAGTTTCAACTCAGCTTTGTACAGAGTTGTCTTTGAGCAAGATTTTGGATTGCCTCTAAGTATTCTTATTGTCATGATGGATTGCACCCAAATGCTAAGCTTAGAGGCTCAACAATCCTGTGAAACATGGAAACATCTTCAGACCTATGAGTTGCTCATGATGAAGATGAATCTCCAGATTAAGGGTTGTTTCCCCTTTAGATCTCCTAGAAACTAATGGATTTTTGTGGGAAAAAGGAAGATAGATTATTGATGAAAGGGAAAAGCTAATTCTAGGAGGTGATCTACCAAAATGTAAATAACCTACAGCTTGATACACAACTATTTCTCAAAAGATCTATATACACAGCTCATTTTGGGAAATCTAATCACATAAATGTTTCATAAAAAGGCTTGAAATCTATCTTCTTTGAAGGAAAAAGAGAGTTTCACAACTTGGAAGATAAGAAAAATCAATGCACAACCTATGACCTATGATGATTAACTGCATTTGTATACATGAAACTGTGAATGAGACAAAAATTAAAAGGTTTTTTTATACTTAAATCACATCAAATTTACATCAAAATCATTAATAGAAACAAAATACCTGAAATAGAGAAGGTAAACACTTGATTTCTAATGAGTAATAGAAGGAATCTCTGCAATAACTAGAAAAATAAGCTTACAAAAATTGCTGCTGTATCAAAAATATCAAAATATGTTGAGTTACAAGATTTCTAAGTTTCTCTACAACATGCAAGAGAGGACCAAAAGCAAGAACTAAGGAAAACATAAGTTTTCCCTCCTATAATACAAAATCAATCCTAAAGTGAGAAGAAGAGTCAACTGGAGTCAATTGTACTCCAAAATATCCATCTCACGAGAAAAACAATAAAGCTCCAAAAAGAGGACTCATAATTGCTCAAATTTGAGCTAATTTAGCTCCAAAATCCCCCTCTCAGACTAGTTGATCAAAGAGAACTCCAAAAAGAACTCAGTTTGAATTGAAGCCAAAGATAAACACCTTAGTTCCACTCCTTTTTTTGCATGATTTTGGGACAAGAATAAACTATTTAAACAAATATTAAAGACAATCAATTATGATTTACTTTAATAAGTGTTATGTGATTGTTTATTCATGTATTACATGAAAAATATTGAGGTAATTTGTAAAATATCACCTTTAATATTTTTTACATATTTATTTTTGCTTTAACTTCATGCAAAAATAGAAGGGGAAAAATTAATCTATTTATCTCCTAGCTCTTGTGGACTTCACACTTCTCACTAGGCAAATGTTAAGGCCTAAGTATTAATATTCATGCAATTTATGAAATAAAGGTGAAAAAAACTCCTTGGGTTAGCCAAAGTTAGGGTTTGATTTGTGAAACATAAAAGATGCCCTAACACAAGATCAATTTGCATTTGTTTCCTCCTATAAAGTTTTCACCTGTGCCTCCACCATGGAGTCCGGATAGGGTTTGAAGAACCTGATTTTTGTTTACAATGGTGGAATTGGGACATTGTGTTGGTAAGCTCCTTCCTTGAATGAAAATGTTGAGTTTCTTTCTTTATTTCTATCTCTGTGAAAGAAAAATTGTAGATGCTCTGTTTGTGCAAAAAGAATGATGAAACTTGTTTCTTGTAGTGTTTTCTTTGAAATGTAATACCTTTCAACATATGTGGTTTCTCTATCTCTTTGATGTTGTGTTCTTAGTAATTTTTCTTGGACTTCATTATGAGAATTACGATGGAGCTCTTGTCTTGTATACAACTAGTGCTCTATCCTTGAATGTTATCACCAAAACCCTTCTTGCTTGGTTGCTTCCTGTAGATATTTATAACATTCCTTACAAGCTTTCAATTGGGATCTCACTAACAGGTTTTCAGGGTTTTAAAACCCATTGCAAACTTAAGACCTTTACTAGGTTGTGGCTCTTTTAAAGAAATCCTTATACTATGATATTGGAGTTTGCGAGAAAAAACCCAAATAGGTTTGATTTCATGTGGTTTTCTGCCTTCATTGAATTGCTAATGACTTGTACCATCTTGCATATGTTGTCCTCACAATGGAAACTTGACTGTGACTGTCAGGGTCCTCTCAAAGCCTAAAAGCCATATACTATGATGACTATTCATTTGTCTTTTCATGGACTGTACTATTGTCTTTTTGATAACTGTGGAATTATCCTTACTTGACTATGTTGCTATAAGACTACCCTTTTAAAAAATTCTATCACCTTATAGGCTATACACTATGAACATTCATCATAGCCCTTAAGAATGATGTAAATACTGTCAAGGATTTGATAGCAACATGCTTGAATGCTTCACTAGTTTTTACCATAGAATGCAAACATGGGACAATGGGAATATCTATACCTATCATTGGAAACCCCCTATATCATCTAATATAGATTTACAACATTCTTATCAACATAGCATTTCTAGATATTCTGAGAACTATCCTTTTCTCTTGACTATAACAATAAATCTTCAATAGAGAACACATTTTTTGCTCACTGCCAAGTCTTTAACCTCCATTGTAGTCAACTTGCATTATGGAACCATCACAACAAGCATGAAATTGGGACCTTTGATTGTCTCTTGAGATTTCCTACCAAACTTGATGCCTCAAGCCATGGCATCCTTTCCTCATCAAAGGTTGAAATTTTCTTTGTCTCTCTCAACTATGACTACATGATTGGCCTTGGTTGTGCATTTAAAAGAAGTTTGTCACACCTTATTCTATGTAGAAACAAGGTCAAACACATGATCATGATTTGATTCTATTCATTGGATATCATATGAATCTTTTCCATGTATATACTTATAGAGCAATAGGTGAATTGTGACTTATTTTCCAAACTTGGGTATAGGATTATGTTCAATGAATGCACTTTACATAATACCCTTTAAGATTTGATACTACACATTTAAGAGCCTTTATTGAGGTGTCCTCATACATGATAGAGTGCACTGTTGCTAAAACTTCCCTCGTGGATTGCCCTCAACTCATTAATACCTCCAATCATAATGAAGAAAATTACTCCTCCTGCATGCTTAACATGGTGAGTGCTGATGTTATGAAGCTTTCTGCCTTCTGAAGGCAATATAAGATTGTTACTGACTTCTTCATATTCCTGTTACTGTCTTCATTTACAATGAATAATGAGCTTTCATATGTACTCTCTCATTTACTACCCTTTTAGACATAGTCATAAGTATGATTGTCCTTATTTGTATAGCCATCAAAATGACCTTCCTTTCCTATGATGACCTTCTAGATGACAAGATTGTAATTCCTTGAATTTGAGTTTCCACTATCCCTTTGCATTTACCTTTTAACTCACCCTTGAACTATCAAGAGTTCTTAGCATATGGTCCATTCATTAGGTCTTCTCATGGTGGTTTTCTTGTCTTATCTAGTTGACTGTGCTCCTTTGTCACTTCATGATAGCCCCTCTAATGCTTGAATTTTCCTTGTCAATGTTGTCACTTCATGATTGTCTATACATAGTTCATTAGCTCCTACAACATTGTTATTATAGTCATAAATGACTATCCTCTTATCATTCAACTGTCCATGCTCCTTTGAAGGTTCTAAGACTTGCTTCCAAATATGCTTAATCATGATGCATAATGTGATGTTTTTTTGTGATATCCATCCATTAGATGAATGCCATAAAATTCTCTTCAGGTCTTCCCCTATTTACTTTTCCCATGTTTATGACAGTCATTGTTCCCCATAAGGGTACCATGCTATGAATTCTCTATTGATTAATATAATAAAATTATACCTATACCTGCACAGTCAACAAACAAGTTAAGAAAAATAAGAATCCTAGAGCTTCTCATGATGATTACATGATCTTTACTTTTCCTAGATCTTCATAATATATGTGTATCGGATCTCAAGACACCTTCAAATCTTTGAATTGATGCTTAATAAGAGATAGGATATATATCTAGTGGTTTGGCATATAAGAGACATGGAATCCTGAGCTCTAACATCACTTTCTTTGTCCCTTGTAGACACCTCTGGAGCTATCAATGAAGGAATTGAAGATGCAACTGATCAACAATGGGGTTCATCATTCAGGCAATGATGGTTCCCTTTTCTCTTACATGTCTTCTTTACCTTCATATGTAAAATTTTATTTTGTTGCATCCTATTCAGTTACTCCCACAATTTGTGTGGGAAACTTATAAGCATATTTCTTGTAATGAATTTAAATAGCTACTTTATGCAAAAGTGTGTGTACTATTCCTCTTTTCTATAAAAAAATTGCATAATGAAAATTGAAAATTCATTTCATGGCACTATTTGTATGATCTGAATAAATTTTAGCAGAATCTTTTGTGTACCTTTCTCCTTCTCCAAAGTAAAAAACATCAGTTCTATCCCAACCTAACCTAATTGGGTTGAAAAGCACAATTAGGTAACATTTTTGGTGAATTATGCTATATGCTTTCCTACTAAGCATCTTAGACCAGTAGCATGAACTTATCCACTGGGAATAGGAGTCAATTCCTATCCTTACACACTTAGAAAATCCTCTATAACTCAGTTGTTAGAATTTGAACAAAAGCAAAACAAAACTTGAAAGAAAACTACAATGGCTTTGAATAGGGCCATCAAACTATGCAACAACACTTCTTGGAAAATGAAAACAGAACTGAAATAGGTGTGTAATCAACACTTATTAACTGAAAAATCTACTCTAATATGGTACATTTTCAAAAAAATTCTCTTTATAAATAATGTTTGAGGTGAATCCCATTGACTAGGATAGGTAACACCTCTCTATCCAACTTTGAAAGCTGAAAAGTATTATGTTGCTTGCATTCAGTAATCACATAAGGGCCATCAGACATGGCATCAAACTTGGCATGCATATCAAGTTTACTTTTAAGCTCATCCCACTTGAAAACAAGATCATCCTCCTTGAACACTCTTGGGACTGCCTTCCTATAAAAAATCCTTTTCATTTGAGCCTGATGGATCTCCAAATTCCTCAGTGGTTCCTTTCTTATCTCTTCTAACTCCATTAGCTATGCAAGCTGGATTTCCATAGGCTCTTCCTCTAACATTTTCAGCTCTTTAATCAAGTTCAAAGTTGGCAATTCAACTCAAATTGGAATCTTGGGTTCTTTTCCATAAGTAAGAACATATGGTGAATTACCTATAGCTCTTTTAGGAGTAATCCTATTATCCCACAAGGCTAGCTTCAACTTGTCATGCCAAGTCCTTTGATTATCCTCAATCATCTTCTTGATGATCCTAATCAAGTTCTTATTGGTTGATTTAGCTTTTCCATTACCTTGAGGGTAATAATTGGACAAAGTATTCAGATATATATTATTTTTAATAGACCAATTAGATACTTTCAAACCAACAAATTCCAATGCATTATAAAAAATAATGGAACTAGGAGTACCAAACCTTGCAACTAGGTCCTGATAGAAGTTTAGAACAATAGTCTCATTGGCATCCTTCAATGTCACAACTTCTAACCACTTAGTAAAATAATTAGTTGTAGTCAGTATCCATTTGTGACCTGCACTTGAAGGTAGGTTAATAGGCACAATAAAATCAAGTCCCCACTTACCAATGGGTTGTTCAACTTGAATTCGATGAAAAGGCAAGGCTGCCAACCTTTGTTTTCCTACAAATAAAGAGCATTTGATATATTTCCTAACCCAAGCATGAGAATCTTTAAACAGTTTGGGCCAAAAGTTACCAACTCTCATGATTTTTAGAGTTGTAGTTCTTGGTGCAAAATGGCCACCAAAAGATCCATCATGAAATTCCTCTAGAACTTTATCAATCTGATCTAGTTCAACACATCTTAACAAAACTCCATCTATGACTACATAAGGAATGGCTTGAAGTTTGAAATGCCTTCTTTTTTCTTTTTCCAACCCTTGAGGACACTCACCAGTTTCAAGATAATGCTTCATATCTTGCAGCCAATTGGAGGAAGGAGCTGGAACATCAATTTGTTCTTCAAGTTATTTGTTGTCCTCTACATCTCTAGCTAGTTGTTCACATAAACCCTTACATCTTACATGCTTGTTAACCTTAATTTTGATATCATATTCCATTACCTTGGTAGTCCAACCAGCTCTTTTGTCATTAATATCTTTGCTCAATAGGAAATATTTCACTGTAAGATGAGAAACCAACAACTAAATCTTATTGTTAGAAAGCATGTGTCTAAATTTCTTAAGACTTATAATCACATCTAGGACATGCTTCTCAAAAAAAGAATACCTCACTTCATAGTCTTGCAGAACTTGGCTAAAAAATGCAATGGGTTGCTCTAAACCTTGTTCATTATGTTGACACAACATAGCTGAAATAGTATCCACACTTCCAAAAGCATAAAGAGTAAAATTCTTGTCAAAATTAGGATTAATGAGTGTTGGGGAAGTAGCTATGGCATTCTTGATTTCATCAAAACTTTCCTTTCCTTCTCTGGTCCAGCTGAAAGTGACATTCTTTCTCAACATAGAGGTTAGAGGTTGCAAAAGATAAGCAATATTTGGAATGAACCTCCTTACCAAGTTTATTCTACCAAGAAAGATTTGCAAGCCTTTCTTGTGAGTGGGTAAAGTTAAATAAAGAATAACACTTATCCTTTTTGGATCTCTAGAAATACCATCTTTAGATACTACATGTCCAAGCACTTTACCTTCATGGACAACAAAGCTAGATTTCTTGGGATTCAATGAAACTTCATATTCTCTGCACCTCTCAAAGATCTACTTCAGATGAACTAAATGGTCACTTGCATTCTTAGAGAAAAAAATAATATCATCTAAGTAAACCATTACAAATTTTTTCATCAAACCATGAAAATTCATATCCATGGCTCTTTGGAAGGTATCCCCTGCATTGGACAATCCAAAAGGCATCTTTTTGTAAGCCATGGTTCCCCATTTTGTTGTGAAGGCTATCTTATACTGATCTTCCTCTTTTACCAATATCTGGTTGTACCTTGAAAATAAATCTAACAAAGAAAATCTGTTAGATCCAACTACAACCTGTAAAATTTATTCCATAGAGGGCAGTGGGTAGTGATCCTTTAGAGAAGCCCTGTTAAGGTCTCTAAAGTCAACACACAACTTTATTTCACCGTTTTTATTCCTTACAAGAACAATATTACACACCCATGAGGTATGCTTAATTGTGGAAAAATAATCTTACTCTCAATCAACTTATTCAATTTAGCTCTCATGAGGGGCTCAAGTTTAGGATTTAAAGGCCTCTACCTTTGTCTTACTGGCTTCGCATTTTCTTCTAGCTCTATGGTGTGTTGTGCCAACTTCAGATTGAATCCATTCAAGTCATGATACTCCCAGAAAAACACATCAGCAAACTCTTCACAAAGTAAAATGAAAGCATATCTCTCCTCTATAGTACATACCTTGCCAAGTTTCAGGAACTTATCCTTCAAGATCTCAATAGGCTCATAATTCTCTTGTTTGATAAAAAAAATTGCCTTTTCTTTTCTCACTTGACCATTTGAGTTGAAAATGGACTCAAGTGTTACCAATCCATTTGGTAACTTGTTTGACTTAAGTTGAAGAATCTAATCTTCATACTGCTTAGACAACTTTTGCTGATTAGAAACTAAAATTTCAGCTTCTTCAATCAAGAAGCTAATAATATGCTCATCACTATCAAATACCCACCAGTAAATGCTATTATCTAGAATAGCAGGCCTAATGAAAACTTTGACATGGTGCTAAGCATCAACGTTCTTCACCTCAACTTGAATATCAAACTCAACTCCCATGGAAGCCAGTGTATCAACTTGTTTATTTTGATTCCTTGGTATGGACAACAAGTTAAATGCATCAAACTCTTCAATCATCACCCAAAATATATGCTTATACTACTTCAACAAGTCATTTTTAGTAGCATTGGTATTCCTTACTTGATTGACCACTAATTCACTATCCCCAAACACCTGAAGGAACTTTACATTTTTCTTTCTAGTCCATTCTAAACTGTGAACAAGTGCCTCATACTCAGAAGTGTTATTAGAAAAAAAATAAAAAATGAATGGATGAATAATACCTCTCACCACTTGGAGAAACTATCATAGCACCACCACCAACACCTACCTTGCTTCTTGAACTGTCAAAGTACAAACTCCATACTTCATTGGACTGCTGTAACTTATGTTCTTTTTCATCCTTAACCAGGTTCGGGTAAATAAGTCCATGCTCCTGAATCATGTAAATACCCAGATCTAGTTGTTCCATATGCTTGTATGGGTCTTCCTCATGGTTCTTAGCTATCCATTGATCTAAAAATAGATTAGGAATTCCTTTAACCAAAGTGTTAGGGTCTTGAATAGCTTGCTGATCTTCTTTAACTTTCTCATGATAAGAAAGATTTGGATTAGTAGCACTAGGCATAAAGGGTTCTATGTGATCTTTAGCCAATAAATTAGATGTAATGGTAAAATTAGTGCCATACCTTGTCTTGAAGAAGAGATGTGATCAATTAGATGAAAATTAACCTCCCAATTTAGCTGTGAAATCTCTAGAAAGACACAAAAAAAGTAGGGTGGTAGATCTATCACATATATATCTTGTGGAATAAAAAAATTAGGGCATGCATGCAAAGTTAGATCTAGATTCTTGATCACACCCAATGTCTTGATGGTTTTCCCATATAACTAAACTACATCTTTTGATTGTGGCTCATAGGTCAAACCTAGCTTGTCAACAATATGCTTAGGCATCACTAAACTGCTAGCACCCAAATCAATCATACAAATATGCAAAAGATGCTTGTCTACAATAAAATTTACATAAAAAGGAGGTGGTTTAACCTCTTGAGTTTGTTGTTCAACTTTTGATTTAGGTGCACTTGCTAATTCTACCTTTGGTTGATCACTAAGAAGTGCAACCTTTGGCTGGTATATTGCTAGTTCATGAGATAAAGACAAGTTAGTCAATGCATTTTGTAATAAATCCTTTTTTCCTAGAAGAACCAAGGAATCCCACATCAAAACACTAATGCTAGACTTCTGCATATGCTCTAGAATGTTGAATGGAATAGAGCTAACTCCTTGCTACACTTTAGGAACAACAATACTTTCAGGTTGAGATTGCACAAGTGAAGCTTGAGTCTTAACCTGATCTTTGTTCACAATAGGCTATTGTCTAGACAAGATTTGGATAGCCTGAGTAGGAACTTGTCCTACATTTCCTTGTTAGTTTGTGGAGGCTTGACTTGGAGTAATAACAAGCTACTGTCCTATATCTAAAACTCTATTCTTTGATCTTGTGTTTGCTACTATAGATTTTTAAGATTGATTCTAACCTTTTCCTTGAGGATAGTTCACCCCACAGAACTCATCACACTGCCAATTCACTAAGGTGACATCATTGTAACCCTAATCTGGATAGGAAACTTGTTCAATATTTTTCTGCTCATAACCTTGTTGGAAAGTAGCACTATTTTGCACCATCAAGGCTTGATTCAACATCCCATTGAGACAAGTAGACTGATTGTGTGGCTGATTGCATGGAGCAGAATCTTGTACCAAGTTATTCTGGATAGGAACTAACTCCTTAGAAGAACTAGGAATATTGCGATTATATGGATGGAAGGGTCTAGGATTATAAGGCCTTCTTTGTACCTGAGAATCAACTTGATAGGAAGGTGTTGATGGTCAAAAGTAACACAACAACATTAAATAGAATATTTCTACTCTATTTCTCTTGAAAAAGACAAATGATCTAAAACCACCTATCTTCTAATGTCTCTATAGTTGGTTCTCAACTGTGCTGTCATCATTTAGTGGTCCATGCAACTATAATATTCAAGGGGCCTTTGATGGTAAATGGGAAAAAAATGAGTAGTACAAAGTAATTTAACATGGGGTGTTTCAAATAAATAGAAAAATATCAATAAGAGTTTTAGAACAGTAATGCGTGAACATAAATTCCTTCAAGTTTAGACATATAATTCCTATAATGAGAATTTCCTAATTAACTAAAATTGTAGAATGACACAATTCATGAAACAATTAATACCATCACATCCATTCATAGTGTACATTTAAAACATGCAACCATTCATCATCACTTCTTTTTAGAATCATTTTTTCAATCATAAAACATCATAAGCTCATCACCAAAAATTAACAGATCAATAAATAGTAAGAAACACCATCCACATATAACACAATAGATGGTTTTAAATTTGGAATCTTCTATTGATTTTCATCAATTAAGAGACATTTATGCACAAAAAAATCCACTGGCATACAAAAAGCCATTGTCTATTAGCATTACCATTAAATTAACAAACTTCAGAAAAATAAACTACTTGCATTAAAAACTATAAAAATTGTTCAACTATCTTACATAAAGCTATAAAAATAAAAATGTATCTACTCCTAGGTAGCGAATCTGACTTCAATCAACCAACCTTTACAATGAGGAGAAAAAATTCTCTTATAGAAAGAATTATCACTAATTTCTCCCATCAAAAATCAAGATCCACAAATTCGCAACCCAAATCCACAATCATAGTGAGGATCAAGAGTGATCCTATCATTAGAAACGTTATCTGGTATGTCTTCTTTCACCCCAAATTTCTTCATTTGGGGAATAGTCAATATTTCATATCCCCTTCTTCTCACCTCAAACTAATCTTGTAGGTTTGCCCAAAATTCTTTGAGAAGTGGATGATGAAGGGGAAATTGTGGAGCATATATACCATTCATTTTCTTCTTAGGATGAAAGTTCTTCTTGGATGTATGACGTTTGAAATTCATGGACTGAAACTCATCTATTGTTGTCTTAGCTGCTATGGAAGATGAACAAGAATAAAACCCCAATTGCATTGGGAATGAGTGGCAGACAACCTTGTGTTGTGCAGATAACTTGGCATTCACCTTGGCTACTTGAGGAGAAAACTCCATCAAGACCCATCTATCACCACAACACCTTGGTAATTTGAAAGGGTGCTTATCATACCCAAATAGTCTAAAATAGGTGGATTTGGAGTATTGGATAAACCACTATCCCCATTCTTCTATAAGTTCCATTGCCTCCCATGACAACCTAAAACCAACATCTCTTCTGAGTTGATTAATGATAACATATAAAAATTCATCATTAACTCTTTTAAAATGTCTCTTTGTTGCTTGCAACTCCAGCTAGTCATAATGCTCCCATACTTTCTTTTGATTTAGACCATCACCCATTGATCCCACAATAGTTAACCCTAAAAACTGTCCCATTCATATATGATGCAGAGCAGGGAGGAAAACTTATTACAATCACAATTCAAAGGGTTTCAAACAACTTTCCCTTCCTTAAAACCCAAACACAACTTTTCACAATTCTTCCACAAACTCCTTGTAGCATATCAAATGATGAAAATCCAACTTATCTTTCAAGAAAAAACTCAAACCCACCAACCAAATACCATTTCAAATACCCACTATGGCATATTCCAACATATCTCAAAAACACATACCTTTGTTTTGGAGCATATCATTCAAATAATTGTTGCTACGCTATCCTCCTTGGCCAATTAGGCCACTTTTACAAGGAATCACTAATTGATACTCTCTTCCAACCCCAACTATCTATTTTAGGGTCACAACCAAACTATAAACATTCAAAATCCATAAATTTTGTTAGGAGAAACATTCACTAAATCCTCTTAACACAAAACCCTCATTTTTGACTAGTTTAAGGAGTGTTTATTGAAAATATGCACTCCAATCCTCAGTTATCCTTATCAATGCTTCCATAACACCATACTAAGTCTACAAAAGCTTTCTAAATCCTCTCCCATGCTACAACAATGTTATTTCACCAAACTACCATTCTTAGCTATCAATTTTTGGCTTAAAACTAGACTCAACACATCTAGGGCATCACTCCAAGACACACAAACAACCTTACCTAATCTTAGAATCTTCATAAAACACAAAAATACATCTACTTATGCCATTCCACCTAGTTATTACAAGTTTAATTGGGTGGAATGGGTTAAATCTCCATTTTTTCCTTTCAAACCCTTAAATTCTAAGTTTCAGATAGTCAACAAAAAATTGCTTGCAAAAACCTTAATACTTAATGAAATTTAGTCACTCAAACAAAAAAATGTTCCTAACACATGTATTCAAAAAATTCAAGAGCCTATGAAGCAATATCCCTCTGTACAAATTCATACCACAACCTGGAGCAACAAAGTTTTGTGAAAACTCACATAAATTATAGAAAACAATGTTATTTTATTGTTTCCACTTCTCAAAGTAACATTCCAACCATGCCTCAAGATTTTTGAGTCCAATTTAAAATTTTACATACCAAAATAACCAACTCAACTGACCCAAATGACCCTTCAAACCTCCTGACCGTTGAACTTCTCTATTTTGCATTTTTTACACTTTTTAATATGACAACTTTTACAAGATTAGCAACTTTTGCAAGAATGACACCAAACTTGATAAAATAACCTAAAACCAACTAAAAATTACTTATAACATAAGAAACTGGTCTATTATGACCTTATTTGCATGACCAATGACTCAAAACACCTAAAACTATCACAAGACCTCATTTACAAAAATGGACTACCATGGTGCCCCTACACCATACACCCGGCCAGAAAAAGATTCCAAGTCCCTTGAGAATTGGAATCCAGCTTGTATATGCCATCTCCTTGGTCTTCCAAAATCCCTTTCATTAGGTACTCCTTTCCACTGAGTCAAATATTGAAGCCTTGAATCATTTTTTGCACATTTGAACTTGTTTCCACTTAGGCATTGCTCCATCTTCACAAATTGATTTGATGAATGTTCTCTTACTTTTCCCTCATCTAAAATTGATGTATAACTTTCCTTTACATCTACAAACATGCCTTTACCATATTTTTTTTTATCTATCCTTTCCTTCACTCTTGAAGCTGTGTTGTGTATTCTATTGTTAATCTAATTAAAACAAAACACTATTAACAGAACTTTAAATTGAAGAAATTTGAAATAAACTTGGCTATAAAATAAAAATTTCAAGAACGTTTCGTCTTTCTCTATCTCCAGAGATTGGTTTGAAGCTTTCTGGCTCTCAGATTGTGTGAGCTTCTCCAAATGACTACTGCAGAACGAGTATGCAAAGAAAAACTATTC
>VDFB02000017.1:369462823-369838104 GCA_007258455.2 Sequoia sempervirens | reverse complement strand
ATTATACAGTGGTGTCTAATTTTTCCTTTTCAAAAGGAGGCTGGGTGCATTTTGAGAAATTCTTTGATGATTACCATTTGACGTGTGGTCCAAAGCGGCAACATGATCTTGAGGGGTTTCTTTTCCCTTTTCAGACAAAGAATAAAGGCTGGTAATTTTAGTAATGAGTCTAACTCTTTCCGAGGATTTGATCAAATGAATTTGATCTAAATAGGTATTGAACAAGGAGAAATGGATAGCTTATGATAAGCTATTAGATATTGTGCAAAAGATGGATCTGTATATAATCCATTGTCGGAGTTCAATCCATACCATAAGAAGATTGAATTTCTAATGGAGAACTTCAAGGAAATTATGGGCACATTGAGGACCAAAAAGATAAATTTAGAACTGAGTCTGGGTGTACAGGAACAAGGTGCCAGGCCAATTGAAACAAGGTTAGCATACCAGCCTACAGAAAGGTGGCCTATTTACGGGAGGAAAAAGGATGATAGCAGTGCTGAAGAGGAAGTGGATAGAAAAGGAAAGCAAATAATGAAGTTTCCTTCACAACTAGGTCCAAAATTCAAAGTGCCTGGGGCAATTAAAATCATTGATTTAGAATCATCACCAGAAGATAGTCCCTCATCACCACCATCCAAGCCAAGCCCTAAAAGACACAGAATTGATCAACCACACGAGGATCTGATGGATGAAATTATTGTTACTGATCAGGACATGCAGGTTGGTATGACTTCCCCTCCTAGGCCAGCTGAATTGGTTCTATCTAATTTAGATATGAAAGGAAAAAGTGTACAAGATGCAATAATGGAATCATGTAAGGAGTTTCTAAATGACAATACATTTGTAAAAACTCCTGTATTCTTGCAATTGGTATGGAGGATGAAATTTGAAAAATATCAAAAGAAATGTAAGAAGAGAAGAGAACTAAGGCCTAACAAGTTAGACCAGGATAATGATGAGGAGGTAAAAGCTAAATTAATGGAGGAATTTAAGAACATGACTCCTGAAGAGGGAAGAAGACTGGTGAGTTAGGCTGGTGTGTTGATTCTGCCTGAATGGGACATTGTAGATGCTATAGCATTTAATGCTATTTTAAAGTCCAAGCATCCTTTGCAAGACTCTGAAGAAGAATTCAAGGTAGCATTGCAAGATTCTGCCTTCAGTGAGGAATATGAAACTTTGGCAATTTGGGAATTGGCCCCTCAAGGAAGAAAGCCAAATGTTACTGATATTAATCCAAATTTCAGAGGAGGATTAATAATAAAGAGAGCTTCAGAGACCTCAACCACTGAGGCCACTAATTTGACTATGAATGTGGCCAAATTGGCCCAAAAGACTACTGAAAGGGAGGAGGCTGAAAAGAAGAGCCTAATGGAGAAGTATAACTTTTTGATTGAGGAATACAACAAGATGCAAAAGAGGAATGTTGAGTTACAGAATGAGGTGGAAAGGTTTAGGTATAAACAGATTGGGGAGACATCAAGTGCTCCAGGGACCAATACATTACCTTCCACAGCAGGGTCAATGCCTCTTGCTTCTCCAATTGTTTCCACACCAGGGTCTCCCAGTCAGAATCTTTCTCTCACCCCTCCTTTAGAGAAAATTTATGAAGAAACATAGTGCTCTGTTGATCCTACAAAGAAGCAGCTCTTGCAAAGAATTGATGAATTGCAGACATCATTGAAGGTAAGTGAGGAGGGATCTCTTTCAAAGAAAAAAGGAGATTGTTACTACTGTCTTGAGGCATTTAATTGAAAAGGTTGATAGTAAATTTCTATCTATACATTCTTTATATTCTTTGCTGTTAGATGCAATAAAGAATATTGATAGGGATCAGGAAGTAGTGATACCATTGATTGAAAATTGGATCCCTAGGGCCAGTGATTTGGATGTCATGTATAAGGCTTCAAGGTTTGATACAAATAATAGGCCCCAATCATTAAAGCCTACTCAAGTGTTGGTTAAATTATTGCAAAGTTTTCAGACCCTACTAGATGATTTGAGTAGGAAGATCATGGAATTGGTGAAGAATTTTAATGATTGGGGTAACACATTGTTACTAGATATAATTGATGAGCAGGGGAAAATCAGGTCACTCCAGCAGTCGAAAGATCAAGCAAGTGAAGTCATCAATGATGAAATTAAATTAATTTGTGATGAGCCAGATTTTGACTTGTTGGTGAGCTGTATAGATAAAATCATTGGTACCTACTCATTTTTGGAAGCTTTTGAAAGAGATGCAAATCAGGTAGCGGTAAAATGCACACCTTATAATACCAAGGTGAATGAGGTGATTAATTTTGATTGGCCGAATGATGAAGAATACCAGAAATGGGTAACTAAATATTTGACTGAGGAAGAGTAAAAGGAATGGACTACTAACAGGTGGTAAATTGAATGCTACGGTTACAATGGTTTCCAGTTTTTCTTTGATGACATTCTCGGCCTGGGTTTCTTGTGGTTTTTTGTTGTTGCATCAAATTTTCTCAGCTGACATGATGAACAAGAATATTCTCCAAGGTGATGGCTGTTGTAACAATTTTTGGAATATCACTAGGTGTGCCAACTGGCTGGTGACATGTGTACTTTCTAGCCCGATGCTTGTTTTCTCTTTCATTTTCTATAAGAAGGATTTCAAGGCCAGAAGTACGGGTTAGCAAGTTAGATAATTTTTGGTCAAGTCTAGGTGAAGTTGTAGAGCAAATTGTAAAGTCTGATGGTTTTAGAGAGAAATGCAATTTAGGTTCTGAGTTATTCTATAATCGGTTTTGAATTCATGGGCATTTAATGTTGTATAACAGCACTAGCATTTGAGTTGAAATGATAAATTCAAACTAATGTCTCCACCTTACATGCATATCCTAATTCTTGAATAAGATGACTATGTTGTTTCATTCATCTCATCATAGGAAAGTGATAATCCACTTTTAATTCAAGGAATTAATTAAAATGCTTGAATGGGATTATATGATATGTTCAGATAAGGATTTGATAAGTAGTATTGGGTGAGAATGCATATTGATGAAATTGTAATGCAATATCGGGATCTTATAAGTTATATGTTATGTATTAAATCTGTCATAAACCTTTAGATGCTATGAATTTGACCTCCAGAATGTATATATGGCACGATCTAAGTTGTACTTATTTGTGTAGTTCAATAATTGTTTCTCTTTGCCTAGAGCTTGCTACAAATTGTAAATTAATGACTATATTTTACCATGGATTGTGTTGTAGTTATCTCATGCTCCACATAGTTGATATTATCGGTGAACAACCAATTTTATTCAATATTATCCTATTGTGTTGAGCTATTCAATGGGATTATCCGTTATGTGTTAATGTTGTTTATGATATTGGTGTAGAGGTTGTAAACACATTAAGGATCACCTCCCTGGGTCTTGTAGGAGCCCAAAGTGTAGGAGGCTTTTTAAAGTCCCTCAATTGGTTCAGGTCCCGTTGCCCTTGATTGAATCTGCAATCCCATAGGTAGATTTCAGTGCATCAACCCGGCTATAAGAAAAACAAACCAACACCCTCTCACTTTAACCCTAAAACCCTAAATCAACCCCTTAAACTCCCAAACCCTTAGCCTCGCTCTCTATCTCTCTCCCACTCTAAACTCTAAACCTTTCCTTGTATTATTTTATAATTTTCATTATTCTTATTTATTTTACACCTACATTTACAAATACACATACATATGCATTTACTGTTTTCATTTATTTCTCATGTAGTTTAATAGTTTGATCGATTTCATATTATATGTGTTAAATGTAGGAATTTCAATTACATTAATTTATGGATATGTTGTATCTTATAACAATACAAAACCATATGCTCTTTTCATTTACACTTGCATTTAGAAATACACATTTATATACATAGATATAGATTTCTTTAATGATATGTTGCATTTATTGTTCTAGGAGAGCATCCAGTAATTGCATTTACATTTACATTTAAAAATACATATACATACATACATACATACATACATACAAATATATATATATGTGTGTGTGTGTGTGTGTATGTATATCATTTATATTCAGTGTTTAGAAACAACCCATTAGGTCTGCAAATGGATAAAAATTCATAAAATCAGATATCCCATACATGTTTTGTTGAAACCTAGGCTTGAACCTCTCATTTCACATGCTTTTCTTCACAAAAATCTTGAGGACAACAACTATACCTTCTTTTTTTCTCATCCTACGCCCTATTCATGCATCCTACAATTACAATAGTATCCATGGGGCCTCTTACACAAGCTACAGTAATCAAAAAAAGTGTAATAGCCCCTTTATATCATATTTGGACTACAAAACCCTCAAAAATAGGGTAACTAGGTTGTATGCAAGGAAATGAAGCTTTGTAACTCAAATCAATGCCTTAAGCCCTCAAATCAGATTCAAATCAAAGCTAACACATATCTTCATGACCTAGAATTGATTTCACATCAAAATATGGCTGCATGTGACCGTACAGTGCTGCATAACATTAAAAATACAATTTTTTTGAAGAAAAACACAAATTTTTGAATGTCAAGAGCTTGTATTTTAAATCCTCAACCATCAACAACAATTACAATGACCACTTTATGCCTTTTAAAGGCCTTTACATGTCAACCATTGAACAACCACCTCTACAACTGACTTTTTGATCTTTTATGATCACATAAAACATAAAACACACTATCTTCAAGGTTATTAACATCACTATTGAAGTGTTTTAATTTTATCACCTTTGAAACATTAAAAAGTACATCATTAAATTAATTATGTAATGACATAAAAATTAAAAACATCATGAATTAATTATGTAGCCACATAAGTCAAATATAATTCTATCAAGAAATTAGTATCAAATAGATAATATAATCACATAACTCATATATTTCAATGTCATTGATCTTCTTCTTCATCCAAATCTTTGTCTGTATCATCCGATGCAAATTTGACATTGTAAGGATTGGTCATATCATCATCATCATCATTGATATCAGTTTTGATAATGTCATCATCCACATGGATATCAGCTTCATGAACATTAACTCCTACATCATCATGATCTAGTTCCTCCTCTTCGACATCTTCGTTAGGGACATCATCAACTAACTGTTGATCCTGATCATCATCAATATCATCTTCTAGTTATTCGGTATCTTCTTCTTCCACCACATTATACTTTACTGAACTTCCTCTTGGATCATGTCTAACAAAAAATGACCAACCTGGTTTACCTGGAACCTTTGAGTAAAATACCTACTCACATTGACTTGGAAGAACATAAGGCTCATTTCCAGCTCGCTCGATGAACCTTGTATTAACCATGGTAAATCCATTATCATGTTCAATAACAGTTCTCTCAGGATCATTTTCATTCAATCGTAGCCTGTACCATAGGATGATGAACAAAATTAATATGGACTTAAAGTCACACTCAAGTATATCATCCAAAATCCCATAATATCAATTTTCTGAGACTTCTAGATGTATGTTGCTTTTAGATGAAACATTAGTCATTTGAAAGACTGCAGTTATACTAGAATCACAAGTTTTCTTCATGTCATCCAACATTTTGCTTTGAAATTTATGACCATTGCACCACATAGCCTTGTAGTGTTTCACCTGCAATATCGTCAGTTGATAAACATATTTATTCTTGGCCGAATGTATGCAAAGAAAACAATCTCAACATATATATACATCAATATAATTGAAAATAATTAAATAATATGGGTGATTAATATATTTATACGTACCTGTTTATCTCTTAACCCATATGCTAAATCAATTTCCCTTTGTGTAATATTGGAATCTCCATTACGATGAGCTTCTTTAACCAATGAAGCCACACCTTCCCATGTTAATGCGCGACCAGATTGTTGACATCATTCAATCCATACCATCATCCAATCAAGATTGTTTATGACGTACAAATGTAGTGCATCCCACTCTCGACCAACTGTATCAAAAAAATTTGAAATTCACAAATGATGTATAATTAGTTAAATACCACAGTATATGACATTAATTTATAATTGATGTATATTGAAGATTAAAAATTAAATAAGTACAATATACATAAAAACCATATGTAAAATGTATTCCAACTAATCTCCATGACCATCTTATAATTACCTCTCACTTTCCTTAATCTACCTTTCCCCATCAAGTACTCCCCTTCGAATTTGTTAATAGAGTTGGGATCCCAAATGTGATCTACATGGATCTTTGCTGCAAACTTAGGAAGATATTCACTAATGTATACCATGGTCTGGTATACCATATATCCCTCCACCATAGAACCCTCAGGATGTGCTCTTTGTCTAACCAAAGCCTTCCAAAATTTCAAGTGCCTCTCAACCATCCACATTGACCTTGTGTGTACAGGTCCACACAATTCAATCTCCTCAACTTGGTGTATGTGGTAGTGTTCTTGTGCATTGAAAAATGTCGAAGGTAGACACTTTTGCATTTCACACATTAGACGAGGAATTTTTCTCTTCTAATAATTTATATCTTCTTTATGGATTTCTTGAGATGACAACCATCTATAAGTGATTCAAGGCACAAATATATTAATGAGATTTAACAAAATATATAGTATATTACATAACAAGTAAAACAAATAGAAATTATAAGATGTATATAATGAATTGAACAAATATCACTACTTACCTCATGTATTTTCTAAGATCATATATAACTTGCTTGACATTGTTGTCAAAGTTGTTTGGGAGAGATAGAGGTAGAACTTACTGCAACAATTATAAAATGATCTTTTCATTATTTTTCCAAAAGTAGTAAACAAAATACATTGAAAAGTACATGCATTATACAAGTGTATATAATATACCAGAATAATTACCTTAATGAAGTTATGCCAATCATGTGTTTTCATCCCTGACCCAAATTCACCTTTCTTTGTTATTATATTGTTTATGTTCACAAAAAATCCTGTGGGAAATCAAATTTTTCGTATGACTTCTTTTATAGCATTGCTTTGCTACTTTGTTAATAACCAAGGAAGGGAACTTATATTAATTTGGTCTCCATCACTATTTAATTGAATGACATTTTTCATTGCATGATTGGCTTCTTGAATGCCACTACAAATTTTTACATTTTTTTCTTTGTCATGCCTTCCATCCAATATTTTCCATAACGTTTCTGTTATATTCTTTCCTATATGCATTGTATCAAATAAATGCACAATTTGTAGCTCCTCATAGTAGGGCAACCTACTAAATTGTCTGGGATAACTTTTCAGTCCCTGTGGAAGCCGACCATTAATGCCTTGACGACCTTCATGAAGCATATAAGTGAAAAAAATTAACAACGACAATCATTGTCAATTACAACATGAGTAAACACAACACAATATAAAAATATAAATTCAAAACATATCATATATGATAGATAAACAATTTGATCCGATGTATAACCTTGATGATTAATTCTATTATATTCAACCTTCCATAGGCGAGGTTTCATTCTTCGTGGTTTGATGTAGTCTCTTCTTTCCCATTGAAAAGATGTTTTTGATGGATTCGATACTTATGATTTCTATGGAGTAAGTGCCTATACTCATCGACACTTGCTCTAAACTTGTTGAGCGAGGATTTCATCTTTGGACCACAAATTTGGACATGCAAATTTTCCCTTTGTTTGAAGACACGCAAGATCATATATAATTGGATTAAATATGTCGAATTTTTTTATAATTATATATAATGAATAGATTATTTTAAAAACATGCATGATATCTACTTCATCAAATTAAATATTGTTAAAGTGTAGTCGAATGTTATAACATACCACAAAAATGTGTTAGCCCTGGGGTATCATGAATTTTCCATACAAGCATTGCATGGAATTGAAATTGTCTTTGTCCTATTGGTCTAGAGACGTCATACATAGTGAGGCCATTCCATAACTTTAGTAACTCGTTGATAAGAGGCTAGATATATACATTCATATCTTTAACTTGGTACTTACCTAGTTGAATAGACATAAACATTACATAATTATTATAACCATTTTACTACAATATATATAAATTAATGTACATGACTATTGAATGAAAAAATTATAAGTCATTATGCAACAAATAAGACAAATGAGATGCTACTATGTTAAAGAAAAATTGATTTAAACAAATACCTAGAACAATCATTGACAACATTATGTGCTCCCTCTTTATTGACATCCATGGAGGAATATTATTGTTGATAACAAAAATAGGCCACACCGAGTAAATAGATCTCAACTCTCCAAATGGATTGACACCATCTGCTCACAATGAAAGTTTGAGATTATGAGGTTCTTCTTTAAAGTGTGGCCATTTTTCCTCCATGTCCCTAAATGCAGAACCATCTGTAGGAATTCGAAGAATGTCATCTCCACTTGTATTCCATGCATGGTAATCCATAAATTGCGCTAAGCTTTCACACTTAAATAATCATTGCATACGTGGAATAATGGGAATATAACGAAGAACCTTGCAAGACACCTTTTTTGTTAGTTGATCTGTTTGATATCTACTGATATGACATTTTGGGCATTCTGTTGCAAATTCCTGTTGTTTATGATATATAATACGATCATTGGGACATGCATCTATTGTGATACTCCATTTTGATATCTTTGATAATGGCATATATATCTCGATATGGCTTGAGGAGTAAAATATTTGATAGTTGTAACAAAATTCGCAATCAATCTACAACAAAAATAATTTGTTAATATAAAGAATATTAATGGTACATATTTCATCATTTATTTACTAGTGATGAACTAACAACAATTAAAATAGATGAAAAAAGATGACATATATGACATACCTTAACATCTGTGAGATTGCTATGTTTGATAAACCATTCATAACCTTCAAGTTCAACAACAAAAATACAACAAAGAGAAGAGTTGTTTGGGAGCCTTCATAAAGGGGCTCGTATGCCTTCTCAAGTACAGGTAAATCATGAACATTATCAAAGTCATCTCAATCATCATGATCAGCTCTACCACTAAATGTGTCATGGATCAATGTATTTGTACCATCATCTTCAACTGTGTTTTCTAGTGTATGATTATCTTCTTCCATAAGATCATTAACTTCAACTTTGATATTCATAGCTCCATCTTTGTCCGCTTGCAAAACCACATTCTCTGGGCTGTGATAATCCATATCATCTGCCCTAGGGCGCCCCACCTTTATAATAATGATAGACACAAATAAACCATGATCATGATCAAGTGATTATATATATATAATATTAAAATGATCTAAACATTTACAAATTCAATCAATATAAACACATATAATGAACAACTTACCAATGAACGACTTGACCATGCTGCCTACATTGTTTCTTAGCTGTTGTGATTCAAAGTCATCTCATCTTTAAGCCCTTGCAATTATTTCAAGGACAATAACATTTCCCATCACCCTTTCTTTTCAATCTAGCCCACAATCTATCAAGTGTCTTTTCATTTTGTTTTGGACTAATATTATCTGACATGATTTTTCTTTACCAAGCTTGACTATTTAGATCTTCATAAAATATCAAACTCACACTCCAATAATTTTTATTCATAGACAAGTAACAAAATCTAATAATTCCAATATTTTACACCAAAAAAATTTGGCATGCAACCACCCCTGCAAAAGAGAAGATAGTCTGAAGTTAATGACCCCAAAAAACACTTTAAAATGCTAATTCCAAAAATTATTAAATTCTGATTTTACTATGATTTCACAACGTTAAGACTCCTAAAATCAGAATATTGAACTTGATTGCAAACTTCCTACAACGATGGAGGTAGCGAGCTAGTAAGAGCAATTGACCCATTCCTAAGGAGCAACAAGTCAGAATCATCATTGCTAATGTCAATACAGATTTATCCTTTTAGTTAAAGATGTAATGTGTCACTTCTTATGACGAGCTTATCCCTAGGGCCCTCAACATTGAGAGAGCCCTAATCGCACAAGGAAGCACACACTAGTAGAATTTGGCAAATAAATGATTAGGTGACTAAAAATTTTAGTCACAACAACTAAAAATGACTAAATTCTACTCATTTTTTGCAACTCAGCTATAAATGAGTAAATAGATTACTAGTTTGGTCGTTGATTAAAAATTATTTAGTCACACAAATAAAAATGACTAAATAGTTAGTCATTTATTTAGTCACAATCCATTTGAATAAATCATTTAAGGAATCAAGAATATAGCCCGCCAAAATACTCTAAAACTTTAATAAACATACCCTAAAACTTTTGTCAAAATCTTATTTTCAGGCGTAGCCCACGAGAATGGAGTTTTCATTTTAATATACTCTAAAACCTTCGTCAAAACATTATTTTAAAGCATAAACTGCGAAAATGGAGAAGTGTTTCCGTAAAGAATGACAGAGAACGGTGAGGAGATGTGCGTGAAAGGAGGCATAGGATTCATTGCTGCTTATCTCATTCCTGCTCTGCTTAACAAATCTTACATTGTTCCTGCTACTATTTGTAATCTAGGTATTTACTTGACATATATTTGCATAATCTCAAATTCCTTAAGAGGCTTTTGAAGTATCAATGTATCCTATATAGGGTTTAGAATGATTTATTTTAATTAAAAAAATAAATAAATGATGTATTTCCCCGTAATTAGATAATGTGGAGATCTCCTAAATGTGCCCCAGCACACTATCCTCTTTGGCACTGTATTCATTACTCCAGCTACTAGGGTTTTGCATGTGACATCTTTAATATCTTCATGACTGTGGCTTTTAAATAGATCTCAGTCTTTGTTTTAATCCTCTTCATGGTAACCCTTGAGTTCCATAATCCACCTTCAATCTCTTCTAAGAACGGCGTCTTAAGCTAGACTGCATAGTATGCATATAAAGCAAGTCCTTCATACCTTCCATTGTTCCAAACCACCACTCACTGCCTCTCTTAAAATGTTGCCTCCATAAGCACAATAACATGTTTTAAAATCATGGTTGCAGGTGATTGACCATTAAGGTCACCACTTTCATCAAGATATAATGAGATTTTTGTCTTCAAACTCAAGGCATTATGCAAGATAACATTGTGAATTGTTTGTTGTGTACGATTTGATTTTCTTGCACATTTACTACTTTGCTAACTTCCTTTAAGACTGGGTATTGCACCCTCAGCTGTAATCTCAAACAGCTCACTCACTATCACTTGAAGATTCCTTTCATGAGCATTCTTCTATAAAATCAAACTATGCCCTATAGACTGCCTACTTACTACAGGGGACTCATTATTTCATGGTATTGTAGTTCTTAAGATCCTTCAACCTTATTGACGCTACTTCACAGTCCACAAGGTATTATTCACTATTCTCCCATCTTTGATGAGTCTCAAACACTGCTCAAACATGCAATCCACTACCTCCATTATACATTAATGGCTAAGAAGAAACATTGAACCTATGATTAACACTGTTACTTCATTTGGACAGTCATTCCCTAATTGCGTTTGCCTTGTCTAACACTACGAAAAGAATTTGAAAAACCCTTAAGGTCAGCAAGGGGGTAAGGAAACTCACTGTTAAAATCTCCACTTTACTATGCAAGGTTTGAGCTTTATTATTTTGTCACTACCCAGCCTCTTTTTGACTGTCACATCTCAAGTGACTGTCATTCTTTTTACTGTAGATTGCATTTAGAAATGTCACTAAGCTACATAGTGTGCTTGTTATTGGCTATAATCTTTAGATTGCAATATTTTGTTATTAGCTATAATGTCTCAATCTTTCTAGTATTGCAACCTCACTAATCTGCTATAGTTATTGTTTATATTACTACGGAGGCCTAGGGTTTGTACCCTAATCATGCTTTTACCAATGCTTCTGTTGGTATTAAAAAAAAACCTTAAATCTTGGGTTAGAAAATTAGTTGTCTTTAAAAAGTTGTGGTATGATCTTAGATTGTATCCTAGAGTGTGTGGGAAGCTTGTGTTTGATCATTAAGGTATGTAAACTTGATCAGGGAAATGTATCATATATAGCATGGGTCTTGCTTTAATACTTTCCATAATGGTTATTAGCATATCACATTATTATATTTTGTGGTAACCCAAGATTGCATTCAAGTATGTAACAAACTTGGTTTGTAGTTTAAGCTATACACTTTTAAGTAACATTCATAAGGTTTAGAAAATCTTGATCACTCTCTAGAATAGCCCATTAAACATGGGTTGTGCTTGAATGCACTACATAATTGATATAACACAACCACTCTTCATATCAACCATAGTTATAGGCTCTTTATTGCAGCAAAAGGTAATCACTCTTTGATCATGTTATAATTACATCCTAACCTATTAAATTTGAGACAACCTGAATGCACCCAATGATATGAGAGCCTCCATTTCTATCACAACATAGCCACATTAAACTTGGGTCACACATGAATGCATCCTGTATTTGTTATAGCACAACTGTGCCACATGAACAATAGAGTTATGGATCACATAATTACAACCACAATAATCTATTCCTTGGTTGTGATCTTATGGTGATTCCACACAACAAAATCTAGACATGAAATTATGAAAACCCTAAACCTCTAAAAATGAAATATGATGAGATGTTGCTTTAAAATATGATTTTCAAACACGGAACTACAAATTTGACTTCACAAGCTGAATTCTACAAAAAGACAATGACTACCCTCAACCTGGCGATATCTTCTTGAATTTTTTCTGATTTTTCCCAAGAAAATCATCCTTAGTTCTCCACAAACTGTCTCAAGTAGAGCAAAACACTGTCAATAAATTAGCGAACTCACTTTTCTTTATGTTAGCCACAATTTGATTTTTTTCTATTTTTCATGTTTGTCAAAATTTCGACGAAACTAATAGTTGAAATTTCGACGAAACCTAGGTTCATCAAAATTTTGACGAACGTCAGGGATAAACTTTCAAAAAAATGAAAATTACACATCAAATTTTACAAGCACCCAACGATACATCAAATTATACATATTTCGTCGGACATTTTCATTGGATTTTGCAGTCAAATGAGTTAGTGTGAAGAGTTTGAGCAATTTCAGTTCTGGTTTTTGATAGAGAATTTTGAAAACGATGTTTGACAATAGGCTAAAAATGTTTGGACTTGAAGTTTGGCAAAAAATCCAATTTGTTTGAAGTTGATTGTTTGTTTCTAGATGTGTGAATCTTGTTTGCTTTGTTTCAGTATCTAGAAAAAACTTGGCAAGCATGAGATTTTGAGTGTAGACAAACACAAATAAGACAAGCACAATCCTATGGTTAGGCTAGGACAATATTTTCTAGATTCCATGTGGGTTTCCCCAGCCGTATATCCTTAGTGTGTGAATCCAGAAGCTTGGCTACATGGGATCCCCCTTACAGTGCACTCTCTTCTTTGGCCAACCAAGCTTCCAACCCCCATGAAACTCCCATGGCAGATTGATCACCTCTACTAAAAGATGTGGATGCCTTCACACCGACCGTGCTGCGCTAGCAAATAGAAGGTTTTTGGCTACTACACAAGAATATTTAGTTTGAGACCACCGTTCGAGTGGCCATACATGGGGCACAAGATTAATCTCCATTTAGGAGGCACTCCAGCCTGAAGAGATTATGCTCAACAGGGTTTTGGGGAGTATTACTTGGTTTGTATGACACATCCACACTCGTAATCTTAGGCTTTCCCTTAGGATTCACATTTATATACCAGTCGGGGGTAGCTTGGATTTAGCTTCATTGCTAGTTTGAGTCACCTTGGGGTGAGTACTTTTTCCCATCAAGGCAGGCCCAATTTCTAGAGGCAATAACCATTTCTCTTACACCCAAGATCGCATAAATGTGCAAAGGGAGATGATACTTCGATTATTGCATCAAGGTTACACAAAAACTAAGGTGGGTTTGGTTTTCTGATCACCTAGTTTGCATAGGGTGAGAACATAGTCACCTACCACCTTCAAACACAGTCAAACAAAATAGAAGACATGTTCATTTTATTGCCCCAAATGAAATATTTTCTAATCTAAAAAACACAAGCACAATGTTTAGAAGTGATAGTCTTGGACACTCGAACCTGCAAAATTACAGTTAGAATTTTGATCAAGTTGTCTTGGATCCACGAATTGTAAATGCCACATGCTGCCAACAAGGATTAGTAACCAAAAAATCTCTAATCTAAAACATGTAATTTGTTAAAATCCTAAACTAAATTATAAACTAAATTAAAAATTTAAAAATATAAGTTAAACTAGAAATTAGAAATCTAACTAAATGAAAAAGTGAAAAATCTAATTAAAAATCTAATTAATGTCTAATTAAAATCTAATAAAAAAAATCTAATTAAGAAAAAATTTAGTTAAAAATCTAAAAAAAATCTAATTAACTTCTAATTAAAAATTTGAAATAAAATCTAATTAAAAAAAAGTCTACTTAAAAGAATCTAAAAAAATCTAGTTAAAATCTAATTTAAAAAACTAATAAAAATCTAATTTAAAATCTAAGTTAAAAAAAACTAAAAGCTAAAAAACTAAACTAAATCTACGTTTAAATTAAAACTAAATCAAATTCTAACTTAAATTCAATCTTCAGTAAATCAAAGGCTAAATTAAATGAAGTCTAATTTAATCCACTCTAATGGAAGCAAATAACGCTGCATGTTGAGTATTGTAGACTTTGCTTGATGCTGCCACAATTCACAAAGAAGCATCAGAACTGTTTATTTCAAAATTTGAGGGTAGCCTAATTGTGAATAGCAATCAAGATCATATGATCAAACATAAAAACTGTTTATTGTGGCTGTTAATAACAAAGAGGGTAGCTATGATAAAAACTTTGACCAAAGACAAAGAGTCGGGTTCACCAATGTATCAATGGGTATTTTTTAGATTAGCTTATTAGATCATAAACACAAAACCCAATGAAAGTAATGAAGTGCAAAGGAAAATAAATGAAAAACACAAAACATAACAAGCTCACCAAGTGTCTTCAATCTCCATGGCTGATCTCCATTACACCTTCTAACTTGTTGGAAAGATGTGTTGCCCTCAGATTTGAGTGTGTGAGCAATTTGATAACCATGTCAATGTCCTAAACAAGCTTTGAAGGATTTGGAATGACTCTACTATACTATCATGCGAATGATAAGTATTAAAAACTATGCCAATATGACTATGCCTATGCCAAGAAATGCCTAAGACTCAATAAGTAATGAAAATATGTTGAATGCAAATATCAAGAAGTGTGTGTAATAAGTTGTTAGTCCAAAATAATGAGCAAAATTGACATTTTATAGAAAATGCAATTTTGGACAGACAACCAAGATTAAAAGCTGATGAAAGCCTAAAATCAGAGGTCAAGATTGCATGTGACAACCCATAAATAGGGTTAGGGAAAAATTATTAAATGAGTGGCCAAGATGCATTTTAAGAAAATTGCATCGACGGTTGAGAATAAATGTGACAAGAGAATAAAAATTAGCCAAAAAGATAAAGATTTCGAAAATCATGAAGATAAGAATATAAGATTCAAAAAATCAAGAAGATAAAGTCTGGACAGAAAAGAAGATTTAGAAAATCAAGAATTTGATCAATTACTTGATTTATGGAAGAATATTACTATTTCTGAATTAAAATTAATTCAAAAATGTGGATTTATGTGACAGTAAATAATTGATTTTGGATTATTTACTAAAAAAAGTGGTAGTTAACAATGTGAGATCATTTTAAATAATTAATTTTATTTAAAATGAGGGAAATGTCCAATAAGACAATTAGATAATTAAAGATAATTATTTAATTTAGAGAATGTGATTAATAATTAAATAAATTAATAAATCTATTTAATTATAAGAAGGCTTGAGAATTAGTGACATATTAAATAAATAAATGAAATATATTTATTTAATAATCTAGAGGAATTATTAGAGGAAAATAATTTAATAAATTAAGAAATTTATTTAATTATAGGAAGACTTTAGACAATTAGTGATGCTTAAAAATAAATAAATAAAATCTATTTATTTAATAATCATGAAGAATAAAAAGACATGAATTAATTAAATAATTATGAATTATTTAATTAATAGTCAAAAGTGGGCCAATGACATAATTAAAATGTCATAATTATGCTAGGAAGAAGATGAAAAATAGAGCTTGCAGGCCTTGGTCATTTTTATGTGTCTATATTAATTATACAATGACAAAAAAGGAAATGTTGGCAGTGATCTATGCACTTAACAAATTCAGGCACTACATAACAGGCTACCAGATTTTTGTGCACACAGACCACGTAGCCATTAGGTACCTCATGAATAAGACCTTGATCTCAGGTAGGCTAGCAAGATGGTTGTTGTTGACGCAAGAGTTTGACATAACCATTGTTGATAAACTAGGGAAGGCCAATGTTGTTGCGGACTTTCTTTTAAGGATGACTACATCAAAGGACAATCAAGTCATTGATGACTCTTTCCCTGATGAACATTTATTTTCCATCAATGTGCATACACCCTGGTATGTTGACATAGCTAATTATCTAGTCATATGGAGAGTTCCTCCTCATTTCTCTCCAAAAGAGAGAAGGGTGCTCATTGAGAAAAAATTTCCTTTCTCATGGATTACAGGATGCTTGTTCTACACTGGACTAGACCATGTCATGAGGAGATGTGTGAGGGAAGATGAGACATATGATAAATTGCATGCATGTCACAATGAACCCTATGGAGGGCATTTTTCAGCCAAGAGGACAACAATGAAGATTTTGAACACAAGATATTACTGGCCCACACTCCACAAGGATGTAAAGAAATATATAAGGAAATGTGATAGACGCCAGAGGATGGGCCAACCAACCAAATCTGATGAGATGCCCCTTTACCCCCAGGTAGTAATCACTCCATTTTATAAATGGGCATTAGATTTTGTAGGAACCATTGACCCTCCATCAAATGGTAAGTCTTATATCTTGGTATGCACTGATTATGTGACCAAGGGGGTAGAAGTTAAAGCAATGAATCATCCAAGAGATAATAAGGTTGCAACATTTCTTTATGAGGAAATTTTCACTCATTATGGAGTTCCAAGGGAGATAGTGACTGATCAAGGGGCACAATTCACATCAACCCTTGTCACAACACTGGTTAATGAATACAACATAAGGCATAGGAAGTCTACTCGTTATCACCCTTAGGCCAATGGCCAAGTTGAGGTGACAAATAGGGAAATTGAATCCATTCTTACCAAAGTAGTGGCTATCCATAGAAAGGATTGGGAAAATAGGCTGCCAAAAGCTGTTTGGGTCTATAGAACCAGTTGGAAGACAACCAATGGTTTTACTCCTTTTGAGTTTTTGTATGGAAAAACAACTATGATGCCCATTGAATTCAAACATAAGACTCTCAGGACTGCACTCGACTTAGGGATGGATATCTCTAAGGCACAAAAGGATAAAATCATGCAACTGAATAATTTGGATGAGATGAGAATGACAGCCTTGCATCACATAGAAGTAGTGCAAAATTAGAGGATAAAATGGCATGATAAATTCATAAAGGACAAGAGATTCTAGCCAGGATATTGAGCACTCTTTTATGACTACAGATATTAGGATAATGCTGGTAAGTTGCAAACAAGGTGGCTAGGACCATATGAGGTTGCTGAAGTCTTTCCCAATAGAGCTTTTCAACTCACTACCATTGACCCTGTGAGATTTAAGTTGCTTGTCAATGGTCATCGCCTCAGATTGTATCACAAGCCAACTTCCAAGGAGGAATTCATGCAACAATTCACTCAACATGCAACACCCAAACTTCCTACAGCTGAAGGAAGTAGACCTATTGTCCCTCCTTTTGGCTAACCAAGGTACATAATTTGTCATAATAAAGACTTCCACTTTCATGGGAGTCCACTTCTTCATTAATCCACCCATCCGCCCACCCATTTCCACCTTTCTATCTCTTCCACTTCACTTCACTTCATTCTATCTCCATTTTCATTAAATGCTCAACTAAATTCTTAAAAGGTGACCAATACTTCCTCAATATTCTTTGCAGCAAATATTCCACAAATTCAGGTACGTGCGCATCAATTTGTTACATCTTAATTATCTTTTGGTACATTTATTTAATTCTTGTGCATTAATGTAGATGTTCTCCATAGCATGCAATTATACCTTGCCCTGTCAAATTGTCATTATCACCTCTCATGTGAGGACACATGCTCAAATTTAGGCTGGGGGAGTGTGAATATCATGTCCATGTGTCAGCCCATGTTGGTCCATGTCAACAAAATTTAAATTGAGCTAATTTGAATTTTGAGTGAGGTGATGTATTGTATGTGTGAGATGACATCAACCGCTGCCATTTTTCTTTATTGTATCCTTCATTTATTACTCCTTACTACCTTTATTACCTTTGTCATAATCCTAAGTCACCAAAAAGGTAAAATTCATATGACATTGGCGCTGGGAATTCAACAGTGTTGCAGGAAGGTGAAATTTGGGCTTTCAGACAAAGATTGCAGGAAGGGAAACCTTGCAGAGTGCTTGTTTAATTATAGACAGCTAAACAATGGGAGGTTAGTTAATTTGAAGTGAACCCACAGTTCATGATGTAGTGTTGTAGGAAACACCTTCTTTGGCAGAATTTAGAAATTGCAAATGGCTAGACTACTTCCTGAAGTTTGACAGTTATAATGAAGACATTGCGTAGGAATTTGCGCAAACATTTTCAGAAGGAAAGGCCATGGTAAAAGGGTTGGAGATAGTAGCCACTAAAGAAAGGATTGTAGAAGTGATAGGGTTTCCTGTTGGTGGTGAGCATTACCCTGCTACTAGAGATTCAAGGTCAGCTAGGGCTGAATTTACCGAACCTAGTGACCCACCAATGGACATGGAAAAGCAAGGCACAAAGAGAACCTCTTTGCCTTAGTCGTGGAAGCAAGTAGCTTTCCACATTGTGAAGTACATCACTTGTGAAGGCCGCCAATCAAACCTACATTATGTGCACTTCAAACTCTTGAATCATATGAGGCATGGGAAAAGAATGAACATGCCAAATATGTTATACCACCTTCTTTCAATCATGGTGACTGAGACCCAAAAAGGTAGGGATAATTCTATTTCCCACCATTGTCTGATCAAATTATTAGTAGAAAAATATCTGCATGATGTGTCTGACATGACTTGGGAGGAATTTTTAAATATTGATCAATTTAGACCAGAGCATTTGCGACCTAGGGTTTTTCCTCCACTTTGTAGGGTTAGGAGGAGAGTGAGTATGGTTGAGGCCACTCCTAGAGCCTCAAATTTTGGTGCAAGCCCTAGTGTAAACCCTTCTACAACTGAGCAAACTATAGAGATTAATTCTTCAGAGGAAGAACATTAAAACAAAGATAGTTCCTCTTTAGACTCTGATGATGATGTCCCTCTTGGAACCTTAATTCAAACTAGGGCACAAAAGAAAGAAGCAAAAATGAGGAAGGGGAAATTTAAAAAGAAAACGGTAGAAAAAGAAGCACCAAGCTCTAAGAAATGGAAGGTTGACATTGTTCATCCTGTAGCCGAGGAAAAACATGAAAGCCCTCCTAGAAAAACAAGACCAGCTGGACCAACCATTGGTGTGTCTCTGAAGGGAAGCCCTAGGCCTAGAGAAATGTCATGAGAGGACACAAAATCCCCAATGGGGTAGGTGAACATTAAGGAAAAGGATGTTTTTGAGGAACTCTCATGAGAGGACACAGAAGCCCCAATGGGGCAGGTGAACGTTGAGGAAAAGGAAATTTTTGAGGAACAAGAAAATATAAGGTTGGTAGAGCTTGCTGCCATCATAGAATAGGTTGAGATTCAAGAGTATGATGAGAATCAAGAGCTCCTATAGCAAGAGCAAGAGCAAGATTTCTTTCAGCAAGAGCAAGAACCCCTGCAACCAGAACTGGGTGAACAATCAGAATCCCTGCAGTTGGGGCCACATGAAAAGCAAGAATTGGTGCCAATTTTTTTTTTTGGTGGGAATGAATAGACCCTCTAATTTTTCAATGCAAATGGTAGCCATGAACCTATGGAATGAGATACAAAGTAGGGAAGAAGAATGGAGAAAGGAGAAACACAGGCTAAAAGAGGAGATTGAAAAGAGGGACACAAAGATTGAAGAGAAGAATATGGAAATTGCTGCCTTAAAGGAAAAGATGGACAATGCATCAGCCTTGGTGCCTCAGATGTTAGAATGTTGGACTCCTCCAAGAGTCCATGCTCTATATTTGAAGGAGAGGAATATTTCTTTTAAATTGGAAAGGATCATGTTAGAAATTGCTCCTCCTGAAATGAAAAATTTGCTGTGTGAATTTTATTTGCATAATTATGTTGTGACCCATGATCATGATTGGAATCCATTGTTGTATGTTGGGGATATCCAATTAAAGGAATTCATGCCCTGGATACATAATGAAATTAATTGGGGACAATAGTTCAAGACTTATAGGCAAATAGAATCCAACACTCCCTTGCACACGAGGGCTAAATATAAAAACCCATGAGACATTTTTTGGGAATGGCAAAGATTCCTTTACTGACCAAGCTATAGCAGTAGGATCCTACCTATGAGAGAGGAAATTTACAAAGAATATGAAAAGGTAGTAGAGACCACATGGAAATTTGTAATGGGATATTTGTCACATAGGTGGAACAGTCTAACTAATGAGTTAAAACAAGCTGAGCCTCACTCTTTGCAGAACTATGTTGCAACATGCAAAAGAGTTGATAGATATATACAAATTAGAAGGATGAAGGGACAATTTTGGCTTCCATTAACTTTTTAGCCACCTATCCTATTATGGCCTATGCCAAATTTTAGGTATTATCAATATGATATATCTATAGAAAGGAAAAGATGGAATAGGTTGGACATCAAGCAAGGGTTCTATTGGGATCCTAATTCTTACACTGCAAGAACTAATGTGGGGCAACTGGAAGTTGCAGATTTTAGGGCATTGACTAAGCAAAAGAACAACCCTTCCTCTACTAGAGGACCAACAAAACCTTAGGTTGGGGGGAGTGATGAGTCTAGTTTATGGCTTAATTTTGATAAAGTTTATTATCCATTTGCTGTTGTCATAAACTTTGATACTTGGATGTTGAAATTTTCATGTTATTTACTCAAAACCATAGACATTGGGCATAAGCTTATTTTTGTAACCTTTAAATGACATTAACATGCTATGTGAAACTATCTATTTTAATTTACATATGGATTAATGAATGCTACTTTAAGATAGTTATAGATATGCAATTGTTGTGCATACTAATGATGTCATGCAAATATAATTTGAGCCTACAACATTAAGGAAGATTCTGCCAGTTGGTTGTTCACCATAAAGGTCAAAAAGGTGATCATTCAAAGGTGAAAGGAGGGAAGATTCCCAATGGAGGGAGATTCCTAGTTCAAATCAAAGATTGTAGCTGCCTTGTAAATGGCCATAATAGTTTGTTGAGTGAATATAGGAGCTATTATTATGCTAGATCTGTGTTAAGGAAAACCAGTTTGACCAAATTCCACGCATGCATAACCTCCTTTCCACTTTCTATGCTTTCCATAAAGTGGCATCCTCCTAATCTATTGGAGTTGACCACCTTGATAGGTAGTTAGTAATTTTTTCCTTCTATAAATAAGACTCGAATGCTCCTTCTCAGAAGGTTGATTAATTTGATGTTGTACTCACATTCTTAGTTTTTCATTAATACAATCATGCTGCACTATTGTACTCATACTTTCCAAATGAATAAAATGAAGTTATAAGCTCGTTGCATGTGAGTTTACATTTGTCTTAAGGGATACTCATCCAAGGGAGGCCACTTGGTGAGCATTCCATCCTTTAGCTTAGTTATTACTTTTCTGTTCAACATATAGTTATGAATCTGACAATTGTTTGTTCTTGCAGCCACTAGAATTCCATTTTGTGACTATTCCTGTAGCCAAATCAAATAGAGTAGTTCTTGTTTGTTTGCTCAAATTTTCATTTATGTCATTCTTTTTAGCCTAGTATAGTTGTTGGTTGATGTTCAACACTTATGTTAATTCTTTCTAAGCAATTTACTTTCAACATTATGTCTTTCTTAGTTGTAGAATGAATATGGCTACTATGATGTGTTGAACCATTTCAAGTCCACATCCCTAGGTTGACAAGTTAAATGCACCTTCATGATGATTAAGATAGCTATTCAGATTAGATGTCCAATCTTTGAATCACAAGTTTAAGGGATTAGTTGTTAAATCATTGCAGGAGGCGAACAATCCACATTGCTCTGCACTGTAATATCCTACCATATGGTTTTGAGGTGATAATGGTACGTATTGAAGGAGTGAATATCCAAAGTTTCAGGGTTTCATGTCTTCCGCAATAGAAGATATTGATGAAAAATTATTGGACTAATCAGAGACATAGTTATAGTTGTAGAGTTCATGTTGGAATGCTTCACATTCCACTGTGGATGATCATTATGTTGTGCATATTTCAATAAGTGCTTTAAGATTTGAAATGTGTGTGCACTCTGTGTGTCAAGTGGTTTGGTGGTCCACATGTCAAGTTTTGGGATGAACAATTGGTTCATTTAGTTGTTGCTTCACCAGTTTTGTTGTGCGGTGCCTGACCTAAGGGTTTTGGAGTTGCATGGGACTAAATCATCTATGGATTGGAATCATAGGAGTATCTATAGGTCATGGTGACCTATCTTGGTGAAGAACACACTTCAATTACTTCTGCAAAGTATGTATGATGGAGTTTTGAGCCGATAGGTTATGAAGTCATACATTTCATCTAATTAGGTTGACCTAATTGATGATATGATTGTTTGTGGAATATATACATACATACATGCATTCTATGATGAGGTGTGTAGTGTAGTGTGAAATGTGATAGTGGTGATCTTGTGACAATGAATAATGAAGTGTGTAAAGTCAATTTTCTGAGCCTAACTAGAAATGTATCTTCAACATCTAGTAGATGCATTGTAAGTAGTTCAAATTCTGGAAGTGAGCTATCCTTTTGTATATCTTTTATAATTCTAGAAGAAGTGATATTCCTTGGTTAGTGAGCCCTCCTATGTTTTGGATAGTGAGTTCTTCGAGTAGTGAGCCTCCTGTAATATATTGTAACCGGTTATGATATATTGTGAGCTAATCCTCACTATGGTTTTTCCCTTTCAAGGGTTTTCCACATAAATTTGGTGTTCTTGTGTTGATTTTTGTGGTGCATGCTTCAATTGTTTCTATATGATTTTTAATGCACTTTTAAGTTAATGAATTTTAGGGAATAATAATTCACCCCCTCTTAGTATTTCAAGTGTTCAAGAAAATATACTCACATGTAACTTACAACAAAATTCTACAAAGGAGCTATTTGTTTCACATGAATTTCACAAACACTTCAAACATTCTTTTACATATCAAAAAAAGATCTAGCAAAAGGTTTTAGACCGTCCCATAAGAATTGATATCCAAGTTGTAGAAGACTCTGCAAATCCTCTCTTCTATCTTTCCTTTCTCTACCCTTTTCCTCTTCCATCCTCCAAATAGCATTTTCCTCTACTAGAAATAACTAAAGAACTCAAGAATAATTCCAAAGGAAAAGCCCATTCTCCACGGAAGGAGAAAGAATAAATAGAATGGGAAAAGAAACTACCTTCCCTTAACCACCTAAACTGCCTAACCAACTCTAATTTTTGCTACTTTTTAAAAGTGGGTTCTAAACTCCATTTAAGTTATTTTATAATAAAATTTAACCCTAACCTATAGGTCCTACACCTAGGAACCTTTTCAAACCATAAAAATGAAATCTAAACCTTATAAAGGTACTTAAAAAGCACAAAAGAATAAAAAAATACTCAAGAAAATTAAAAGATAAATAAATATACTTTCACATTTATACAAAATTTTCATAGCAACTACAACACAATATTTCACAATACGAACCACAATACCTTAGTACTCCATATGAGACAAGGTTGGGTTTTACACTGGAAATAACACAGAAGTAGCTATGTGACCCCAACCACCATTGAGAAAATTTGTTGGAACAAAAATATATACTAAGAGGGGGGGTGAATTAGTAGATTGATTAAAAATTATCCTCTTAACACTTTTAATGTAGATTAGAAGTTCATGCAGAGGTTCACACACTCAAACAAGTAGACATAACACCAGATATACGTAGAAAAATCAATATGAGAAAAAAATGGTGATAATAGTTGATAGGATCTACTATCCTAATCCAACCTCACAATAAGAACCTCACTAGTTAAAATGTTTAAGGGAACCAACCCTAAGGAGACACCAATCCCCTGATTTAAGAGCACCAACTCTAAGGAATCACCTACTCCTTAATTGAGCACCAACTCAACTTTATGATGGCACCAACCAATCAGATTTACAATGAATGTTATGGAGCTACAAATCCTATTTACAAAATGATTCAAATGAATCCAATTCTATGTTATAGACTTGTTCTAAATATGCTAATTCTTTTCTTCTTCTTTACTATTCCCTCTACGCTTTAGAACATCCTCTGTTCTCCGAAGTTGCTAGAGAATTTCCTCTCTCCGCTGCTAATTGCTCATTAGCATCCCTCTCTTCTTCTCTGCTTCTCTACCCTTCCTCTCTACTAAATCACTAAGTGAATATCCTAGATGATGTTTTTCTGCATTGGTTGTAGGTCACTCCACATTATCTTTGTTTTCACCATAATTACCTTTTTGCTAGACTCATCTCTTTTTTCTTCACCAACAAGTCTACTTTTTCTCGAGCCATACACCACCACAACAATTCTATGTATTTTGATACTTTTAGTCATGTATCGAGCCCTATATTTGATACACATTCAATATGTTTACATGCATGATTGAACTGTATCTGATTATGTAACCATCTATGCCTTAATATTCCCAACCATACATTTCAATCAACAATAAAAATTCAATCTAGAGCAGTTGTGACAATAAATTTTTGTTCACTGTGTCAAATTCCACCACTTGATTGAGAGTTCCACTACTTGACCATTAAGAGAATCAAATATTTGAATGTTGGCTATAGATTTTCAACTTCGTGCCATGATTTGATGATCATCAATTAATCACCTCAACTTTAAAATGCAACCGTTATATTAGATCTCTGAAATTATGTCATTGATATCTATTGCATACCATATACTTAACACATTTTTTATTTGCAATTGAAGAATGATATATGAGATGTATACAATGCAATGAGTGATTTCCACTTTTCATTGTTTCACATATCATAGTTTTATCCCTGTTAGAGTGGATCAAAACAACAATGCTCTGACAACTGTTGATCTCTACATTCCCTTGTGTTGACTGTTGATATTAACAAACATTGTCTAGCATTTGTTTTATAGATTTCATCAAGGACACATGGAGTCATATCACATCATCACAAAGTTGGCATTATCAGAGAAAGAAAAAAATGCACTATCATGATAACCATCTGATCTTCTCCTTCAATGTGTGTCGTTGATCTTCATCACACACTATTTTCTTAGCACATTTTAGCCTTGCACTTGAAGACTTTAAAATGTGATACATAGAGTTCTTGCAATAAAATTTCCTTCAAACACTTGTCATAATTTCGTGCTATCACAAATAATACTGTGTCAGAATGAATTAGAAATGTGATGCTAGGTCACTACCGATCTCTAACACCCTTCACATGTTCCTACAATCTTAGCAAAGTAGAGAGCCTAGAATTTTGTCCCACCGGATATGTGGCATGATTATGCACTATTGCAATTTTAACCATGTCAGAGTGAATCATAAATTCATAGTGAAGATTAAGTGCGATGCAACAATAACCGTTGATCTTTAATCTAATATCTCCATCGTCAATCAAGCTAGGTAAAGTATTAAGTTTCAGATTTAGGAAACTTTAATACTCTATAGATCTAGTAAATACTAGGATGAGGGTTCAGTTATATAATTACTTTGAAGCCTTAAGTCACAACTGAAGTGACTCAAAGCCATCTGCCAACATTCAATTGAAGAATAGAAAATATGAGGTGTTGTGACTGATAACCCTAAGGGTTTTTCTGGTAAACCCTAATTGGACCAGAGAACATAAATAATTCATTTTTGAGCTCAATCTTGATCATCTAAACTTGAAGATCATATCTCTGGAATGTACTTGAAAAACCCATAACAAATATTTTATCCGTTTCTTCTATAAAGCTTTAGAAGTAGTCCCTATAAAGGCATGACAACTTTTCATGACAACATTGCAACTTTTAATATAACATTGCAACTTTACAAAACAGGATGAAAACATGCTTTTCTCTCCATCACTCTTTACCATTTTTCTTGTGACCGATCCTTTGAAATATGACCTCCTTAGACATCAATGATCACTATATTTCCAACAATATCCCTTTTGACATCAATGAAAATCATATTGCCAACAATCTCCCCCTTTGTCATTGACGACAAAATAAATGATCTGCTCATCCTCTGACATTGAATGTACTTGCATTAGATTTTGATGAACATGAACTAAAGCTTTTCACAACAACCTTTCTCCCCATTAGGTAATGGGACATTTTCCAAAACACACTTTGACACATATAGCATTATCATATCGCCCCCTTTGATAAACATAAAGCATTTTGCAAACTTTTACAGAAAGCATTTACACTTTTTCTCCCCCTTTAATGTCAATTTCAAAGGGACCTCAACTTTCTCCCTCTTTGCCCAAAATTTTCTCCCCCTTTGTTAGATAAAGGAGTTTTCCCAAGAATTTGCAACCATCAAGTCATTAGAAATTTATAAAACCAATCATACCTGACTTTCCTTTTCCCTCTTCTTCCAAGGATGAACACAGATTTTGTGATTCCCCCTGGACTCATGCGCTATCTGTTAGTGTAATTAATTAATTATTACACTAGCATAGGTTAACTTAGGTCTTGCATTTAATTAATTAAGTCCTAGGTTGCATTAAATTATAAATCATTAATAATGAGGTAATTCCCCCTTTCATGTTTGTAGGGATAAGATTCCTTCTAGAAGATGAGTTGTCCTTCTAGAACTTATCTCAATCTTTTATCATTTCCTAGGTCTACAAAAATATATTTGTGTCAGCTGCATTTAAGGGTGTTGCAGGTGGTAGTACATACGAGAGGGGCCCACCTTATCCCCGAGCCTGTTGAGTCATCCACCGCTGATAGTTCTCTGTTGGATCCTTGTCAACAACCCCATCTTCCTACCGTCGGTCCACCAAGTTCACCAACCGATCACTGGCTTCATTCACACCAGCTTCGACCACTCTCCCGACCAGTTGTTTCTTGCTGACCACCACCGGCTACTTGTTCCTTAAGCAGTGCCACCGAGACTCACTGCCCTGCCCAGTTTCTCAGCCCTGCCACCACCATCAGGGTGGCGCCTCTTTTTTTTTCCTCAGCCCGCACCAAGGTCACATCAGCAACCGAGTGCTAAGCCTGGAGGGGCTTATTTTTTGCCCCTGGTTAGCCTGCAAAGCACCTCATCTAGGGATTTTTTTCGTTTTATCATAACTTTTCACCAAGGTATTGAAAATCGGAAAACAAGATACCATCGGAAAGAGAATTTCCTCTACTTTCTAGTGGTGACATCCATTCTACTAAATTTTTCTACCATCAAAATCTATAGTCAACTGAAGTCAAAACCCTACTTTGGGCTTGAAGGCTCATATCTTCTCATCAGATTTTTAGATTTCGGTGATTCCAGCGGCATCAGGAAGGTAATTCAAAGGGTTTTTTCATTAGTCCATTCACTTTGATCAGTTTCAACTCTAGGTACTCTTGCATTAAATTTTTTCAATTTGGTGCATTTGTTCAATAATTGGATATCCTAAAGCTTGGGAAAAGAATATTTGATTTGGGTAGCATGACTTTAGTTGCACATCATCCTTGGAAGTTTCTATTTTCTGTTGAAGGTCATTGTCTTTGTAATTTTGGAGAAATTTGATAATACATTATGGGGCTTGCATATACTCCTTCTTTGACTATGTTGCACAAGGAAAACTATAAAAAATGGCGAGATGGGATCACCCACCATCTCCGATCACTTGATTTATTGCCACATATATATGGTATAGTTCCCCATCCAAGTGAAGGTATTCATGAACTTACTTAGAGTTGCAGTAGATTCACTATCTTGGAGATCATTTCAATGCAAGTTGATTGTGATGTTTTGAGTGCCATTGATCATTGTGATTGTCCTCACATCCTTTGGACTAAGCTTTGGGAGATATATGGAGGATCAAACACTCCAACCTTCCCCAATGATCATGATTCAGAATATCATTCTTCAAATCAAGTACCCCATGATGATATTGTTGTGCAGGAGGTTTGAATCTTTTGAAGAGGTTGACAAGGTATCTTCAGATGCTTCTTCTCCATTAGAGAAAGTTGGTATCCATCACATTTAGTGATTCCTTGTCCAGATTAATTGATTGAGGCTTCCATCATCACTCATCAGGACTTCTATAAGTTTGGAGGACATTCTTGAGGGGATATCACTCCTCTATTTTGATTCTACTTTGGAGAGTTTTCTTGAGTCTCCACATCCTTTTGTCTTGACCTTGATTGGGGATCCAAAGACTATCTTGGAGGCACTTGTTTTCTCTTCAACGATTTCAAGTATGAGACTTCTTCCCTATCATTCCATTTAGGATTTACAGTTTCTTTAGTATCTACCATTGGATTGGATTCAGACTTCTTTCAGTGGTTTTGAGGACACTTCATTGAGGAGGGGAAATCTAGTCTCCATCACATTCATTCCATCACAGTCTTTGGATATTGTTCCAAATCGATTTCCACATCGTCTTGGTTTGTCACCCTCTTCATTGATTGGTGCATCTTCATCTTTAGGCAAGGAGATACACAAGTAGAGTTCAGAGACATCATCGTCATCCACCTTCATCCGTCCTTCCTTCAATTCCTATCCAGAGTGGGAAGCATCTCTACACTTGCACTTGGTTTTTTTTCGTCTAAAAGGGAGACAAGTTGTTTTTCGACACTGGAGCATGTTTTTTCTACACAAACTTACCATCTTTGAAGGTGATCACATCTTTTGGGGGGGCTATATAGTCTCTCTAATTCCTCCCGATGGGGGGGCTATTGATTATATTTGATCCATGTGATAGATGGTGTCCTTGGGGGGTATTTGGGAGTCCTCCATCCTTCCCATCCTTTCTCACTTTTCTGCATTTTCATCTCCTTTTTGGAGAGGGGTTTTGTTCCCACTGGGTTTTCCCCTTTTCTCCGGTTGTGGGAGATTTTTTGCATCTTCTTCTTCATCATGTAAATGGGTACCTAACATGGCCTCGTAGTTGGGATCCATCATCATTGCATAATCATTGCATTTCCTCCCTAAGTTGTACTTATGGGGGGTGTTAGTGTAATTAATTATTTATTACACTAGCATAAGTTAACTTAGATCTTCCATTTAATTAATTAAGTCCTAGGTTGCATTAAATTAGAAATCATTAATAATGGGGTAATTCCCCCTTCCATGTTTGTAGGGATAAGATTCCTTCTAGAAGATGAGTTGTCCTTCTAGAACTTATCTCAATATTTTATCATTTCCTAGGTAGGGTTCACATGTTGTCACATGTTGTTAGATTATGACACATGGAAACATCATATTGCATCTTGCATCTCTCTCATGCCTATATATTCAAGGCATTTGTACATTTGTAATCATCTAATATTCTAGATCAATAGAAATCTCTATTTGCATGCCCTTAGTTGCAACACTTTTTGTGTGGTTGAATTTCTTCTTGGAGGTCCTCTTGAAGGTTGTAGATTCAGGGACATTGTGCATCCATCATTTCAACACTATCATTAAGATCTAGTGATGTGAGGTAAGAGCAACCATTTCCAATTTCATTCTCAAATACTCAAATTGCTCTTTGAGAAGAGTTTTGGTGAATATTTCTACAATGTGATTATGAGTTGGCACAGGTTCCATTGTGACTTCTTGGTCTGCAAAATTTTCACTTAAGAAGTGATATTTGATTGATATATGCTTAGTTCTAGAATGCATCACTAGATTCTTTGATATGTAGATAGCACTTGAATTATCGCAAGGAATAGAGATAGGTGATTTTTGGTCTACCTTGACGTCTTTAAGTTTTTGCTTCATCCACAATAATTGAGTGCAACAATCCACTATTGCAACATATTCTGCTTCAGCTGTAGATAGAGTAATTGACTCTTTCTTTTTGCTTAGCCATGAAACAAGTTTGTTTCCAAGGAAGAACACACCACCACTAGTACTTCTATCATCCACACTTCCTTCCCAATCAAAATTTGTATATTCTATTAAACTGAAATATTCACCTTTAGGATACCATAGTCCATAGTAAATTGTACTCTTGATATATCTAAAGCTTCTTTTCACTGCATTGACATGTGAATCTTTAAGAGCAACTTGGAATCTTGTAACCATGCACACTACTTGCATGATATCAGGTTTTGATGCAGTTAGGTATAGAAAGCTACCTATCTTTGATCTATATATGGTTTGATTTACATTAGGGGATTCATTTGACTTGCACAACTTACATCTAGTTATCATGGGGTACCTACTGGTTTGCTATCTTCCATTCCAAACTTCTTGAGCATATCCTTAGCATACTTGGTTTGAGATATGAATATCCCTTCATTAGTTTGTAATATATATAGACCAAGGAATAAAGAAAGTTCTCCAAGCATAGACATCTCAAATTCATCTTGAATTTGAGTAGCAAAATCCTTACACGTTGCCATTGCTACCACCAAAAATGATGTTTTCCATATAAACAACAACAATCATCATATGCTCACCTTCTAATTTGAAGTACAAATTGCTATTTGCACAACCTTTATTAAATCCTTGTTATTTTTGGAAATATGGAGCCTTGCAACATGAGCATGATGTGTGGATGGTTTTTTTTGGTTGTTTTTGTGTTGTCATTGATGTCAACATGGTGAAAACTATATGGGAATATTACTTCGATTATTAGAAGCTGTTCTCTGCCACCAATGTTCTTTTGTGATGAGCCAGTGTGTTGGTATTTGAGTCCAAAATTCACCGCAAGAATAGATATGACTCTAATCTCTTAACCATGTTATCATGTCTCATTTAGAGAACTATATCCTGGATCTTGAGAAGTTTTGGGTTGTGAGCAAAAAGTTATGTTTGACAGAGTTCAACTCTGTATTCTACGATTGTTCCTTGCTTAGCATATCTATGTGGGAGAATCTTCATTTTCTTAAGGAGAACATTTTAATGCTGCGGTTTTAATGGTAGTCTCTTTGATGATAGTATGACGACAATTTGATGTGGTCTTAGATCTAGAATGTGTTTGCTTTGAGGATTGTATGATGGTTTGGAGATTCTATGAATTAAGTTCTAGTCTTAGACGACCTAATGTATGCAATTCATTATGAAGACTAGTTATGCTCTATGGATGTCAGTCGACTTGGTATAATGCACTACATGGATAAAATGTTTTAAATCATATATGGTGCTGACAAGAGTGTTTTGATTATTTTGTCTTCATCTAATTAGGCTGACCTAATTGATGATTAAGAAAAACTTGTATATATAAGGTTCCTTAAAGAGAGAAAGGTGTGTGAAGTGAGTGGAAGTGCGAGTATGGAAGAAAGGTGAAAGAGGATCTGAGCCTAGGGTAGGTGCAAGAATTTGGGTCCAAAAAATGTTCAAAAAGTGGAAATGTTTTTCCTAATTTTTAGAATTTTTCATAGTTGGACTTAAAATTTGAAACACTTACACATTGAATCTTAAACCAATTCAGTAATATGAAATTTAGTATTTTGACTATAGTTTTCAAATATGTAATTTATTCTAATACCCAGATGATAAAAAATAATTTTTTATGTGCATGCATAAAAACCACTTTTTTAAAGTCACTTTTTTAGGACCATACCATGCATGTGTATGGATAGCGTAATTTGACATAAATAAAACTAATTTTCTAATTCCTTTTAGGGAAAGATGTATATTATAATGGAGATTGATGCAAATATTTTTTTATAATTTTTTTTGTAATATTTTTTTATTTATTAATTTTTTATTAGCCCTAATTTCTGGTTTTTAAAACCCTTGTATAGGGACACATAACTTGACCTAAACTTTATCATTTTTTGAATTTTCTTCTTTTTCATTGTGTAAAGAATTGTTTATAGATTGATGTCATATAATTTTTTTAACAAGAAAATTAACAAATTAAAAGTTATTAAGAAAATACAAAAGCCTAACATTTTGAGTTTATGGATTTGTTTCTTCATAAATTAATTAAAAAATAGAAAAAAATAATAAAATTACAAAAAAATTACATATTTGAAAACTAGACACTGTCATGTATAATGGGTTTTAATTTTATAAAACAATTTTGTTAAAAACCTCATTAGCTATATTTCCAAAGTTTTTTCTCTTGAAATTTCCATGACCTTGTACTTGCAGGTTTAGGCCTAAGTGTTGGGTTACCATACCTTTTCTGAGCCTAAATCCAAATTAAAAATATGCCTTGTGAGTTTTAAACCTTTTGAAACAAGTACCCATTTCAAAATAGTTATCTATTTTAAAAAATGAATGGGTATTTGTTTTAAAGCTGAAAAATCACACTTCCCCTCAATGTGGACCTAACTTCTTGCACTTACCCCTAAATGTTTTATTAGTTGGGGATTAGTGCAGATTTGATGAGCGTTTGCTATGTGAGGTAGTACTTCATATTCTAAGCTTCATTGGAACTAAATCCTGCACATTAAAGGTGTATTCTATCAATTCAAACCTTTTGGCAGTGAGCCACAATCTTTGTATCTTGGCGGTTAGCCATCTTTTGTATTCAGGAAGTGAGTCTTTTTCAAGGACAATGAGTCTTGGCAGTGAGCCTTGTAATATCTTGTATCTAGATATAATATATTGTGAGTCAACCCTCACTGTGGTTTTTCCCTTTTTGGGTTTTCCATGTAAAAATCCTAGTGTCCATGTGTGTGGTTGCATTGATTTGTTTCTATGTTCTCTCTTGCTTATTTAGTTAGAATTGTGGTAATGATTAGATGGATTTTATGGAATATTGATTCACCCCCCCTCTCAGTATTCTAGCTATTCAACAATTGGTATCAGATCTTGGTTCCTCAGAAGGAGCCTAACAACTTGAGGAAGGTCCCAAAATTTGAGTATAAGAATTGTTTTTCTCTAGAAGTGATCTTTGCTGAATGTTTAGAATAAATAGAAGATTTGAAGGACAAGTTGATGAAAGAAAGTGTGTATGTTGAAAAACTGCAAAGCAAATGTGTTGAAGCATGTGATCTATTGGTTATGATCTATATAGGGATCTAGGACTTATTGCTTACAGAATGCTTAAACGTAAAAGATCAATTATTACAACGTTTAACTTAAGTGATTACAAATTAAATGCTCAAATGAAATAAATGAACATAAAATAATTAAATGCCAAGATAAACTGAGAAAGAAAAGAGAGAAGAAATAGAGAGACGAAACCAAAGTTGATAACGGAGTTCGTCCCTAAGGACTACGTCTCCGGGTCCCTCTCCAATGGAGGACCGATCCGATTAGCTCCAAAAATTAGTTACAAAGGCTTCAAGACTATCTCCTTCAAGCACAGCAGCATGACATTACTCTGATGTGCAGAAACGTCTTCAATCTCTCGAGCATTCTCTCGCTATCTCCACCTGGACTTTCCAAACAAAGGTCTATACCCCTCCTTTTATACAAAAAGCTTGCCTAATTAGGCCTAACCACTCAATTAATTACATAACCTCCCTGATCAGCTCGTATCATGTATATTTTGGCTTTTGCAATCTTTTTGTTTCAGATGGTTAGGGGTAGTTTTGATTGTTTAGGCTTAATTAGCCATTTGTTAGAGGCTCCGCCACTAATAATACATCAAAATAAAACTAACTCCCATATATTTTTGAGAGTATCGCGTGGTGTACCGGTATTCATAAATTTTGCTAGTTGGGTGGTCGGCGGTTCCAACCCCGCCGACCACGTTTTACCACTCAATATGCAAAATCCAAACAATAACAACAACCGCTGTCCGCATATGATTAGGCGTATCCTTGCGGGTGCAACGGCAAACGGCCGAGCCGTTTCGGAGGAGATCACAGGGTCGAATCCCCCTATACATTTTGGTGCAACAAACGAACAACCGCGGATGGATAGCCCAATGCCGACGTCGAAGAACTTGCCACGTGTCAAACGATCATTCGTCAAAACCTGCCATGCTGTCTGATGACAAGACAAGCCCATCCGTTGACTGGATGACACATGTCACAACGCCATTCGCCAGACTTTGCCACGTCTGATGCCATGGTCTGCCGACTGTTGCCGAGTTGTCTGCCACGGATGATGCACGTCATCCGTACGGATGCCACGTGTCAACATATGATTGGTCCGTACATATGAGTCACTTGCCACGTGTCTCAGCCGAATTCATCCATATAGATTCCGTACAGTACGGACGATATGCTGACATCATCATCCGTACAATCAGCTAGAAAGTCAACTCAAAACTTTGACTGCTTGTATCTTGAGCATGCGACGTCGGATTTCGACAAAACAAACGCCGTCGGAATCGTCTCGATGAGCTCTTCGCGATGACGCCAATTTTGTTGATTTCCGAGATGATTATTTTTTCCAACTTCTGGACGCCCCTGAAGCCAGTTTGACTGGAAGTTTGACTGGCCGTAACTTGCACAAACGGAGTCCTTTTCGACCCGTTCAAGTTGCGTTGGAACCAGGACGTCGTTCTCTTTCTGATGAAGCTGAAATCTAGAGCATTGGGAACACTTCAATTTTCACTGAAAAATTGTCCCCCGGATCAGGTTAAAGCAAATGAAATTGTCTTCGACTTGCTACAACAATTGGATGAAAAGAAAAGAACTGAAGAATGTTAGGAAATTTCAAAATTCAATGGAAGAAGGATGAATGCACTAAGCTTGAGCAAGAAGCAAAAATATTGAGATTTGATTTGGAAAAGGCAAGATGTTTTGAAGAAAAATTTAAGGTAAGCTCTGGAATGCTTGATGAGTTGATTATCTCTCAGAGACCGACAATGGATAAAAGTGGTTTAGGGTTTGAGGAAGGTCAAAGTTCTAAAGCAAAGAAATCTACTAACAAGAAAATTCAGTGCAAAGATGGACGAATCAAGAATCTAGGAAGCAATTCTAAAATGAACTCCTGTCAAACAACCTGTTGCTAAAAGGTATTTATCTTTCAATGGTATTTGTCATTCCTGCAAGAAATTTGGTCATAAGGAAAAGGATTGGAAAATTAAAATTAATGATACTTTATCATTCTCTGGAAAATGTTTTAAGTACAAGAAGTTTGGACGTAAGGCTAGTCTATGTGAGAATAAATTGAATAAAAGAAAGAATGGAAGGAAGAATGCTGCTTTCTGTAAGTGCAACAATCCAGAACAACCTGTCAATAACTGCAGAAGAAGAAAAAATAATTATCTGACAAACAAGCATGATCATATCACTGATCTGGAAGAAGCAATAAAAGAGATGAAAAGGATCTAGAGAAATGGAAGGAGAATTCAAGAAAGTTGAATCAAAATCATCAGTCTTATCTATGTTGACCTCTGGTGTAGATATGCTTGTCAATTTTTGAGTCTAGCATTGGCTAAGGGGGAGCAATTATCAGAAAATTTAATAAACCCCCTCATCGATACTTATGTCACATCATGGAAGAAATGAATTTAATATGGTAGCAAATTTAAGGAATTTATCAGTTGCATGTGTGAAGAATGAAGTTTGTAGAATTTGAAAGAATGAAGGGGCACACAATTTTTGAGGCAATCTACTTGAAATTTGAAGCATTTATTGAAAAATAATTTAGAATGAAAGAAATAAATTTAGACATCTCAAGAGGCTTATGTGTTTTTGGAGAAGCCTGCAAAGGAAGTTTAGAGAGCAATTTAGAGTTTCAGGGTTTGAAGGAGAAATCAAGTGGATTTGAAGTGTGCTTCGGAAGCTGGATACCTATCCGTTTCTTGTTGGCATTTATAGAGGTATTCCTATTTGCACAATCTTTCATTTTTATTACTATGGATAATTCAAAGATTGTGAATAGTGTGGATAGAGTGCAAGTTAATTTGAGGAAATATTTGAAGAATCCGTTAGAAGAGTTTGTTGGTGCATTCACTTGCATCCCTCCCAGGGTTTTTCCCACTGAAGACATCTATGCATTTGTTTACAGTAAGATAGAGGAAATGTCACCAGTCCAGTTGAGCATTCTATGGAAGAATGAATTGGAAGAGAATCATGATGCCTACAAAGTGTTAGTTGAGAAGAAGTTGGATGTGTGGTGAAAAGCCCCTTTATTTGAGTTCAACAAGAAGCATATTCAAATATTTTTGAGTAGAATTTATAATGAATCTTTGTAAATTGATGATGCACATTTGATTACCAGAGATGCAATCAAAGATGTAATTGATTTGTGTTCCTCCAGACCAGTTCCCAAATGGAAGGCTGTAAAAGAGCAAGATATAATTGAGGTAACCGATGTGGCTCTTGAAGGGAAAGAGATTGATTTGAGATCAATTGTGGATCTGGTTATTAGGTATGCAACAATGGTCATTGGTCATAAAGTTTGTATCCCTAGCAGTGACCTCATAGTGTCTGCTACTACTGTACATATTTCTATTGATATGGTTAAAAGAGGTATGGATTATGACCTATGTGAATTACTTCAAATACATCTTTTAAAGAATTTAAAGGAAATCAAGAAGAGTGTGAAGAATACTTTCCGATATGGAAATTTGGTTTTTTGCTTAATCTTTTACTTTTTGAAAGAGTTATTGGTAATAGGAAGAATAGGATGGTCAAATACAAAGCCTATTGCCCATCAAATCAAGAACTTCATGATAAATATTGACAATTTGAATGCACAAGAGACTTCTCTTGCTGCATTCTTTGGAACTTTTTAGATGAGAATGAATAGAAGGCCAAGGATTCCAACAAGTGTTACTGAAAGGCACTCCAAAAGTATCAATTTCTTAGTGTCTATAGATTTCTGTCACATGGAAGCAGTTGAATTGAGGTTGGTATGGATATCTGAATTAGATTATGAAGTGTCAGAGGGTGAAATTGATTATTATGCAAAAATTCTTTTGGAAAGCCCTAAGAATCCTAATGTGGAAGGTACCTCCAGTAGTGCAACTGGAACAAGAAATAAAAGAAAGAGTGTTATCAAACAAGAAGGTGAAGAAGGAAGTGATTCTAAGAGAGCTCAACATGAGCATGAAAGAGTAAATTGTCAAGGAGCTCTGGAAGAATTGTAGAAAGTTATTCCTGGTGCTAATTTTGATTCATCTATTTCTATTGTGGAGAATCTAAGAAATTTAATTAATTATTTTAAGGTCTACATCTCTAGACTGTAAATGAATACTAGAATCAGGTCTACTAAACAAAATCTGGAAGATATCAAGGAAAAATATGCAAATGCACATAGTCTAGTGATGAAGGAGTTGGAGAGTGTACAATTTTGTGAGGAAGAGGCACATGGACTACTTTCTTCTTGCCTAAATTGGCCTGGCAGTACACTAAACATATGAGATGAGGTAAGGAGTAGTGAAACCCAGATGGCCACTCAGGTAGATACATACAAATTGGAAAAATATAGAGACAATAAGAGGTGCTCCTACATTGTGTAGCTTTAGGATAAATTCTTTTCTCTACAGGACCAGAATTTTGTGGCACTCAGAGACATAATTAAACTTAGACATGTTCCTATTTCTAGTGCTCTTGACAGTATTGGTGAATTATCATAGATAAATCTTAATCCCAATACTTTAGCAGATGGTATAGAGTTCTTAACTAAGCTTAAACTATTTCACAAGACTCTTGTAAGTGCAAAAGGATTATAGGAAGAAGGAAAAGTGTCATGGAAGGTCATCCCAAAGAGTCTCAAAGGTTCTTCTTCTTCAGATTGATTCAATTTTTGTGTTCATATATTTTTGGTTATATTTTGATGCATATATACATATATATTGGACCCCATCCTTTGCCATTGATGTCAAAGGGGGAGAGATAGAGGTTGGAATTTTTTTTTTTTTTTTGAGAAGAACAGTTTTGCTTGGGGGAGTATTTAATTTTTCCATATATTAAAAAATGTTTTTGACATGCATGTTGCCATCAATGCCAAAGGGGGAGATTGTTGGAAATATGGAGCCTTGCAACATGAGTATGATGTGTGCATGGTTTTTTTTGGTTTTTTCTATGTTGTCATTGATGTCAACATGGTGACAACTATATGGGAAGATTACTTGGTTTACCAGAAGTTGTTCTCTGTTGGTAATTTTCTTTTGTGATGAGTTAGTGTGTTGGTATTTGAGTCCATAATTCACTGCAAGAATAGATATGACTCTAATCTCTTAACCATGTTATCATGTCTCATTTAGATAGCTATATCTTGGATCTTGAGAATTTTTGGGTTGTGAGCAGAAAGTTATCTCTGACAGAGTTTAACTCTATATTCTACTGTTGTTTCTTGCTTAGCATATTAGTGTGGGAGACTCCACATTTTCTTAAGGAGAACATTTTAACATTGCGGTTTTAATGGTAGTCTCTTTGATGATAGTATGATGAGAATTTGATGTGGTCTTAGATCCGAAAGGTGTTTTCTTTGAGGATTGTATGTTGGTTTGGAGATTCTATGAATTACGTTCTATTCTTGGTTGACCTAACATATGCAATTCACTATGAAGACTAGTTATGCTTTATGGATGCTAGTCGACTTGGTATTATGCACTACATGGATAAAATGTTTTAAATCATATATGGTGCCAACAAGAGTGTTTTGAATATTTTTCTTTCATCTAATTAGGCTGACCTAATTGATGATTAAGACATACTTGTATATATATAAGGTTCCTTGAAGAGAGAAAGGTGTGTGAAGTGAGTGGGAGTGCGAGTATGGAAGAAATGTGAAAGAGGATTCAAGCCTAAATTTTTTTATCAGTTGGGGATCATAGCAGATTTGTTTAGTGACTACTGTGTGAGGCAATACTTCATATTCTGAGCTTCATTGGAATCAAATCCTACACATTGAAGGTGTATTCTATCATTTCAAACCTTTTGGCAGTGAGCCTAGATAGCCATATTTTGTATTTAGGTAGTAAGCCTTTTTCAAGGACAGTGAGTCCTAGCAGTGATCCCTATAATGTCTTGTATCTAGATATAATATATTGTGAGTTAAACCTCACCATGGTTTTTCCCTTTTTGGGTTTTCCACGCAAAAATCCTAGTGTTCATGTGTGTGGTTGCATTGATTTGTTTCTATGTTCTCTCTTGCTGATTTAGTTATAATTGTGGTAATGATTTGATGGATTTTAGGTGAATGGTTTTATGGAATACTGATTCACCCACTCTCTTAGTATTCTGGATGTTCAACAGTTGCAGGTACTAGTCTAGTCTTGAATACCATGATCTAGGTGTCTGTTTTAGACCGTATAGTGCTTTCTTTAGTCTACAAACATAATCTTCTTTCGACAACTGAAAACCTTCACGTTGTTTTGTGTAGAATTCCTCTTCTAGGTTCTCATTTAAGAAACCAGACTTGACATCCATTTGATAGAATTTTAATTTCTTATAAACAAAGAATGCCAAAAACATTTTTATGGCTTCTAATCTAGCAACTAGAGAAAATGTTTCTCCAAAATCTATACCTTCAACTTGTGCATATTATTTGTACATGAATCTAGCCTTATCCCTTACAACAACTCCATCCTCATTGAGCTTGCTTTTGAAGACCCACTTTGTACTTATTATATTCTTATTTGGAGGTCTTGGAACTAATTCCCAAGATTTGTTCTTTTCAATTTGGCTTAGTTCTTCCATGGCTTTCAACCAATTCTCACCATTGCTAGCTTCAACATAGCTCTTAGGATCTATTTGAGACATGTGAGAAAAAAAATACTTGTTCTTTGTTCTTTGCAACTCTTCTCCTTGTATGAAATCCTTCATCTATATCACCAATAATTTTCTCTATAGGATGATTCTTTTGAACATATCTTGTAGGTTCCTTTTCGTTTACTTCCTTAGGCTCTTCATTAGTGACTTCCTCTTCAAAATGTGATTCATTTTCATAGATATCTCTGTAAGATTTAACATGTTTCAAGTCTTCATCAACCTTGACATTGATACTCTCTACAATTCTTTGTAGCCTTTTGTTGTAGCATTTGTAGGCTTTTCTTTGGGTGGAATATCCAAGAAATATTCCTTCATCACATCTTGAGTCAAATCTTCCCAAGTTATCTTCTCTCTTGATGTAGCATTTGTTGCCAAACACTCTGAAGTATTTAATAGATGTAGGTCTACCATACCATAGTTCATAGGAGCTTTTCTCACAGTTTACCTTCAATCAAACTCTATTCAAGGTGTATACTGCTATATGTACTACTTTGCTCCAGTACACATCAGGTAATTTTGCCTCATTTAGCATTGTTCTAGCCATCTCTTTGACTATCCTATTCTTTGTTTCACTAAATCCATTAAACTATGGAGTCCTTGCTATAGAGTATTTCCTTTTAATCCCATGCTTCTCACAGTAGGTCTTCTTGAATTTTTCTTCTTCAAGTATCTCACCCTTATGAAACCTTTTGTATCAACTCCCTTTGTGTTCTACATCTTCCTTGAGTTTCCAGAGATTGACTTATTATTCTTTTTATCTTTTGTAGGATTTTTTTCTCCTTTAGCTTCCTTCACATTAGTAGAGCATGTGTCCATATTTACATCTCTAGAGGCATTATTCTTAGAATCTTTAGTGCAAACTCTCTCCTCCTTTTTTCTAGACTTTTATTTTTCTATGAAGTTATCATATAATTTGTAGATGTATTGGTTATGGGAATTTTTCCTTTTTCAAAACTAAGACCAAATTTTTATTTTGGTGGCTTTTGAGAGTTAATCAACTCCTCAAGAATTTCAAAACCTCCTTTCAGCTTCAAACCTTTGTCTATTTTTTCTCTAGATTTCTCCATTTCTTTTCTCAAATCCATTATTTCTACTTCTAACTTCATGCATTCTTTATATTTAGATTGTAGTTCAGATTTGACTACATATTCTATTCTTTTAGTCTCTTAAACCCGTGTCTTTAGGATAACTATCATCTGATTAGATTCTTTAAGCCTTTTGGATAGATTTTCAATTTCTCTTTGTGCATGCTTCTTTTGCTTGGTTTTCTCCTTTCTCAACCTTTCAATTTCATCTAGAGCATAGATGAGTTCACCCTCTAGATCCACTTCTCCTTCCTCTTCTTCTTCAAAATCTTCAACTTCATCTTTTTCTTGATCCTCAAAAGCTCATCCTAATGATATGAATGAGGATTTATCTCCCTCAACCACAAAGGAACAATCATGGTCATCATTTGAGCTATCACTAACATCAGACGAATCACTTTTTTCTTTTATGTATAGATCTTCTTATTTTTAAAGAAGTTCTTCTTAGAGAAGTAGGGTTTCTTCTTTTAACAATCCTCTTCTTGTTCAGTGTTATCCTTTTTTCACTATAAGGGCATTTAGAAGAAAAATATCTTATCTTACCACAATTAAAGCATTTAAAGGGTAACTTACCTTTGTAATTTCTAGAGCCTCTTCTTAATCTTTTGAAAAAATTATCTTCTTCTTCATTAGTCTTCTTAGATTTAGATGTAGATGCTTCTTCCTTTTCCTTTTTGGATGCTTTGAATGCAAATTCTCTCTTGGAGGTATTTACATCTCTCATTCTCATCTCATAGGTAGTGAAGGTACAATGAAACTCATCAACAATAAGCTTATATAGATCTCTTGATTCCTCTATTGTAGAGATTTTAGAGTCATACTTGGATGATAGAGATCTTAGGACCTTTTTGAAAATGATAGATTCTTTCATCTCTTCTCCAAGGCCTTTGGTTGCATTGACTATTTCATCTACCATGAGGAGATAGTATGCAATTTTATCTTCATCATTCATCTTAAGACTTTCAAAATTACCCTTGTAGGTTTGTAGCTTGGCCTATTTTACCTTATCATCACCTTCATAGATGCTCTTCAATTTCCCCCAGATCTCATGGGATGTTTGATAGTGCATGACTTTGACAAAATCTAAATTTTCCAATCCACAAAGAAGTGCATTATTAGTTTTTACGTTTGATTCAAACACTTGCTCATCAACCTAATCAATGGGAGGTTTAGCAAGAATAACATAAGCATTTACAATAGACATCCATACATCAAATTTTAAGCATGAAAGATAGGCTTCCATCCTTATACTCCAGAAAGCATAGTTTGATCCATTAAAGAGAGGTGATTTTTTGAGGAAGAACCTTCTTGCTAACCATTTGTGTTCATTGTCCAAGATCTACCTAAGTTGATTAAGCTTTTTCAAAGGAACCAGTGATTTGATTCCAATTGTTAGAACACAAATATCTACTAAGAGGGGGGGTGAATTATTAAATTAATTAAAACTTATCCTCTAACACTTTTAATGAAAATTAGAAGATCATGCAGAGATTCACACTCACACGAGTAGACATAACACCAAATATACATAGAAAACTCAATATGAGAAAAAAAATAGTGAAAATAGTTGCTAGGATCTACTATCCTAATCCAACCTCACAATAAGAACCTCACTATTTATAATGTTTAAGGGAACCAACCCTAGGAGGCACCAATCCCCTGATTTAAGAGCACCAACTCTAAGGAAGCACCTACTCCCTAACCAAGCACCAACTCAACTTTCTAATGGAACCAACTAATCAAATTTATAATGGATATTATGGAGCTACGTTTCCTATTTACAAAATGATTCAACTGAATCCAATTCTATGTTATAGACTTGTTCTACAACTACTCATTCTTTTCTTCCTCTTTGCTCTGCCCTCTACAGTTTAGAACATCCTCTATTCTCTGAAGCTACTAGAGCATTTCCTCTCTCTGCTATTAATTCTTGATCAACATCCCTCTCTTCTTCTTTGCTTCTCCACCTTGCCTCTCTACTACACTCACTAAGTGAATATCCTAGATGACATTTTTTTGCATTGGTTGTAGGTCACGCCACATTGTATCTGTTCACACTATAATTACCTTTCTACTAGACTCATCTCTTTTTTCTTCATCATCAAGTCTAATTTTTCTTGATCCATACACCACTACCACAATTATCTATATTTTTCTATTTTTAGTCATGTATCAAACCTTAGATTTGATACACATTCAATGCCATTACATGCATGATTGAATTGTATCTGATTCTATAGCCATCTATGCCTTAATGTTGCTAACCATATATTTCTAGGCATAACTTTAAGAACCCCCCCTCGATAAAGTTGTAAAATCTTGGCAAATCATATATACTTCTTGAAAAAATATTAATTTAACTGACAATTTTTTTTGTTTTTGGGGAAAAAAATAATCTCAATTGGTGAATCTTTTGTAGTCGCTATAAGTTTGTGGAAAATCCTGACGAATTGTAATTTTTTTTAAAACCAGTAAAATATTTTCATTGGCAATTGAAACCTATTTTTAAACCAATAAAATATTTCCATTGACGAATTAAACCTATTTTCAAACCAATAAAATATTTCTATTGAAAAATTAAACCTGTACTCAAACAAATAAAATATTTTTTTTGGCAATTAAAACATGTTTTCAAACCAAACAAGATATTTTCATTGGAAAATTAAACCTACTTTCAAATGAATAATAAAACATTGGTGACTTAAATATAATTTCAAACCAATAAAAAAATTCATTGGTGAAACAAACTGGTATGCTAATAAAAAATCATAGCATGGGTGGAAAAAATATCAAATGCTACATATCATTCTATTCTAGGACAAATTTTCCACACATCCAAATTCCTTCATAAAGTATCTAGAATGGGGACAAGTGTCAACATATTTATTATGTTTGAATCTATATGTCAACGCAACTTAATATAACCAACAATCGTTTGATGAATTTTTGATGGACGATTGTAGTTACATTCTGGAAGAAAATGTTTGAAGCACTAGACTTGCAAATTCAAACCTTCAGATAACACTAGAACCGTTAGATTTCCAAATATCAATGGTTGACCTTTTATTACTTATTAAATCACTTAAAGTCATGACACCCAAAATGATATTTTATCGTTGACTGGCTATCGACAATTGAAGGTCACTTAAGTTATGACTTAAGCCTTTGGAGTCATCATGGTGATTGGCCCCTTGACCTAGGTGATTACCGGTTTCGTGGAGTATCAAAGAATTTAATATCTCCTAATCTGGTGACAAATATTTGCTCACAAAAATCAAAGGTCCTAGATGAATTTTCGATGGACAATTATAGTTGCATTCTGAAAGAAAATGTCTGAAGCACTAGACTTGTGAACTCAAAATTTTGGAATAACACTAGAACTGTTATATTTTAAAATATCAATGGTTGATGTTTTATTATTTATTAAATCACTTAAATTCATGACTCAATTATTTTGAAATAATATTGTCACGTCAAGTGGTGAATTAAATATTCAAGTGTTGAGTATTTGATGCCTTCATTCTATGTATACTTCACCAACTTCATGTTCTTCATATCATTTATATTATATTTGTGTTTCGTTCTTTCTTCTCTATTCCCAATTTCACTATGATATTATGGAGTCTTCATGGTGTGTCATGCTACCCAAATATTTTTGAGAGAAAAGAAGTAATGATGCATACGATAGACAAAAGTTTGGTATGGTTTTTACTATTCCTTGTGTGTAGGTTGAGGATGTTATAAGAATAATTGTGGGAAGGGCATGGCTTCAGCACAACCCTCATACTCTATTTTCTGAGGTAGCTTCTGCTTTCTTGTCCAATTTTATGGACATTTTGTTGGATAAAGATTTGGTGAAGACAACAATATGTTATTTACAACCATTCATTTACTCTATTTCTTCGTTTGATTTGACACTTGAGCATTAAAATTTTGAAAGTGGGTTAGTGCCTATTGGTGGAATCTTCCCCAAACTTGAACTAGCTGCTTCTACAATTCAAGCTCTTGTCATGGTTAATATGAGGTGTGGTTTGGTGTGTGGTACGATAAATTAATCATTATAGAACTTTTGGATTTTTGGAGGAAGGATTTGGGTGATTCCCTTTTCTTCTCTACTCTTACTTTGCTCAATTCGATTCACCTCCTACTCAAACACTTGATTGAGGGCCTCTACTATTGTTATAGAATTTTTTAATGAATTGTGTCTATATTTTATTGTACAACTCTTGTAAAATGTATTTTATGATTGGTTTTTTTGTTACAGTTAGTGGCTTGTTGACCAGGTTGGCTATGTGTATTTCATGGCTACTTAAATTAAAATACTTTTTGTGGCTTAATTTTTGTAAATCATTTTTTCTTTGTTGAATATAAAAATGTGGCTTTTAAGTCTAAAAAGATATTTATATTTTTTGTATGATTCAAGTTCAACATATAGTTATGATCATAAGTGAGAAAAATTTATTGTGACTTATTAGTAGACATTGATTATGATTAAGCTACAACAAGCCATTTAATCCTCTCTTTTCAATGGCTCAAAGTACTCTACATTTAATTTAATTCTTAATCTTTTTATTGATTTTCGCATATCTGCCAGGTAGTCTTTTATTGAAGAAAATGTGGTTGTGGTGCTATGGATTAATTCCATATGTACCTGGGAAATCTTTAAAATATTCAAAATTAAGTTCCTCTTCTAATCTGAAGTGAGCTAAATGTTTGATTTGATAACTTAATATTGAAAATGGTAGAAAGTATGGCATGTAGCACATGCTTTCTTTTTATTGATTTCTGCATATATACTAGATTGTCTTTCTTTGAAGAAAGTGTGGTTATGGTACCATGGATTAATGCCATATGTACATCCAAAGTGAGTGATTGGATAACTTGATATTCAAAACTGCATGACGTACCATAGATGATGATGAAATTAATCCAATGATCAATTGAAATAAGATTTGTAATGATTTCATATCGTTTGAGTGGCAATTTTGATAGCTTGTCAACTTGAGGTATAGTGTGCATGTAGCTAGATGTCAATCAAAGTAAACATTGTAAATGTAATACTTAAGTTACCTGATTAAGTTGGTTACTTGGTTTGCATGATTATACCTCACATGACTCACAAGTAAACAAGGATCAGGCCGGTGGCCCATAAATAGGGATAGTGAGCACAACTAAAATTATTCCTAGAAGGATAAAGGATTTACTATTGAATACAATGTTCTAAATTCTCATAAAGGTTTTCATTTTTCAAGGTTAATAAGGAAGAAGATGATGTGGTATTATTGGGGATATTCTAAATTATCTTGCCTCTAGTTATGTAGTTAAACAATAAAAGACAAATTTCCTTCAAGTTCATAATGGGTGGAATTGGAAAGAAGTTGGTATGGTTCACTTGACTTCTCAAATAGGTTTTGAACCAAGATGAGGAGCTCTGATGGAGATAAGTGCTTTCATAGAGAGTACACCCACATAAGTATTTTAATCTTTTTTGAATTAAAGATGGTGACTTCTCATACTCCATTTTGATAGAGGCCCTCAAAGAGGAACCGTGGAATTTTGGAGTCATGCTGGGCTATCCTGATGCATGAAAGCAACACAAAGATGGTTGTAGAAAATTTACTACCCCTTATCTTCTGCATGACTCTAGTTGATAATCAAGATAGGTACATTTTCTATCTTAACAACTCCCATTTCTCCAACATGGTAGGCAAGCCCTATGGATTCCAAAGTCATTTATTTAGTAATATGGTCTGGATCCCATAGCCACCACTACCAGCTTGGAATGAACTGTGTCATTTTGGGTTGTTCTGGTGCATCAGAATAAGCATATTATAAATGTAGAACCATATTCAAGATCCCAAGATCCAAACCATGGTCAACAAGCCTCTTGGTTTGAGAATATGGTATAATAAATGCTTTTCCACTATTAGTAGTAGCATCTTGTAATCAATTGTGTCTAATGTAAAGTGACATGTGTCATTTATACAAAACAATAGCTTGCATGCTCTACTCATTTTTAAAAAGCTATGTAATAATGTAACATTGTAATTTAGTTGTAATAAAATAAATGGTTGTGTTATTCTTCGGTATTCATTTATAATAAAGAATTATTTTGTGTGTTCAGTGTCTATTTAAATTATACAAGTAATGTAAATGGAATAAAATAATGGAATAAAATATTTAATAAACTTAGAAAAATAGGATTTTTTTTCTTCTTTAAGAGATTAACTATTATCAATTTATGAAATATTTGCATGCAGATTCAAAACATAAATAAATACAAATGAAAAAAGAAAATTTCCATCAGATTGACAAAAAACACAAAAAAAACTAAAGGTTGTCACTCTTGCTAGGGTTTTCCAAAATATTATTGATTTCTAATTTATCATTGACATGCTCCCTCGGTTCCCGGTATCATTAGTCATTTTATTAAGTCCCTTGGAACATTAAGTTACTGACCCCTTGGCCTTGATGTCAATCAATGTCTTGATTTTAAAGAGATTCCATGAGTCTGTAGGATGCTTCAAGTAGATCTATAGGTGGCTTGTGAAACCGTAGAATGGACACATGTACTCATCTCAATGACTCTATTAGGATTTTGTATCCTAGCGCCACTAAAATTTAAGATAACTTTAAAATACATGTTTATTGTTTATATCATAAATTTCTCAACCATTTGATGAGAATTTGATTAATGGATTTAGTTGCATTTCAGAATGAAATGCATAAAGCATTAGACTTGAAAACTCAAACCTCCAGAATCACCCTATAACCATTAGATTTACAAAGATCAACAGTTGAGAATTTGTTTGAGAATTTATTTCTAAGTAACATTACAAAAATGTAATGTACTAATTGTGTAGTTCAGAGGCAACACATTGACATTTCATTCAATTTAATATTGAAAAAAAAAAGTGAACTTCCTACTGCTAAGTGATTTTATTTTTAAGTGAGAGAGTCAACACACAAGGAGATTTTAGATTGCTCATTACAGTGGGAAATTTTGGGTTCCAACAAACTTACAAAACCATTCCACGCTTGTCAGTATTGTCTTTTCAAGAATTAAAATATGAGTAAGTGAAATACATAATTCCTATGTTTCATCATTTCTTGAATTCTTATTTTGTCAAACTTTGGGTTTAGGGTGGAGAACTTGAGAGACTTGAGGAAAATTAAGGACTTAAGAGGGATTTCACACTATACAAGTATGCCTACCACCACTAGAACACTAGTTGTTGTAAAAGGCAAAGAAAAACCAACTAGAAAAATAGATTACGTTGGATTGCTTAAAACGTCAAGTTTCATTGATAAATACCATGATATTTATGATCCTAGAATCTATGGTAGTCTTACCTTCAAATTTATATTTTCACATGTGAGAATAAGGTTGAAACAACTTACTAATTTCAGTGCACCATGGGTACTTGGATTAGGGCACATGATGTTACATGGGGTTTTCCCTTTCCTAGAATTTATTGTGGTCAACTCCCACAATTTTGATGATAACAAAAAGAATAATTGTTAATGTAGATAGAAAAGAAGAAATGTTATACATTAATGTAGAATAATTTGGAAAAGAGTTGGGGTTTACAACCAAATAATTTGGAAATGTCCACATTGACCTAGAAAAGTTTTTTAGTGATTATGAAGCAGTGGATGAAAGGGAGAAAAATTATTTCCTAAATAAAATAGTTTAGGATACCAAAGAAGTTAGAAAAAAATTGAAAGGTAATCATAAGCCTCCTTATGATTTTGAAACTTTTAGACCATGGGTTCATGATACTATTTCCATACTAGCATTTTGCCTCAGAATAGATAGCAATTTGGAAGTGGGTGCAAGCCTCCTTGAAATGGTATGGAATATCCATTATGCTAAAAAACCTGTCAAATATAACTATCTTGAGCACATTGTAGAATCCATGCATAAACAATTTTTAATGATTAAAGGAGGCTCCACCAAGAAATTTAGGGTCACAAGCTACTTGGGCTACTTTTTTCTATTCAAATTTAGTGGAATGTTTTAGACCAACAAGCTTTAGATTCAACCCTATATGAATCTTGAGGAAAAAAAAGTTTCCAGTATATGATTGGACCACTAAGATAAGGATGCATGATTCTTGAAGGAACTACAATAATTTTGTAGACTACTTTTTGGATCCATTGTATCAAACAATTACAAATAATCCAATGCCTAGATTGCCTATGTCTTGTAGAAATTGCATTCAAATATGAAATGAAATACAATTTACTAATTGGTACTTAATGGAAGAATATACTGTGCTAAGATTTTATGGATCAAGAGTAAAGCCATACAAACTTCTAATTCATGTGACAAAAAAGGGTTTTTGCATTGGAATATGTAAGGAAGATGAAGAGTACTGATGAAGAATACTTTCTCAGTCAACATAAGAAGAGCTTATTTCCTTCTTTACCTTTTTCATGTGGAGGGTTCACATTCGAGAGAAAAGCATTTAGTGTGGCACGATCTTTTGAATTTTTTTTAATTTTGATGTTGTCTATCACTGGCAATATGATCGATGTGACACCATTAAATCAAGGATTGTGGACAATAGGAATGTTGCAAGTAGAATTCAAAATCAAAGTAAACCCTTGATTAAAAACTTGAGAAACAAGGATTCTTGGGATGAGGTCAAAATAACAATGGAGAAAAGTGCTATTGAAAAAGGTATTTCTTTTGAACAATTTTCCTTAAAAATTATGGCATTGCACCAATAGACAAGAGCAAATAATCAATTTAGGAGGTACACAAATTTTTATGAAAAAAGTGATACACCATCTAGTAGAGTAAAAATTCCAAATTCTCTAGATAAGGATTGTATAGAAAAAATTGGTCACAATAAAAAATTACCACCTTTTGGTCTATGAGAAAGGATCTAGGTGAACCAAGAACTCTTGTAGAGCTTGGAGATAACAAAGAATATTATGAGTTTAACAAGTTGTGGAATATAGAGAATCCCAATGAATGTGAAGAAAATGATGATGAATTATATGATGATAGGGAAGAACAAAGAGTACAAATACAATCTTGTTTAAGTGAGGGCACAAAACAAGCATTTACTTCGGGAGCAGCCATAGCTGAAAAAATGGGTTATGAAGGTGGTCCTTTGGTCCTTTTGGGTCCTAAGGAAAAGGCCCTTGGATGGTAGTGGATGTAGAGCATAGAAAAATAGGTGATAAACAAGGCATTGAAGTTGATAAAATAGACCAAGGGCATACAAGTACAGCTGAAACAATTCATTTTGTTACAGCTTCAAATCTGAATCCTCATGGTTAGATATAATCACAACAAGGACATGCCCATGGTGGAGAAACTAGTGCACTTGGACTACCACTGGTGGCGATGGTATGGGTAGTAGTACTAGTAGTGGTCAACATGTGCTACAACAAAAGTTACAAATTACACGCAAGAGGCCAACAATACAAGATACCACACAAACACCCAATGATCAATGCATACTGAAGAGGGCAAGGATTATGATAGGTCTAAGTCCAACTACCAGTTCCACCACAAAGGGGTTATTTATAGGAACTCCTAAAACTACTATGGCTACAATAGCAACTACAAGTACTCCTAGATCTTCGCCATTCAATCATTCCATTATTTTTGCATCCCCAGGTTTTGATTACAATGATGAGTGTAAAAAGAAATAAGAATTGTATTAAAAAGAAAGGAAGAAACTAATGGAGAGTTCGTCTGCTGTAACTTTAGAGCCTACAACAACCATGGTATTACCCACATTTGACCCAAATTAAGAAATCATGGAGTACATGTTTGTTGTTCCCATAATTTAAAATAAACCTACAAATTAGATGGATTGATCTAAATTTTAGGTAAGAAAATTCTAATTAGATTTTTTCGGATACAAAAATATTGACAAAATTAATGTATCAAAGAAGAATAATGAATTAGTGTACACATCATTGCTAAATCAAGAGAGAGAAAAAAGGTTACAGATTCAAATACAAAAGTTACAAGCAAACATAGAAAATGAGAAATCAAAGAGGAAGGAAACAAATAACAAGAGCAATGAATTAGAAAAAAAAATTAAAAAATGTACCTCTACATCAACAAACAAAAATGATAAAAAAACAAAGGTGGAATTGAATGAACCAAAGAAAAGGTCAGATGAGAGCAAAAATAAATATGATGAGGAAAAATCCACTTTAGAAAAATTAAGACTAAACCTAGGGAAAGCAAATCAATAGTGGGAACAAAAAATGGAGAAAGAGAGAAAAATAAGTAGAGTTGAAAGAAGTAGAAAATGAAATAAACTCTTGTCAAAATAAGTTAATTGCATTTTGTAGAGAAACAATGAGGCATATGAAATAAAATATCTGGGAGGAAATAATGCAGAGGATTGATAATTTGTGTGAATTGTTTCAATTTATTGATGCTATGAGACTACATTATAAGAAGCTCAACAAATATTTAATGGAAAAAATAATGTGTTGGAAACAGAGAAATCTACAAATGAAGTTCAACAAACAGTCTACAAAGCCAGTGACAATAAATTGAAATCAAAAGGGATTAATAATTGGATTGCTTCTTCAATTATATTGTCATATATCATTCAAAAGTGTTTGAGAATGCATGAAACAACAAAATTTTTGCATCTGGTTGCAAAAAAGATGAAGTTAGATGAAAAGGTAAGGAACTTGACAGAGCTTGGTTTGCTAGAGGCTTTTGAAACAAATGAGTGATTAATTGGAAATGGTGATTTCAGAAAGAAGATGGAGGGTGCAAGGAAGATTGATTTGGACCGATTTCCTCAGAACCCAGATGAGGAAAACTATTTGGATTCCATCAAACCAATGATAACCTTGAATGCAACTTCAACTGAAAAATTCAAGTCAGGTTCCAATTTCAATCATGAATTGCTAACAAATTTTCCAGTCAAACAATATCAGTTAGAAAAAATGACAATTCCACCATTTGAATAGTGGAAGTTGCTACAAAAGGTGATAGAATGATTTGATATGGATAATATGAGTTTCCAAGTTTCAACTCAGCTCTGCACAGAGTTGTCTTTGAGCAAGATTTTGGATTGCCTCTATGTATTCTTATTGTCATGATGGATTGCACCCAAATGCTAAGCTTAGAGGCTCAACAATTATGTGAAACATGGAAACATCTTCGGACCTATGAGTTGCTCATGATGAAGATGACTCTCCAGATTAAGGGTTGGTTCCCCTTTAGATCTCCTAGAAACTAATGGATTTTTGTGGGAAAAAGGAAGATAGATTATTGATGAAAGGGAAAAGCTAATTTTAGGAGGTGATCTACCAAAATGTAAATAACCTACAGCTTGATACACAACTATTTCTCAAAAGATCTATATACACAACTCATTTTGGGAAATCTAATCACATAAATGTTTCATAAAAAGGCTTGAAATCTATCTTCTTTGAAGGGAAAAGAGAGTTTCACAACTTGGAAGATAAGAAAAATCAATGCACAACCTATGACCTATGATGATTAACTGCATTTGTATACATGAAACTATGAATGAGACAAAAATTAAAAGGTTTTTTTTATACTTAAAGCACATCAAATTTACATCAAAATCATTAATAGAAACAAAATACCTGAAATAGAGAAGGTAAACACTTGATTTCTAATGAGTAATAGAAGGAATCTCTGCAATAACTAGAAAAATAAGCTTAAAAAAATTGCTGTTGTATCAAAAATGTCAAAATATGTTGAGTTACAAAATTTCTAAGTTTCTCTACAACATGCAAGAGAGGACCAAAAGCAAGAACTAAGGAAAACATAAGTTTTCCCTCCTATAATACAAAATCAATCCTAAAGTGAGAAGAAGAGTCAACTGGAGTCAATTGCACTCCAAAATATCCATCTCACGAGAAAAACAAAAAAGGCCCAAAAAGAGGACTTATAATTGCTCAAATTTGAGCTAATTTAGCTCCAAAATCCCCCTCTTAGACTAGTTGATCAAAGAGAACTCCAAAAATAACTCAGTTTGAATTGAAGTCAAAGATAAACACCTTAGTTCCACTCCTTTTTCTGCATAATTTTGGGACAAGAATAAACTATTTAAACAAATATTAAAGACAATCAGTTATGATTTACTTTAATAAGTGTTATGTGATTGTTTATTCCTGTATTACATGAAAAATATTAAGGTAATTTGTAAAATATCACCTTTAATATTTTTTACATATTTATTTTTGCTTTAAATTCATGCAAAAATAGAAGGGGAAAATTTAATCTATTTATCTCCTAGCTCTTGTGGACTTCACACTTCTCACTAGGAAAATGTTAAGGCCTAAGTATTAATATTCATGCAATTTATGAAATAAAGGTGAAAAAAACTCCTTTGGTTAGCCAAAGTTAGGGTTTGATTTGTGAAACATAAAAGATGCCCTAACATAGGATCAATTTGCATTTGTTTTCTCCTATAAATTTTTCACCTGTGCCGACACCATGGAGTCTGGATAGGGTTTGAAGAACCTGATTGTTGTTTGCAATGGTGGAATTGGGACATCGTGCTGGTAAGCTCCTTCCTTGAATGGAATTGCTGAGTTTCTTTCTTTATTTCTATCTATGTGAAATAAACATTGCAGATGCTTTGTTTGTGCAAAAAGAATGATGAAACTTGTTTCTTGTAGTGTTTTTTTTGAAATGTAATACCTTTCAACATACGTGGTTTCTCTATCTCTTTGATGTCGTGTTCTCAGTAATTTTTCTTGGACTTCATTATGAGAAGTATGATGGAGCTCTTGTCTTGTATACAACTAGTGCTCTATCCTTGAATGCTATCACCAAAACCCTTCTTGCTTGGTTGCTTCCTGTAGATCTTTAAAACATTCCTTTCAAGCTTTCAATTGGGATCTCACTAACAGGTTTTTAGGGTTTTAAAACCCATTGCAAACTTAAGACCTTTACTAGGTTGTGGCTCTTTTAAAGAAATCCTTATACTGTGATATTGGAGTTTACGAGAAAAAACCCAAATAGGTTTGATTTCATGTGGTTTTATGCCTTCATTGATTTTCTAATGACCTGTACCATCTTGCATATGCTGTCCTCACAATGGAAACTTGACTGTGACTATCAGGGTCCTCTCAAAGCCTAAAACCCATATACTATGATGACTGTTCATTTGTCTTTTCATGGACTGTACTATTGTCCTTTTGATAACTGTGGCATTATCGTTACTCAACTATGTTTCTATAAGACTACCCTTTTAAAAAATTCTATCACCTTATAGGCTATACACTATGAACAGTCATTATAGCCCTTAAGAATGATGTAAATACTGTCAAGGATTTGATAGCAGCATGCTTGAATGCTTCACTGGTTTTTACCATAGAATGCAAACATGGGACAATGGGAATATCTATACCTATCATTGGAAACCCCCTATATCATCTACTATAGATTTACAACATTCTTATCAACATAGCATTTCTAGATATTCTGAGAACTATCCTTTTCTCTTGACTATAACAATAAATCTTCAATAGAGAACACATTTTTTTCTCACTGCCAAGTCTTTAACCTCCATTGTAGTCAACTTGCGTTATGGAATCATCACAACAAGCATGAAATTGGAACCTCTGATTGTCTCTTGATATTTCCTACCAAACTTGATGCCTCAAGCCATGGCATCCTTTCCTCATCAAAGGTTGAAACTGTCTCTGTCTCTCTCAACTATGACTACATGATTGGCCTTGGTTGTGCATTTAAAAGAAGTTTTTCACACCTTATTCTATGTAGAAACAAGGTCAAACACATGATAATGCTTTGATTCTATTCATTGGCTATCATATGAATATTTTCCATGTATATACTTATAGAGCAATAGGTGAATTGTGACTTATTTTCCAACCTTGGGTATAGGATTATGTTCAATGAATGCATTTTACATAGCACCCTTTAAGATTTGCTACTACACATTTAAGAGCCTTTATTGAGGTGTCCTCATACATGATAGAGTGCACTGTTGCTAACACTTCCCTCATGGATTTCCCTCAACTCATTAATACATCCAATCATAATGAAGAAAATTACTCCTCCTGTACGCTTGACATGGCGAGTGCTAATGTTATGAAGCTTTCTGCCTTCCGAATGGGAATATAAGATTGTTACTGACTTCTTCATATTCCTGTTACTGTCTTCATTCACAATGAATAATGAGCTTTCATATGTACTCTCTCATTTAATACCCTTTTAGACATAGTCATAAGTATGACTATCCTTATTTGTATATCCATCAAAATGACCTTCCTTTCTTATGATGACCTTCTAGATGACATGATTGTAATTCCTTGAATTTGAGTTTCCATTGTCCCTTTGCATTTACCTTTTAACTCACCCTTGAACTATCAAGATTTCTTAGCATATGGTCCATTCATTAGGTCTTCTCATGGTGGTTTTCTTGTCTTATCTAATTGTCTGTGCTCCTTTGTCACTTCATGATAGCCCCTCTAATGCTTGAATTTTCCTTGTCAATGTTGTCACTTCATGATTGTCTATACATAGTTCATTAGCTCCTAAAACATTGTTATCACCATCATAAATGACTATCCTCTTATCATTCATTTGTCCATGCTCCTTTGAAGGTTCTAAGACTTGCTTCCAAATATGCTTAATCATGATGCATAATGTGATGTTTTTTGTGATATCTATCCATTAGATGAATGTCATAAAATTCTCTTCAGGTCTTCCCCTATTGAATTTTCCCATGTTTATGACAGTCATTGTTCTCCATAAGGGTACCATGCTATGAGTTCTCTGTTGATTCATATAATAAAATTATACCTATACCTGCATAGTCAATAAACAAGTTAAGAAAAATAAGAATCCTAGAGCTTCTCATGATGATTAAATGGTCTTTACTTTTCCTGGATCTTCATAATATCTGTGTATCCGATCTCAAGACACCTCAACTCTCTGAATTGATGCTTAATAAGAGATAGGATATATATCTGGTGGTTTGGCATATAAGAGACATGGAATCCTAAGCTCTAACATCATTTTCTTTATCCCTTGTAGACACCTTTGGAGCTATCAATGAAGGAATTGAAGATGCAACTGATCAACAATGGGGTTTGTCATTCAGGCAATGATGGTTCCCTTTTCTCTTACATGTCTTCTTTACCTTCATATGTAAAATTTTATTTCGTTGCATCCTATTCAGTTACTCCCACAACTTGTGTGGGAAAATTATAAGCATATTTCTTGTAATGAATTTAAATAACTACTTTATGTAAAAGTGTGTGTACTATTCCTCTTTTCTATAAAACAATTGCATAATGAAAATTGAAAATTCATTTCATGGCACTATTTGTATGATCTGAATAAATTTAAGCAAAATATTTTGTGTACCTTTCTCCTTCTCCAAAGTAAAAAACATCAGTGTTGTCCCAACCTAACCTGATTGGGTTGAAAAGCACAATTAGGTAACATTTTTGGTGAATTCTGCTATATGCTTTCCTGCTAAGCATCTTAGACCAGTAGCATGAACTTATCCACTGGGCATAGGAGTCAATTCCTATCCTTACGCACTTGGAAAATCCTCTATAACTCAGCTGCTAGAATTTGAACAAAAGCAAAACAAAACTTGAAAGCAAACTACAATGGCTTTGAATAGGGCCATCAAACTATGCAACAACACTTCTTGGAAAATGAAAATTGAATTGAAATGGTGTGCAATCAACACTTATTAACTGAAAACTCTACTCTAATATGGTACATTTTCAAAAAAAATCTCTTTATAAATAATGTTTAAGGTGAATCCCATTGACTGGAATAGGTAACACCTCTCTATCCAACTTTGAAAGCTAAAAAGTATTATGTTGCTTGCATTCAGTAATCACATAAGGGCCATCCCACATGGCATCAAACTTGGCATGCATATCAGGTTTACTTTTAAGCTCATCCCACTTGAAAACAAGATCATCCTCCTTGAACACTCTTGGGACTGCCTTCCTATCAAAAATCCTTTTCATTTGAGCCTGATGGATCTCCAAATTCCTCAGTGGTTCCTTTCTTATCTCTTCTAACTCCATTAGCTATGCAAGCCGGATTTCCATAGGCTCTTCCTCTAACATTTTTAGCTCTTCAATCAAGTTCAAAGTTGGCAATTCAACTAAAATTGGAATCTTGGCTTCTTTTCCATAAGTAAAAACATATGGTGAATTACCTGTAGCTATTTTAGGAGTAATCCTATTAGCCCATAAGGCTAGCTTCAACTTGTCATGCCAAGTCCTTTGATTATCCTCAATCATCTTCTTGATGATCCTAATCAAGTTCTTATTGGTTGATTTAGCTTTTCCATTACCTTGAGGGTAATAATTGGACAAAGTATTCAGATATATATTATTTTTAATAGACCAATTAGATACTTTCAAACCAACAAATTCCAATGCATTATCAAAAATAATGGAACTAGGAGTACCAAACCTTGCAACTAGGTCCTAATAGAAGTTTAGAACAATAGTCTCATTGGCATCCTTCAATGTCACAACTTCTAACCACTTAGTAAAATAATTAGTTGTAGTCAATATCCATTTGTGACCTACACTTGAAGGTAGGTTAATAGGCACAATAAAATCAAGTCCCCACTTACCAATGGGTTGTTCAACTTGAATTTGATGCAAAGGAAAGGTTGCCAACCTTTGTTTTCCTACAAATAAAGAGCATTTGATACATTTCCTAACCCAAGCATGAGAATATTTAAATAGGTTGGGCCAAAAGTTACCAACTCTCATGATTTTTAGAGTTTTAGTTCTTGGTGCAAAATGGCCACCAAAAGATCCATCATGAGATTCCTCCAGAACTTTATCAATCTGATCTAGTTCAACACATCTTAACAAAACTCCATGAATTTCCTTCCTATATAAAATTCCATCTATGACTGCATAAGGAATGGCTTGAAGTCTGAAATTCCTTCTTTTTGCTTTGTCCAACCCTTGAGGACACTCACCAGTTTCAAGATAATGCTTCATATCTTACAGCCAATTGGAGGAAGGAGCTGAAACATTAATTTGTTCTTCAAGTTCTTTGTTGTCCTCTACATCTCCAGCTAGTTGTTCACATAAACCCTTACCTCTTACATGCTTGTTAACCTTAATTTGGAGATCATATTCCATTACCTTGGTAATCCAACCAGCTCTCTTATCATTAATATCTTTGCTCAATAGGAAATATTTCACTGTAGGATGAGCAACCAACAACTAAATCTTATTGTTAGAAAGAATGTGTCTAAATTTCTTAAGACTTATAATCACATCTAGGACATGCTTCTCAACAAAAGAATACCTCACTTCATAGTCTTGAAGAACTTGGCTAAAAAATGCAATGGGTTGCTCCAAACCTTGTTCATTCTGTTGACACAACATAGCTGAAATAGTATCCACACTTCCAAAAGCATAAAGAGTAAAATTCTTGTCAAAATTAGGATTAATGAGTGTTGGGGAAGTAGCTATGGCATTCTTGATTTCATCAAAACTTTCCTTTCCTTCTTTGGTCCAGCTGAAAGTGGCATTCTTTCTCAACATAGAGGTTAGAGGTTGCAAAAGATAAGCAATATTTGGAATGAACCTCCTTACCAAGTTTATTCTACCAAGAAAGCTTTGAAAGCCTTTCTTGTGAGTGGGTAAAGTTAAAGAAAGAATAACACTTATCCTTTCTGGATCTCTAGAAATCCCATCTTTAGATACTACATGTCCAAGCACTTTACCTTCATGGACAACGAAGCTAGATTTCCTGGGATTCAATGAAACTCCATATTCTCTACACCTCTCAAAGATCTACTTCAAAAGAACTAAATGGTCACTTGCATTCTTAGAGAAAAAAATAATATCATCTAAGTAAACCATTACAAATTTTTTCTTCAAACCATGAAAATCCATATCCATGGCTGTTTGGAAGGTATCCCCTGCATTGGACAATCCAAAAGGCATCTTCTTGTAATCCATGGTTCCCCATTTTGTCGTGAAGGCTATCTTACACTGATCTTCCTCTTTTACCAATATCTGGTTGTACCTTGAAAATCAATCTAACAAAGAAAACCTGTCAAATCCAACTACAACCTGTAAAATTTATTCCATAGAGGGCAGTGGGTAGTGATCCTTTAGAGAATCCCTGTTAAGGTCTCTAAAGTCAACACACAATTTGATTTCACTGTTCTTATTCCTTACAAGAACAATATTGGACACCCATGAGGTATGCTTAATTTTGGAAAAATAATCTTACTCTCAATCAACTTATTCAATTTAGCTCTCATGAGGGGCTCAAGTTTAGGATTCAAAGGCCTCTACCTTTGTCTTACTGGCTTCGCATTTTCTTCTAACTCTATGGTGTGTTGTGCCAAGTTCAAATTGAATCCATTCAATTCATGATACTCCCAGAAAAACACATCAGCAAACTCTTCACAAAGTAAAATGAAAGCATATCTCTCCTCTATAGTACATACCTTGCCAAGTTTCAGGAACTTTTCCTTCAAGATCTCAATAGGCTCATAATTCTCTTGTTTGATAAAAAAAATTGCCTTTTCTTTTCTCACTTGACCATTTGAGTTGAAAATGGACTCAAGTGTTACCAATGAATTTGGTAACTTGTTTGACTTAAGTTGAAGAATCTAATCTTCATACTGCTTAGATAGATTTTGCTGATTAGAAACTAAAATTTCAGCTTCTTCAATCAAGAAGCTAATAATATGCTCATCACTATCAAATACCCACCAATAAATGTTATTATCTAGAACAGCAGGCCTAATGAAAACTTTGACATAGTGATAAGCATCAACATTCTTCACCTCAGCTCAAATATCAAACTCAACTCCCATGGAAGCCAGTGTATCAACTTGTTTATTTTGATTCCTTGGTATGGACAACAAGTTAAATGCATCAAACTCTTGAATCATTACCCAAAATTTATGCTTATACTACTTCAGCAAGTCATTTTTAGTAGCATTGATATTCCTTACTTGATTGACCACTAATTCACTATCTCCAAACACCTAAAGGCACTTTACATTTTTCTTTCTAGTCCATTCTAAACTGTGAACAAGTGCCTCATACTCAGAAGTGTTATTAGAAAAAGAAAAAGAAAAATGAAAGGATGAATAATACCTCTCACCACTTGGAGAAACTATCATAGCACCACCACCAACACCTACCTTGCTTCTTGAACTGTCAAAGTACAAACTCCATACTTCATTGGACTGCTGTAAATTACGTTCTTTTTCATCCTTAACCAAGTTTGGGACAACAAGTCCATGCTCCTGAATCATGTAAATACCCAGATCTGCTTGTTCCACATGCTTGTATGGGTCTTCCTCATGGTTCTTAGCTGTCCATTGATCTAAAAATAGATTAGGAATTCCTTTAACCAAAGTGTTAGGCTCTTGAATAGCTTGCTGATCTTCTTTACCTTGCTTGTGGTAAGCAAGATTTGGATTAGTAGCACTAGGCATAAAAGGTTCTATGTGATCTTTAGCCAATAACTCAGATGTAATGGTAACCTTAGTGCCATACCTTGTCTTGAAGAAGAGATGTGATCAATTAGATGAAAAGTAACCTCCCAATTTAGCTATGAAATCTCTAGAAAGACACCAAAAAAGTAGGGTGGTAGATCTATCACATATATATCTTGTGGAATAAAAAAATTAGGGAATGCATGCAAAGTTAGATCTAGATTCTTGATCACACCCAATGTCTTGATGGTTTTCCCATATAACTAAACTACGTCTTTTGATTGTGGCTCATAGGTCAAACCTAGCTTGTCAACAATATGCTTAGGCATCACTAAACTGCTAGCACCCAAATCAATCATACAAATATGCAAAAGATGCTTTTCTACAATAAAATTTACATAAAAAGGAGGTGGTTTAACCTCTTGAGTTTGTTGTTCAACTTTTGATTTAGGTGCACTTGCTGATTCTACCTTTGGTTGATCACTAAGAAGTGCAACCTTTGGCTGGTCTATTGCTAGTTCATGAGATAAAGACAAGTTAGTCAATGCATTTTGAAATAAATCCTTTTGTCGTAGAAGAGCCAAGGAATCCCACATCAAAACATTGATGTTAGACTTCTGCATATGCTCTAGAATGTTGAATGGAATAGAGCTAACTCTTTGCTACACTTTAGGAACAATAATACTTTTGGGTTGAGATTACACAAGTGAAGCTTGAGTCTTAAGATGATCTTTGTTCACAATAGGCTATTGTCTAGACAAGATTTGGATAGGCTGAGTAGGAACTTATCCTACATTTCCTTGTTAGTTTGTGGAGGCTTGACTTGGAGTAATAACAAGCTATTGTCCTATATCTAAAATTCTATTCTTTGCACTTGTGTTTTCTACTATAGATATGTAAGATTTATTCTAACCTTGTCCTTGAGGATAGCTCACCCCACAGAACTCATCACGTTGCCAATTCACTAAGGTGACATCATTGTAACCCTAATCTGGATAGGAAACTTGTTCAATATTTTGTTGCTCATAACCTTGTTGGAAAGTAGCACTATTTTGCACCATCAAGGCCTGATTCAACATCCCATTGAGACAAGTAGACTGATTGTGTGGCTGATTGCATGGAGCAGAATCTTGTACCAAGTTATTTTGGATAGGAACTAACTCCTTAGAAGTACTAGGAATATTGGGATTATATGGTTGGAAGGGTCTAGGATTATAAGGCCTTCTTTGTACCTAGGAATCAACTTGATAGGAAGGTGTTGATGGTCAAAAGTAACACAACAACATTAAATAGAATATTTCTACTCTATTTCTCTTGAAAAAGACAAATGATCTAAAACCACCTATCTTCCACAGTCTCTATAGTTGGTTCTCAACTGTGTTGTCATCATTTAGTGGTCCATGCAACTATAATATTCAAGGGGCCTTTGATGATAAATGGGAAAAAAATGAGTAGTACAAAGTAATTTAACATGGGGTGTTTCAAATAAATAGAAAAATATCAATCAGAGATTTAGAATAGTAATGCATGAACATAAATTCCTTCAAGTTTAGACATATAATTCCTATAATGAGCATTTCCTAATTAACTAAAACTGTAGAATGACACAATTCATGAAAAAATTCATACCATCACATGCATTCATAGTGTATATTTAAAACATGCAACCATTCACCATCACTTCTTTTTAGAATCATTTTTTCAATCATAAAACATCATAAGCTCATCACCAAAAATTAACAGATCAATAAATAGTAAGAAAAATCATCCACAAATAACACAATAGATGGTTTTAAATTTGGATTCTTCTATTGATTTTCATCAATTAAGAGACATTTATGCACAAAAAAATCCACTAGCATACAAAAAGCCATTGTTTATTAGCATTACCATTAAATTAACAAACTTCAGAAAAATAAACTACTTGCATTAAAAGCTGTAAAAATTGTTCAACTGTCTTACATAAAGCTATAAAAATAAAATGTATCTAGTCTTAGGTAGCCAATTTGACTTCAATCAACTGACCTTTACAATGAGGATAAAAATTTCTCTTATAGAAAGAATTATCACTAATTTCTCCTATCAAAAATCAAGATCCACGAATTTGCGGCCCAAATCCACAATCATAGTGAGGATCAAGAGTGATCCCATCATTAGAAACGTTATCTGGTATGTCTTCTTTCACCCCAAATTTCTTCATTTGGGGAATAGTCAATATTTCATATCCCCTTCTTCTCACGTCAAACTAATCTTGTAGGTTTGCCCAAAATTCTTTGAGAAGTGGATGATGAAGGGGAAATTGTGGAGCATATATACCATTCATTTTCTTCTTAGGAAGAAAGTTCTTCTTGGATGTATGACGTTTGAAATTCATGGACTGAAACTCATCTATTGTTGTCTTAGCTTCTATGGAAGAGGAACAAGAATAAAGCCCCAATTGCATTGGGAATGAGTGGCAGGTAGCCTTGTGCTGTGCAAAAAACTTGGCATTCACCTTGGCTACTTGAGGAGCAAACTCCATCAAGACCCATCTATCACCACAACACCTTGGTAATTTGAAAGGGTGCTTATCATACCCAAATAGTCTAAAATAGGTGGATTTGGAGTATTGGATAAACCACTATCCCTATTCTTCTATAAGTTCCATTGCCTCCCACGACAACCTGAAACCAACATCTCTTTTGAGTTGATTAATGATAACATATAAAAATTCATCATTAACTCTTTTAAAATGTCTCTCTGTTGCTTGCAACTCCAGCTAGTCATAATGCTCCCATACTTTCTTTTGATTCAGACCATCACCCATTGATCCCACAATAGTTAACCCTAAAAACTGTCCCATTCCTATATGATGCAGAGTAGGGAAGAAAACTAATTACAATCACAATTCAAAGGGTTTCAAACAACTTTCCCTTCCTCAGAACCCCAATACAACAACTTTTCACAATTCTTCCACAAACTCCTTGTAGCATATCAAATGATGAAAATACAACTTATCTTTCAAGAAAAAACTCAAACCCACCAACCAAATACCATTTCAAATATCCATTATGGCATATTCCAACATATCTCAAAAACACATACCTTTGTTTTGGAGCATATCATCCAAATAATTGTTGCTACGCTATCCTCCTTGGTCAATTAGGCCACTTTTACAAGGAATCACTAATTGATACTCTCTTCCAACCCCAACTATCTATTGAAGGGTCACAACCAAACTATAAACAATCAAACTCCATAAATTTTGTTAGGAGAAACATTCACTAAATCCTCTTAACACAAAACCCTCATTTTTGACTAGTTTAAGGAGGGTTTATTGAAAATATGCACTCCAATCCTTAGTTAGCCTTATCAATGCTTCCATTACACCATACTAAGTCTACACAAGCTTTCTAAATCCTCTCCCATGCTACAACAATGTTATTTCACCAAACAACCATTCTCAGCTATCAATTTTTGGCTTAAAACTAGACTGAACACATCTAGGGGATCACTCCAAGACACACAAACAACCTTCCCTGATCTTAGAATCTTCATAAAACATAAAAATACATCTACTTATGCCATTCCACCTAGTTATTACAAGTTTAATTGGGTGGAATGGGTTAAATCTCCATTTTTTCCTTTCAACCCTTAAGTTCTAAGTTTAAGACAATCAACAAAAAATTGCTTGCAAAAACCTTAATACTTAATGAAATTCAGTCACTCAAACACAAAAATGTTCCTAACAAATGTTTTCAACAAATTGAAGAGCCTATGAAGCAATATCCCTTTGTACAGATTCATACCACAACCTGGAGCAACAAAGTTTTGTGAAAACTCACAGAAATTACAAAAAACAATGTTATTTTATTGTTTCCACTTCTCAAATAAACATTCCAACCATGCCTCAAGATTTGTGAGTCCAATTTAAAATTTTACATACCAAAATAACCATCTCAACTGACCCAAATGACCCTTCAAACCTCCTGACCGTTGAACTTCTCTATTTTGCATTTTTTACACTTTTTAATGACAACTTTTGCAAGAATGACACCAAACTTGACAAACTAACCTAAAACCAACTAAAAATTACTTATAACATAAGAAAGTGGTCTATTATGACCTTATTTGCATGACCAATGACTCAAAACACCTAAAACTATCACAAGACCTCATTTACAAAAATGGACTACCATGGTGCTCCTACACCATACACCCGTCTAGAAAAAGATTCCAAGTCCCTTGAGAATTGGAATGCAGCTTGTCTATACCATCTCCTTGGTATTCCAAAATCCCTTTCATCAGGTACTCCTTTCCACTGAGTCAAATATTGAAGCCTTGAATCATTTTTTGCACATTTGAACTTGTTTCCACTTAGGCATTGCTCCACCTTCACAAATTGATTTGATGAATGTTCTCTTACTTTTCCCTCATCTGAAATTGATGTATAACTTTCCTTTACATCTACAAACATGCCTTTACCATCTTTTTTTTTATCTGTCCTTTCCTTCACTCTTGAAGCATACTTGCTTTCAACCACTTGTCCTTGGCTTTCAACTTGTTTCATTCCAACTTAAATGCATTCATCACTATCTTCAAGTTCTCTGCCCTTAAGACCTCTATCTTATTAGACTTACAAACCTTTGTATCATCAAGTTAAGGAATCTCCATCTTGATAGAATATGACTGCCCTTTTACCTCCTTTACATTCAATGGAGAAATCACTGTCCTTATCACAATTTCATCATGCTTTTCTAACCCGTTTCACATTTCTGCAACTAATTCATCCGTGACCTTCTCTTGACCCACTTTGGACATCATCTCATTATCTTTTCCCTCCAATACTGAAACATTATTCAACCTTGCTGCCTTAGCATCAATCTTTCCTTCCAAGTTCATTTCACTCTTCAAGTTTACTGTTTTAATACCTTCAAATGTAGAAGTGTCTGCAAACTACTTCCTCTTTTCTTCCAATATTGGATCATTTTCCAAACCTACTCTCCCAACATCATCTCCTTTTGTAGTAGCTTCAATTTCTTCATGTTTGTCTCCCTCAAGCTTCACAAACTCTTTCTTACCCAACATAATCACCTTGGCTGCCTTGGTCCGCTCCTTAACATCTTCCTACAATGGTGTTAGTGTAAAAGTATTTCCATCCTTCTCAATTTGATAAGTATTATCTCTTCCATCATACATGGCATGTCTATCAAACTACCATGGTCTTCCAAGTAATAAATGACAAATATCCATAGGAAATACATCACAAAGTATTCTATCCTTGTATCCACCAATATTAAACTAAACAAAAGCTTGTTCACTAACCAAAATTGATTGATCATCATTCACCTAAGATACTTTATATGGTGTTTCATGAGGCACTTTTTCTAATTTTAGTTTATCAAACATTTCATTTGACACCATGTTATTAGTAGAACCTGAATCTACAACTACTTTGCATACCTTTCCATTACATTTGCAAGTTGTCCTGAATAGTGTCCTTCTTTGAGTTGTCTCCTCCTTGGATGCTTTAAGTAAGGTTCTCCAACTTCTGGAGCAGTAAGCTAACTAGAAGATTTTTCACCTTCACAATCATCCTCTTGCACCAATTGAACCCTTTTTTCACCACCGCTTGATGTAGAACCTTGTTTCTCTGGACACTTCCAAGCTGGATGCCCAAACTGATTGCAATTGTAGCACCTTTCTAAAAATGAGTTTGAACTTCTACCTAGTCAAAATCTTCCTTTGGAACCTCTAAAACCACCTCTTTGATCAACCACTTGGTCTTTACCTTTATTTGCATCTTTGTGTTCTTCATAGGTCTACCTTGTAGCTCTTCCTCTATTAGTGTTACCTCTATCTCTTCCTTGTCTTTCTTGCCTTCTTTTTAACCTTTCTTCTACCTTGACAGCCAATTGAAAACATTCTTCAATTGATCTAGGTGTTGTAAGACCAATTTCATCTTGAATATTGTGTCTAAGCCCATTGAGATACCTTTCAACCTTTTCTACCTCATCCTCTATATGTCCTTCTCTAATACTCAACCTATGGAAATTCTTAGTGTATTCCATCACATCTAACTTAGTTTTCTTTAAATTTTATAGCTTCCTAAAAGTTTGTATTACATAATCTGTAGGTAGGAATTGTGCTTTCACTTTGGCTACCATCCGGTCCCATGAACTTATCTTTGCCTTTCCCTTCTCGAATATTTCTCCTTGGACATAGTTCCACCATGTTAGGGCAGTGCCCTTCAATTTGTTTTTTTTTAGATTTCACCTTCTTATCCTCTTGTACCTCCTCAAATTCAAATAAGTTGTCCAAAGCATCTATCCAAGCCAAAACTTCCTCACTGTCCATCTTACCACCATACATAGGCACTTCAAATTTCACCTTTGGAGTACCATCCCCCATGACATCCTTTAGCATCCTAACCATTCTCATTTCCTCAAGGTCCAATTGCTCCTCATCATGGACTTCTACTAGAGGGTTCTCATTCTCACCCTCGTCCTCCTTATCACTTTGGTCACCACTGACCATACCTCTTCTCTGATTCTTCTCTAGGGATTCTATTCTGGCTAGGGTTGCTTCTTGGGACTCCTTATAGAGCCTCTCCTTCTAGAGCAACTTTTCTTTTAGTTCTTTAACCTCTTTGGCCATTGAATTGTTCTTTGAAGGAATCTTGCCTTTCAACATTCACCCGTTCACTGCTTCAAACTACAACTTTCTCCTATGATACCAATTGATGCAGAGAAGGGATGAAAACTAATTACAATCACAATTCAAAGGGTTTCAAACTTTCCCTTCCTCAAAACCCCAATACAACAACTTTTCACAATTCTTCCACAAACTCCTTATAGTATATCAAATGATAAAAATCCAACATATCTTTCAAGAAGAAACTCAAACCCACCAACCAAATACCATTTCAAATACCCATTATGGCATATTCCAACATAACTCAAAAACACATACCTTTTTATTGGAGCATATCATCCAAATAATTGTTGCTACGTTGTCCTTCTTGGCCAATAAGGTCACTTTTACAAAGTATCACTAATTTAGATTCTCTTCCAACCCAAACTATCTATTTTGGGGTCACAACCAAACTATAAACAATCAAAATACATAACTTTTGTTAGGAGAAACGTTCACCAAATCCTCTTAACACAAAACCCTCATTTTTGACTAGTTTAAGGAGGGTTTATTGAAAATATGCACTCCAAACCTTATTTCACCTTATCAATGCTTCCAATACACCATACTAAGTCTGAACAAGCTTTCTAAATCCTCTCCCATGCTACAACAATGTTATTTCACCGAACTACCATTCTTAGCCATCAATTTTTGGCTTAAAACTAGACTAAACACATCTAGGGCATCACTCCAAGACACACAAACTACCTTCCCTGTTCTTAGAATCTTCATAAAAAATCAACCTACATCTAATTATTCCATTCCACCTAGTTATTACAAGTTTCACCAAGTGGAATGGGTTAAATCTCCATTTTTTCCTTTCAAACCCTTAAATTCTAAGTTTCAAACAATCAATAGAAAATTGCTTGCAAAAACATTAATACTTAATGAAATCAGTCACTCAAACACAAAAATGTTCCCAACACATGTCTTCAACAAATTAAAGAGCTTGTGAAGCAATATCACTCTTTACGGATTTGTTCCACATCCTAGAGCAACAAAGTTTTGTGAAAACTCACAAAAATTATAGAGAAAACAATGTTATTTTATTGTTTCCACTTCTCAAATCAACATTCCAACCGTTCCTCGATATTTGTGAGGAAAATTTAAAATTTTACACACCAAACTAACCAACTCAACTTACCCAAGTGACCCTTCAAACCTCATGACCGTTTAACTTCTCTATTTTGCATTTTTTGTACTTTTAAATATGACAACTTTTGCAAGAATGACACCAAACTTGACAAACTAAGCTAAAACCAACTAAAAATGACTTATAACATAAGAAAGTGGTCTATTATGACCTTATTTGCAGGCCGATGACTCAAAACACCTAAAACTATCACAAGACCTCATTTACAAAAGTGGACTACCATGGTGCCCCTACTCCATTGTAGCACAATAGATCACATATGAAGACATGTAGAATGTCTTGGTTTCTATTAATTTCAATATTTGATCATGGATGTTGTCTAAAATTATCTATCACTAGTCCAAATGTTGTTGTCCATCAAGAATTAGTTGAATAAATGGGAACATCCAGTGCCCAAAAGTACGAGAGTCCTCCTTTCCAAATACTCTTGCCAACAATGTAATCATATCACTGATGTCCTTAGAGAAATAAAAAAATTTAGGCTTAGGTGGCATATTCTTTACTAATTTCTTCTCTTTCTTAAGCCACCTCTTATTAATAAGCCTTTTATTTCCTTCCTCATCTACTACCTAGTGTTCAAGTGCATCAAATTCAGACATAATCTTGGGGTTAGTGTGAGGAGGAGGATCAAAAACCTGTCTAATCATCCCTGGAGTTAAAATTAATGATCACATTTCCTTGTGAATCAATGCACTGCCTCTATCTTGGATTATAAGTTTTTGCAACAGTTAAAATGAACTCCGGACATTGCACAACAATAGGGAAAGTAGCCACATGCACCAACCTAGAGTCTGCAGTTTTATTTTCCCTTAGGGAAGCATCTGCTAAAAAAGTATCATCATGAAACTGCTTTAAATCAATGTGGCCTACAAGTGTATCAGTGATATTCATGACCTCAAAACCAAACTTGGATGGTACTGGGGTCCCTTGGAACTTATACTTCATAGTAACATGAATCTATTTTGGTTTTAGGTTTTTAACCTTTACTCCCTTTGATGTTCCTTCACCAGCTACTTCTTCTGAATCAAACATTTATTAAAATCTACAATACTAACCATTATCACACAGAGAGAAGAAATGAAAGGTGATAGATTAGCACCAACATTCATATTAAATCCTTATCATTCAATAATAATCCACATTTTACAAGTTAATCTAGTGTTTTCAGGCTTCAAGTTTGGGACACAACCAAGAACTTGATCATTTTAAGCTTAACACTAAACTATGTCAGAAGTCAAAATTGGGGAATATCTTGAACTTGACTCAACACCCATACTTGCAATGGTGAAAAGGGTTGACTTTTATTCCATGATCTAATCCTATGAAGTGTTCAAAAACCAGGATTGGGTTAACACCAAGCATTGATATTTATCAAATGGAGTCGATTTAGGGTTCTCCCAAAATTCTGATCCTGATGAGTCATCAAAAGTTGGGATCAAGAAATGGTTTGAGATTGGACTCAAAGGAGTGAATAAATTTGAGTAACGTCCAAAGTTCCAATCCTTATCATAGTTTAGGAGTCAGAATCAAAAAATAGTTTGGATCCTGACCTTTAGAAAATAAGTGGGGATAGGTCAACTCTAAGTTCTAATCCCAACATTGTGTCAGAAGTTAGAATTAGGATGGAACCTAACACTATGTCAAGGGTTTGGTACCCATCCAAAATCTGATCTCGATGGTAATGCAAGGCTCAAAATCGAGACGCAGGTTGATACATTGTCAAAACCCTTGAATTTTTTTGAATTCACAACCCAAACTTCGATCCCGATGAAATATCATAATTTAGGATCGAGAAAAAATGAAGACTTAGACCCAAGCAATGCTAATTAGCCACAATGTAGTTCTAAATCCTGATTCTGACAGAGTTGCGGGAATCAGGATTAAAGTAATGGGAAAATATAAAGGTGAAATAAATCTAACAGTATCCTTAATCACACCTTTAGGATAGAAATTTGGTTAGTAAAGGCTAGAACTTAAACTTTATCAAATTTAAAACAGATCTGGTCGGGTAGTACAAAAACCCTAGGCAAGTTAGAGCATGGCAGGAACAAAAAATCTACGCAAAAAACAAAAACAAAACATGCAAAAATGGAAAAATAGAGGAAACCCAAAACAAAGAAAAGAAAATGAACCAAAGGGTTCAAAGAAAACTAAAGTGCATCAAAAAGGATGCCAAGAAAATGAGAAAGAAACGAAAATGAAAAAAGAAACAACAAACAACAAACATGAAACACAAACAAAAACCAACATAGGAAAATAAAAAATGAGAGAAAAATAGAAGAAATAAGCACTTACCTCACAAACACGACTAGAAATCCAACAACATGGTGAGAAAACTGAGTGTAACCGCAAACCTTAACCCTTAGCATCACTCTGGTTCACTTCGTTGAAGTCTACAAGTCAAAATGAGTGAAAACCAAGGAGCAGAGGGAATAAAAACTGATTCGCGCGTGCGAATAAGTGTTAGTTAATGTGGGTAGGTTGGGCATCGGGATCAGGGAAAAGGTCATAAATGCACCATTACAAGAATGAAGGTAGGTGAGAATAAGGATCGAGAAAGGACATGACGCCTAACCTTTAGTGAGTGTAAAGTTTTGACAAGGGTCTGAAATCCAAACCTTGACAAACAAAGAAAAACATGGAAATCGGGATTAGGATGAAACCCAAAACAAGAACTTTGGAAAAGTTCTTGGTCCCAGTTAAGGTCTAATGCTCAATTCTAAAAAAATGGGGAGTCAAAAGGATCAGGACATTGGAAAAGGGTTCCGGTCCGATGGAACAAGAAAAAGAGAAAAGAGGGTTCTGGTTGTGGATTCTGATGGGGCCGAGAGATCTGGGAAACACAGGGTGCAAAACACAGAATGGAATGAGAAAAAAGGAAATAAAAGCCAATCAAAAACAGAAAAAGGGGTGCGGCGAAAGTCCCAAACCCAAACCTCGAAAACAAAGGGAGACAAGGACTTAGGAGAAAAAAGGACAACTCCTAAAACCTAAATAAGAACACTAAAGGAAAAAGCAATAAAATGGGGACCCATTTTGACCCAAAAAAAAAAGGGGTGGTTATGCAAGGCATAACAATTGGCAACTCGATTGGGAAAATGGTTTACCCATTTTCAAGATACTTAAGAATTCAGTCACCCAAAACCTCTAGTTTATGGACCCTTAACTTGAGTATGATTAGTTACAACAAACAAGGTTGAGCTAGAATCTCAAAATGTGAATCAAAATAACAACTTTGAATCTGAGTGTGTGCATGTTTGGTGCATCCTTTCCTTAAAGACCCTACCTATCCTTGAAACAGCTGCATTAAGATCCAAGCTACTTGAGGTGAATCACTTTAGTTGTTGTGCAATGATACCTTGGGCATTGCTCTGCTACTAGCTAGGTGTCTATAGCCCCAATGAAGATACCTCTAGTTCTCTCAAAGTATTGCTCTATTGCTAGCCAGGTATCCATAGCCCAGATAGAGATACTTGAATCACCCTTATAATATTGAGTTTAGTGTCATTTATGCTTCTCTTTTCTTTTCTTTTCCATAGTTTACTTGAAGTAGTCATTTTCTTATCTTTTCCCTCAATATTCAGATGTAACAATCTAAAAATCAGGTTGAGAACTATGGTGGACCTCATGAGAATGTTGGGACTTATATTTTTCACCTGAATCAAGAATATGGTCATCCTAAGATAGCTAGGCGCTTAAGGAAATAAATGATTCTATCTAATTGGTGACAGATTCAACTGTGGTTTATGAGATCACTTTAAAAATATACCTATTTGTTCATAACCTTTCAAACTTTCATTAATATGTACATAAAACATAAGTTTTGAAACAAAGGAGCTCAACAAACATACCTAAAAATGCCTAAATCAATTTCTTGGTCATAGAACCCTTAGTATGCTTTGAACAACTACCCATTAATCAAAATATGAAGAAAATGAAAGTCCATAGAAACATAAAGAAAACAACCAACAAGAAAAGAAAAATAAACAACAAACAACAAAACAAAAAACAAAGGAAAACAAACAAACAAATAAAAAAAACAAACCAAAAATGAGAAAAAAACTAGACTACATATGAACAATGGATGAACGATCAGGCCTTCATGGGCCAAAATAATGTTTGGATCTCTTGCCAAACTAGCATTTAACTATAGCATGATGCTTGGAAAATTGCTGGAGAGAAGTATCCCTCTGTTCTTCTAGATTGAGCAGATTAGTTAGTTAGACCTCTATCCTATCATCTTTTGAATAGAAATCTTGCATAAACTATAGAACGGGTATCTGTAGATGGATAGGGAAGACTGGTTCTTGGCCATAGACTAACTTAAATGGTGAGTTTCCTAAGGAGGCTTTAATTCGAGTTCTATTTTCCCATAAGGAAAATTTTGGCTATGTGGGTCAATCCCTAGGATTACTTTCTAGCAAATTCTTAATTACTTCCAAAAAATTCTTATTGGTAGACTCTACTACCCCATTCACCTATTGATAGTAATTGGATGAATATTTCAAAACAATTTTATATTCATATTCCCACTGAATAAATTGCACAGAGGAAAATGTTGGACTGTTATCACATACCAAAGAAAAGGACACCCCAAACCCAGTAAGAAGATGTTCATTGAGGAATTTGATAACGATATCAGTGGTGGCATTATTGAAAGGTTGAGCTTTAGTCCACTGTGTGCAATATCCCATCACAATCAAAGTGAACTTGTGACCTATAGAAGAATTTAGACTAATTACCTTGAGAAAGTCTAATTCCTATTGGGCAAACAGTCTTACCTCATATATGTGATGTAGGGATATTGCTTGGTTGCACTCTCTAGATACTGAGGTTTAACATGTGTGACATGTCCTTACATGTTGATGAGAATCTTAGAATACATGAGGCCAATAATAGCTAGATCTCAAAATATGGCATGCCATGGCATCAACTGAACCATGCCCAGTACCATGTCTACCATGAAACTTAGCAATGGCCTGTTTCACCTATTGTTGTTCTAGACAACACAAGTAGACACCTTTGAAATTATTCATGTACAAGGCTCCTCCTTTGATCATATAATGAGCACTCTTTAGTCTTAGTTCTCTTCTCTGAGTGGTATTCATCCCATTGGGACACTTATTGTTTAACAGTAAGAAAATAAAATCAGCATACCAAGGGTCGCCTATGAATGATTGTATTGTATACTATTGACAAGTGATATTGGAATCAATGTTAGCCATTTCTTTGGATAGGACTTGTCATCAAACCAACTTCATAAGGTGAATTTTTAGGTCAAATTCTTGTAGGATCGCCATCCACTTTCCCCTACTTTCTCCTAGCTCACTTTGCATAAGAAGGGACTTCACTGTAGGGTGAAGAACTATGGCTATAATATGACTACGTAGAATGTAGTGTCATAAATTATTAACCACTCTTACTAGTGCGAAGGATTGCTTCTCTAATGGTGGAATCTAATCTCAACATTCTTAAAGGGGGAACTCAGAAAAGCTATCGATTGTTCATCCCCTTTACCCTTCCACTATGTCAAAACAACAACACATGAATGATCAAACATAAAAGAATAAATATAAAAAGGCATTAAATAGTCAAGGATGGTTAAGACAGGAACCTTTGTGATAGACTATTTGATTTGTGAGAAGGAAGCCTTGGCCTCATTACTCCATTCAATCTTCACATCTTTCTTCATCATGTCATTGAGGGGTTTAACAATTTCTACAAATATAATTATGAACTTCCTTACGGAGTTTATCTTTCCAAAGAAAGACCTCATCTCTTTTTTGCTTCCTGACATGGTCAATTTCAAGATGAATTCCACTCTATCAGGGTCAATTGAAATCCCTTTTTCTGATAATATATGACCCAAGATTTTTCCTTTTGAGACCCCAAACACACATTTCTTTGGGTTGAGGGATACATCGTAACTTATACATTTTCCAAGGAACTTTGACAAATCAGTAGCATGTTCTTCCCTATTCTTGGAAAACATAATCAGATCATCCATATAAATGATAATAAATTTACCTACCAGATCCTTAAATACAACATCCATGGCATGTTGAAAGGTGGCTCTAGCATTAATGAGACCAAATGGCATCCTTCAGTAGGAAAATGTCCCCCACTTGGTAGTGAAAGTGGTGTTCATTTTGTCTTCATAGTTAACCAACACTTGATTGTATCCTGAATAGCCATTTAGGAATGACATCATCTATCAGATGTTAAATATCTGCAACACCTCATCAAGAGAAGGGAGTGGGTAGTTATTGTTTTCTAAAGCTTTATTTAGGTTTCAGAAGTTGACACACAATTTGATTTCCCCATTATTTTTACAAATAGGCACCAGATTTGCAACCCAAGTTGAATCTCGTACTGAAAAATGATTCTTACTAACAGTAGTTTCTGCACCTCTTTGAAAATTAGAGGTTCAATCTAAGCATCAACTGGACATTGATTTTGACAAAAATGGTTTCACTTGGGGTTTTAGAGGGATTGTGTGAGTTATCACTGAAGTATCAAAGGTTTTAAAATCTTCATACCCCCAAGAAATTGCTATGATATCTTCTTTCAACATGTTCAAGATTTTGTCTCGAATGTCATTCAAACAAGTCTTTCCAATGAATATGTTTCTCTTTGGGCCTGAATCTTCCAAGTTGTATGATTCATACTTTCCTCCTTCAACATCACTAGGTAGTTTTTCACTAGCCCAAGGATTAGAATCAAAGATTCTATCTAGTGTTACCATTTCTTTAGGAATGTTGTTGGTTTTTAGATTCAATATACCCTCTACATCACAATCCTCTGGATTCCAGTATCCTTGATCCCTGTCAGACTCATCAATTATTTTTCCTTCAAAGACATCTGAACTTTCCAAAAAGGAAAGGATATGCTGATCATCATCAAAAACCTAGAAGTTCCAGAGATTTTCAGGAATGGATGGAATTGAAACTAATTCCATAGAGAACCTCTTTAGCTTGGAATCTTGCATAGGTTCCAAGGTACTAGCTTCCACATCTAATGCATTTGTGATTTGATTGTCTTCTCTAGGAATCAACTTAATACCAAAAGAATTGAAATCCTCAATCAAGTTCCATACCTTGTTTCTGTATGTAGACAACCTTTTATTGTGTCATGTGTATTGGCTGCAAACCTGCTTGATGATTACCTCTGAATCTCCCATTACTTTCAGAGTTGTTTCTTTCTTTGATGCACAAACATCAGTCCCCTCACAAGTGCCTCGTACTCTGCAACTTTGTTAGTATAGCCAAGCTGTAACCTATAAGAAGCAAATTAAGTTTTCCCTATCAGGTTGGTTAGTTCTACTCCTGCTTCACTCCCAGTTTTGGATTTAGAACTGTCAAGTTTGAGGGTCCACAATTGATCTTGGCTTGGGGTTTCTTTCTTTAGGCCAGGCATGGGTGAATGTTCAAGAGAAGTAAGTGGTGGCTCTAACTAATTTAGCATGCTAAGGTCGGGGGATTGTTGTTCTAGAGAACTATTGAGTACTTCATTTAGGTCAAAAACCCACATAAAAACTATTTCCCACAACTCCTCATGATCATCAACTTTACCATTCACCTTATTTTTGAGTAATGCCTTGGGAATTGGAAGATTAGTAGGGGCAGTGGTATTAAATTTTTTTTGAAGTTCCTTAGTCTTAATTTTTGAATCAAAAAATAGGATATGAGTTTGACCAGCGAGGAATAAGACTTCTCCTTGTGCATTGTTCGTCCTTGTCAAAATAGTCACAACTTTGGCTTCAAATGGAAACTAACTTGGGGATGTTCTAGGATTGTAGTTAGAAGTCTCTCCTAATTGGAAGAAATGATTCAAAATGTCCAAACAAGGCTAATATGCCAACTCAGAATGATTTTGGTAGTGGAACCAACACCAATTAGGGAGTAGTAAACTCCACAAGTCAAATTCTTCTCCAAGGACCAACTTGTCTTGTTGTAACTTCTGAATCAATACTTGTTGGTTAATAGTAGTCATAGATTCACTATCCTTGAAAGGCTGTGAGCAATCAAGATTAAACATTGAAAAGGTAATTATATATTCCCTCCTATAAACCCCTATTTCAGTCTCAAAATAAGCTACTTTGTTGGGATGGTTATACTCTGTGATCATATGTTTTAAGCAAGGTTCACTTTTTAACCTAATCTAAGTTGCTATATCCTTCCATGACAACCAAATGTGTGAGAATTCTAGCAAGAGATAACCTCCTATAGCCTTCATCAAGTCCCAACTTAACAACATGCCATACGTTTCAGGGATATCAACAATCTAAATATCTATATAGCTTTGAATCTATGGGTCTGATCCAATATGTACATGGAAATTTTTCAATTCCCCTATGACATTGACCTTAATTTTATCCAATTGTATACCTTTCTTATGAGTTTAAACTGGGGTTAGGCCATACTTTTTACAAATAGAGAATGACATAACATTACCCAAAGCTCCAGAATCCAAGAGGTAGTTATGCAAATTCTTCTTAAAAACTCTTAGACTCAAAAGGAATGGGGGTGTCCCTGTCTTACCTCTATACATGAATGTGTTCATGTTAGTAGCAAGAGTCACCTTTGTCTTTCCTTTCAACTAATTTTCCTCTTCCAGGGCCTTCAACATGAGTTCACGTTGAGTGGGACACCACTTCAGAATGATAATTAAGTCATCTATTTATGTATTTGTGAAATGAAATCAAATTCCATGTTATTATTATACTATTTTTTAGGAATGAAAGCAGAACTAGCTTTGTTTGGAAACTTAGGTGGGCCTTTTGGTGGAGGCAGATTGTTATCTACTTTTTGATTAGGGGGAACCATATTGTTGGTAGGGGAAAATGTGGTAAATGGCCCCTTGTTCTGAATTCCTAGAAAATGACCTCCCTTGGCCTAGAAAGCCTGAGCATCATATGTATTTGCTTCCAGTTCATTTTCTCCCTTCATGGGAAACTGATATTCTTCATCATACATTTCAAATGCCATAGCAGTATCAACTGATTCACCACATTTGTTAGGATTACCTTGTGGTGATTGGGAATCATCCTATGTCATCTTAACCATTTTCTCTACCTCTGGGCAGTTAACTTTAGAATGTGCGGTAGTGTCATGCAATTTGCACTAGTTAGTCATGAAGTTGAGATCTCTAACATTTTAAATATTTGGTTTATCTTTATTGGCTTGATAGTTATGGGGAACTCCTCCATTGTTTGGTCCAGTGTTCCACTGCCTGTTGTTATTGGGTCTTTAGTTGTACCCCCTATTCTGATTATGATACTTCTGGTTCTGAAAGTTTTGATTCTAAAAATTCCTTTGATTTTGGTTGGGGTTTTGGTTGGAATACCCTCCCTAATTCTTATACTGGTTTTAATTTTTATTTTGAGGGTGGTTAATTTTAAACTGGGCGATCTCATTGGTCACTTGGGATAAGGTTTTCTTCAAAGTTTTTAACTGTTGTCAAATGAGGAGTTCACTCACTTTCTACAATCATTGCAGCCGATGGTTGAAGCATGGTATTATATCCTCTAGCTTGATTGTGGGAATTTTGATATTTTGGGAGGAATATAAAGTTCCATTGTTGACCCATGGTAAAGCATGTGGAGGTTGTAATTCAGCCAATGATCCATAGACAAAATGAGACATTCTTGGGACTGTATTAAATAAAGGGAGCCCATGGGGCATCCTAGGATATCCTAATGGAGGAAAAGTCAGTGCCATACCACTTGCTTGAGAAATTATTTGTTGTTGTAGCTTGATGGCTAGGTGGTATAATTTAGAAAAAGAGTCTATCTCATCAGGAAGATAATTTCTCTGCAAAAATAAGCCTGTCAAAGGATCAATGGCTTTAAGATATCCTGAATAGTAATACTTTTAGCCATTGTGTAAGGTGGTTGCAACCTCCTATACATCCTATGGAACCGTGTGTTGTATAGGGGCAATGGTTCATGCACTTCCTTCCTAATCATGGTGAATTGGTGATATAGGATGGCTAGGTCTACATAGATCCAAAATTGATTGATAAAGACATCCTCCAAATTAGCCCAATTGAGGATGGATCCAATAAGCAGGTTTAAGTACCAATTGTAGGCCATATCTCCTAATGAATGGGAAATAGTCTACATGTAATGTCATGATGTGCTATTTGGGCTTGGGTGCAAGCATCCTTGAATGATTGAATGTGCTCTTCAACACTTCATGACTCTCCATGGGCATACCTAGGGCAGAACTTCTCCAGATTTTTAGGCATCTCATGTATGCCACTGGGAGTGGTTCCTAGTGGCAAGGGATTATTTGTAGAGAATGCCATTGGTGGTAGTGGATTTGGCTGTACCAGTTGTGGTATTAATGGAAATCCAAGTACAGTGAGTGGTGGTGTTAACAGTGATAGGATTGGAGTCCTATGGGTTCTAGGTCTAGTAGGAGATCGAAGTTCAACTAATGGCTTGGGATTCATAGCAAATCTCATAACTCTTTCAAACCTATCTGGTGAAAAGGACCCAATTTGCTCCAGTTTGTTCATATGGGCTCTCCTTCTAGTGCCAGTTCTATTGATGGTCAAAAGTAACACAATAATGTTAAACAAAATATTTCTACTCTATTTCTCCTAAAAAATAAAAATGATCTAAAACCGCCTATCTTCCAAGGTCTTTGTAGTTGGTTCTCAACTGTGCTATCATCATTTAGTGGTCCATGCAACTATAATATTCAAGGGGCCTTTTCTAGTAAATGGGTACAAAATGGGTAGTACAAAGTAATTTAACATGGGCGGTTTCAAATAAATAGAAAAAGATCAATTAGAGATTTAGAGCAACAATATGTGATCATAAATTCCTTCAAGTTTAGACATATAATTCATGTAATGAGCATTTCCTAAAAAACTAAAATTGTATAATGAAACAATTCATGAAACAATTCATACCATCACATCCATTCACAGTGTAGATTTAAAACATGTAACAATTGATCATTATTCTTTTTAGAATCAATTTTTCAATCATAAAACATCATAAGCTCATCACCAAAATTAATAGATCAATAAACAGTAAGAAACACAATCCACATATAACACAATAGATGGTTTTAAATTCAAAATATTCTATTGATTTTCATCAATTAAGAGATATTTATGCACAACAAAATCCATTGACATACAAAAAACCATTGTCTATTAGCATTACCATTAAACTAACAAACTTCTAAAAATAAACTACTTGCATTAAAAGCTATAAAAAATTGTCCAATTATCTTGCATAAAGCTGTAAAAATAAAATGTATTTAGTCTTAGGTATCCAATCTGACTTTAATCAGCTGACCTTTACAATGAGGGAATTTTTTTTCTCTTATAGAAAGAATTATCACTAATTTATCTTACCAAAAATCAAGATCCATAAATTTGGGGCCCAGATCTACAATCATAGGGGTTCTTCTAGTTGATTTTGAGTCCTCTCTTTACTAAAATTCTTGAAGTTGGGAAGCATGACATATGCCAATCTAGTCAAAATGTGACTAGGAGTTATTGCTTTATCTTTTGTTGATCATCATGCCCAACCTTTGACCCATCAAACTGATCTGGAGCTGTCCATTTTTCCCAAAACTTATCTAGAGGTGTTGTTGTCCACAGGGAAACTGTAGCTAGTTGACATTTCTGACTTCATCCCTTTTCAAAAAATAGAATATTCCCTTGCCACTTAGCTACTTTTAGCTACTTTGTACACATTTTGTTTGAAATAATCATCCATATTGTTAAAAATATGTTGTAAAGTTTCCTCTTTAGGCACATCTACCCATTCCACCCTGAACATTGTTGTTTCATATTCTTTGGTGGTAGCCATATATATATCCTACAACTGGGAAACATTTCGGGCAATGTCTTGTACATAAAATCTGATGTCCATAAGATTATCTAGAATAAGCCCTTCATCATCATCTCCTTTCTTAATCATTTCCTCCAATATATTATTCCACTGATCTTTCATTTCCTATAAAGAAATCAAACCAACACTTGGTGAAACCTCCTTACCAATCAATTCAACAATAATCCCCTTTACGACCTTTCTTTTGTCAAAAAAATCTTGTTGAGCCTTCTGCAATATTCTTTTGTGTTCCATGAGGACTTCTATTTTGAAGATCAATATATTCATACATTTATCAAGATAACCAAAATATTGATCTTCTAAAATGACATATTCAATGACATCTACCTTAAGCAACCTTTACAATATTCTCACCTTCTTCATATGCTCTACATATTTATCCTCTTCAGATCCTAGCAACTTATTATACTCTCCCAGGGACTTAATTAGATCACCTACCTCTTTATAACTTTTTGAACCAGTAGTGAAAAGATCCTCTGTATCCTTATTAAGAAGGTCAATCCATTTCTCCATCATTTGTGATTTCCTCTTTGTTTCAGTCAGCTCCTCCACCTCTTTATGATTCATTAAAATAGGAATTTTTGATGGTGTTGGCTATTCAGGAATGGACTCAATTACTTCTTTTAGGAAACCTTTCATCTACCCTACCTGAGCCTTAAGCTCATCCTTATCCTACTTGTCTTTGATTAGTCATGACTTGGTAGTGGTAGCAATGATATCAATAAGATTTATCTGCTGATTTCTTGTATGCTTATCCAAATTGATAGTGCTTACATGGTAATTTGAAGCTTGCAACTCCTTGTCATCCTTATCATCCACAAGAGTGGCAATGTTTGCCACCAAGTCTCTGCCCTCAGTGAGCCTTGTAGAGTGAATAGCATGAGGCTTCTTCTTAGGCTTCACTTTGTCTACTTCCTTTATCATTTCATCCCACGCTACTAGCTAGGCTTGAATTTGTTGTCTTTTTTTCCAAATTTAATTTAAGCCATGTGGGAGTAGCTGGTTGAGTTATCGCCTATTGAGTACTAGAAGGTGTTGATGAAGGAGGTGTAGAAGAAACTATCTTAACGATCTACTAAGAAGAACTCTTTTGCTGCTCCTTTTGTTCTTTCCGCAACCTCTCCTATTCTATTTTCTCATTCTGAGCTCTAATTTCTTCTATCTTTTTCATCTCTTCTTTTTGTGCAGTCTTTTCTTCATCCCTCAATCTCCATTGTTCTAATTCCATTGCACAGAGTTCCTCTTCTACTTCCTTGTATTGTTCAAATTTCTCTTGTTCCAACTCTCGTGCATGAGCCTCTTCCTCAACTCTCTTTTGGGATTTTGAAGCTTCCTTTTCTCGAGCTAGCTCTTCATTTTTCTTTTGTTGTTATTCTTCTTCACTAGCTAGATATTTGGGAGCTTGCTTTTTAGTAGCTTCCAATATTTCCTTTTGTTCTTCCTCGGTCAAAACATCATTCATTTTAGCCTCATCCCAAAGGCTTCCCTCCTGAAACCTAGCCTCCTCTTCTCCAACTTCTTCTCTCTTAAGATATTCTTCCCATTCTACTTTTTCTTCATGAAGAGGAGTTCCTTTAGAGTTTGAGGGCATAGGTGAATTTGTCACATCAATCATAGGAGGCTTCTCTTCTTCAACAACTATTGTTTTCATAGTTAATGGTGTAGTAGGAGGGGTATCTTGAGCTTGCAAAGGTGTAGTAGACATACCTTCTTTAGTAGTTTGTTCTCCAGGGTACACAGTAGTTATACGTGTAGCACCAAGACCTAAAATGACCCCTGCAACAACAACTTGATAAGTAATTGTAGATGCTAAAATCTGCAAATGCTTAAACTTTAACACATATTAGCATGGTTAGTCATTTAAAGCAAAGCAAACATAACATCTCTATGAAATACTCCAATATGCTTCATAATGCAAACAAAACAACAAAAGATAAAATAAACTAATTGAGAGCATACAAAAAGCATGGTGCATACCTATCCCATAGTGAATTGGTACTACTTTGATGTGGAAAGTAGCCCTTTCCCAACCCTTGATAAGCTCTTGGATGGATGTGTGATGAACAAAATGGAAAGAACCTAACTATGAATGATGAAATCTATGCTAAATTAGATGAAAATATGGATGATTTGTGGATTCAAATGACAATAATAAACTTGCATGGATTGTGGATTCAAATTCATAAACTTGTGGATTCAAAATGCCTAAGATTGTGTCCCCAAATACAATAGGGAAGGCCTCTATTTATAAGGAAGAAGGATGGAAGAATGGAGAATAGGATGATTGTGGGATTAAACTTGAATAAATGGCATTGTGTAACTTGTCAACATGCTAATGAAGGAGAGTGGAGCACATTTTGAACAATGTGCATTTTAAATGCATATAGGTGGAATTTGAAATTCAAAAGATGGCTTGTGGAGGAAGAGTTGTAAGAGGAGTAAATGCCAAGTTGGCTCAAGAAGAAGGACATGTAAGAGACTTAAATGCCATGTTGGAGGATAAATACCTTTGGGAGGGAGATTTTAAATTGATGGAATATTCCTAAGAGATTCCATATTTGAATGGAAATGGAGGAAATAGTAAATCAAATAAATTGATTTATATGTGCAAGTTGCAAAAGCTAGAGGATTTGAGGATTAGAGTTAGGAGTTAGTTAGGATTTAATTAACTTAGGTAGAATTAGCTGACACGACATTTGATGTCATGGTGACCATCCACACCAAAGCATTCATATTATTATGCAGCAAGAGATGTCATGAAGACCATCTAGAAACTATATCAAACTTTCTAGAACCATGGACATCCTGAAGACTATCCTAAAAAAATAATAGAATATTCCAATTATTCCTTAGAGATGTTGAGAAGACCATCTATTAATGAGGCTAAACCCATAGAAAAATGGACGTTAAGGGGACCGTCCAAAAAAATCTATAGACATCATGAAGACTATCAATAAAATTTCAAATATGTGACAATTTATTGGAACTTTACCAAGCCCAAGGGAAATAGTCATCCAACTTTATTATTTGCACTTTCCTCCAACCAATTAGCCAAAAAAATTAACACAAAAATTTGTGAAGCTCTTTAGATGAAAAAACTGTATAAGGTAGAGAAAGATCAATTGCCATATTGACAAAGTTATCCATTGTATGATTACATTCCTTGAAGAAATGTTGAAACTAGTATGCTTCAAAGTTTCCAAGTAGCTGTAGTGCATGGTATAATAAATACTTTAAATGCTAGGAACCTAGATATTTTTTAATGAGGGCACCAATCACCACCTGAGAATCTCCCTCAATCTCTAAATTAGATACACAACAATCGATAGCTAGTTCAAGCCCCATTATTAGAGCTAAGAATTTGACCACATTATTTGTGCCATCAACCAATGCCTTACAAGCAGCTTTAACAACCCTACCCTCACAGTCTGATAGCACAACCCCCCCACCAGAAGAACTAGGATTACCTCACGAAGCACCATCAAAATTTAATTTAATCCAACTCCATTTTGGAGGGGACCATCTAGCCAATTTCCTTGGATTAATAGTTTTATCAATTTGCAACAAACCTTTACCCTGAGGTACATTAATTGAGTACCAAATTTTTAGAAGATGATCATCCCAAGAAATAAAGACCATTGAAGAAGAGTGCATCTTCAGGACATGGGTTGTAACCACTTTAGAGATGGAAGATTCAATCTTTTGTATAATTTTTTTAACTGTGATGATCTTCTGTCAAAAAATTCTATTATTTATTTCAATCCAAATTGACCAAATGAGAATAGAGGGGCTAATGTCCCATATACATACAAAGAGCGAACCTTCTTAGACCAATGTTCCAATTGCAAGCATGTCAAAAACCCGAGCCACATTGCCCAAGATTTTTAGAATAACAACCTTGACAAGAGAAAGCAATGGAACCAAAAAATATGCAGGTGCTCAAGTGCCACCGACAAAACATAAGGTATGCAACAAAATCATCCTCTCAAGCTAGCAAATATAAATGCAAAAACACCAAAATTTGGTTAAAAGCCATAGAAGGTATTCAAACCCCACTTTCCTCTGATGAAGCCATTTCTGCCGGAGGAGAAAAATATGGTGCATAAAAAGGATCATTCTCAACATGTTTGATGAGGAAGTGTATCACTCAAAACATAGCCCATAGACTATTCATCAAACAACAACCCACAATTGGCCTAAAGGCCCTACGTTGAACATGAAAGGATTTCAAATGACTAGAAGATAACTCTTTCACCAAAACACATAATAGAGCCTGAAGAGCATGAGAAGAGAAAAAATGAACACTACACACAATTCCTCCAAGCGGGTATGTGTTGCCTCGTGAATCATATTTTTCTAACGTAACTTCCAAGATATACATTAGACAAACATGAGGAAGTAAAAATCTCCCTACTAAAAAATTGACCATCTTCGAGCACCACAACAATTCCATGAGGTTGGAGACAAATAAAGAAGCTAATTCGTGAGGAAGAGCCAAAAGGTTTGATTCAAGCATATGAGAATTGAGGACATTGATCAATTCTCATGAAACGTCAGCAAAATGTACACCCTAAAAAGTCCCTCCATTGCTAGATCATAAAGTTGCTACGAATAAACCAGAACTCTTGGAAAAAAACCTCAAACTTGGCTTTTAAAAAAATCTCATAAATATCACTTGCACAAATTGACAATCTCTAAAAATTTTGCAGGTATCGTAATCATGGCCGAAAAAATTACCATAAACAACTCTTAAGATTACTCGGTTGTGCATGGAAACACATGCCTATGCCATGTTGTTGTACCAACCCTTGATTGATTAATAAGGGTATAATTCCCATACAAAAACATCATTACAATCCAACTCCACACAAGGATATCCTATCTCCCAAAAAAATTGATATGAACAGCCTCAGATAGGAGAGGTGCCATCACGTGTGAAAATCCATCTTAGCATGAAAAGTGATGACTGTTAAAACATAATAACCTCCAAAACATTTTTATTCAAAGTTGACATAGGATCCAAGTGTTCAAAGAAAAAATTAAGCCTGAGGAATGCCAAATATTCCATGGTGGCCCTCTATGTACTGCAACAAAATTACAACCAGATGCCTGTCCCATAGAATAAATAGTGCAATTTAGTTCCCAAACATTGTTAAGATGGCCATCAAACATTCGAGCCAAACCAAATAGAAGAGGACATCAAGGAGACCGTCTAGGAACCAAGGAGCACTGTAGACATCATGGAGACCATCTAAGAACTGAATCATTATCAATAGGGCCAAAATCCATAGAGAAACATATGTCAAGGGGATTGTCCAAGTAGATGTCATGGTGATCGTCCACACCAAAGCATTCATATTATTATGTAGTAAGAGATGCCATGAAGACCATCTAGCAACTATATCAAACTTTCCAAAACCATGGACATCCTAAAGACTGTCCTAAAAAAATAATAGAATATGCCAATTATTCCTCAGAGATGTCGAGAAGACCATCTATTAATGAGGCCAAACCCATAGAAAAGAAGACGTTAAGGGGACCATCCAAAAACATTTGTAGACATCATGAAGACTATCAATAAAAATTCAAATATGTGACAATTTATTGGAACCTTACCAAGCCCAAGGGAAATAATCATTCAATTTTATTCTTTGCACTTGCCTCCAACCAATTAGCCAAAACAAATTAACACAAAAATTTGTGAAGATATTTAGATGAAAATTTTGTATAAGGTAGAGAAAGATCAATTTCCATATTGACAAATTTATCCACTAAATAATTGCATTCCTTGAAGAAATGTTGAAACTGGTATGCTTCAAAGTTTCCAAGCGGCTGTAGTGCATGGTCTAATAAATACTTTAAATTCTAGAAACCTAGATCTTTTTTAATGAGGGAACAAATCACCACCTAAGAATCTCCCTTGATCTCTAAATTAGATACACAACAATCGATAGCCAGTTCAAGCCCCATGATTAGAGCTGAGAATTCAGCCACATTATTTGTGCCATCAACCAATGCCTTACAAGCAGCTTTAACAACCCTTCCTTCACAGTCAAATAGCCCAACCCCCCCACTAGAAGAACCAAGATTACCTCATGAAGCACCATCAAAATTTAATTTAATCCAACTCCATTTTGGAGGGGACCATCTAGCCAATTTCCTTGGATTAATAGTTTTATCAATTTGCAACGAACCTTTACTCGGAGGTACATTAATTGAGTGCCAGCTTTCCAAAAGACGATCTTCCCAAGAAGCAAAGACCATTGAAGAAGAGTGCATATTTAGGACATGGGTTGTAACCACTTTAGAGATGGAAGATTCAATCTTCTGTATAATTTGTTTAACTAGGATGATCTTTTGTCAAAAAATTCTATTATTTCTTTCAATCCAAATTGACCAAATGAGAATAGAGGGGCTGATGTCCCATATACATGCAAAGAGAAAACCTTTGTAAAGGGATGGAAAATTTTGAAAGTGCTTTAGAAGAAAACTTTGAAGAGGTCCAAACCAGTTGAGCTTATTCTATAGCCACTTCCAACATGTGTGAGCATTCTCACAATTCAACAAAAGATGGTCAGTGGACTCAAAAGCTTTCCCACATAAAACAAAAACAAACATAGGAGTGATCCCCAAATGGTCCAGTCTCATTCCAGTTAAAATTATATCTTTCAGGGCTAACCAAGAGAAAGCACCTGCTTTGGGAAATATTACCGATCCCCAAAGTAAGTGATGAGGCCAATCAGAAACAAGGTCCTTCTCAACTAAAAGCATGTATCCCTCTTTAACCAAATACACTCCCGATGATGACTTGGTCTAAATAATTTCATCCTCATAGTAAGACATCAAGATTTTCCTCTTTTGAAGCTCCTTCTTTATCTCAGCCTTGAGTTGAACTAGAATAGGCAAGAAATCAAAATACTTCCATTTGATTGTGGGTGGGAAACAAGATAGATTAATTTTGCTATTTTTTAAATGGGTTTAATCTCTTAAAGGCATGATTTTCCTTAATTTTTAATGAATTCTACATGACTAATCTTGCAAAAAGGTTGTTGGGCTTTGAAGATGTCATGTTTATCTTTTCAACACATTTTATGATTTCAAAATTGATCAAGATTTGAGAAAGTTGTCATTATCTCAAGTTGTTGTTACAATCTAATCTTCTAAAAATGTTTCGCAAACAATTGAAAGGATAAAATGAATTAGCTTTCAAAGTTGGATAAAATTTAACCAAACAACCTCACATTTGCTTTAAATTTTGACATGTGCTTTAAATTTTTTATTTCATTTGATTTCTAACATGTCTCTAACTTCTTGTTTTTGTTTTTTTGGGTTTTGCAAGTTTGGACAATACAACTTGAAGAAAAGAAGCATACTATTATCATTTGAACTATAATTGTAAGAAGTGTTTCAACAATTTTGGGGAAATTATAGCCCATTTACAATGCTTTTTTTATTTCACTTTAAGACCACACTAGTTTTCAATTGGGTCTTAAAAAGAATGCTCAAACGAGACTAAAATTGAACCCCCATTTCATCATTGTATTTTGGGTCTAAAATTGAACAAGGAAACTTAACATTTTGTTTGGTGCATAAAATGAATTCATCTTAGCTTTAGGGGTTAAAATTTATGAGTGTTTGTTGTGTTTTGATTTACAAATGTGTTGTTGAATGTGTATGAAATTATCTTGTGCCACTCAATGATCTTGAGAAACATAAAAAATTATAAACACTTTGCAAAATAGCCTACATCTTTCAATTTGGATTAAAAATGAACCCCTTGCTAGTGTAGGGAAAAGGTGTTGTGTGTGTTCTCTCCTTTTTTCATGCAAACTGGGATGATCGAACTATAAACATACTTCCTTGCTATTGTTTATCTTTAGAGGGCTTGCCTCCCTGATTTGAAAGGAGGGAACGACCCAAGCGGTAACGAGCTAAAGACAAGCTCTTCTGAACCGCTATATAAATGTGTGGTTGTGATGAAAATTGTGATCAACAGGAAGTGATACGTGATAGCTCTCCCTAGTAACTTTATGATGTGAAAATCCCTTGTTCTATGGGTCGAGATACCTCTCAAGGGATTTTATCATAGTATCCCTTGAATCAGAAGCCCTTATTATAAACCATTGTTTAGAATCCAAAATCCTTAATACTTGTTGGTGCAAGAACGGTCATTCTAAAGCTTCCCAACATTTGTACTATTCATTATTGAAAAAGAAAAATCCTTAGGATCTTAGGATCTTTAGGATTTTGAGATTTGGTGGTCACAAGAAGTGTGTGCTATGAAGGGGAGCTAGTGTCGCAAAATCTCTAACTGTTCGCAATCTCTTAATGTTTGGATAAATCTAAGTGGGGCCTCAACAAGTATGGAAATTTCATCCTAGGATTGTAAATTATTGTGATTCAGTTTAATGCTTTGCTTGGTTCTAAAACATTACAAACAAACATTCACTATCTTCCTCAAAATTTCAAACACTTTGGCTTAAATATGGATACCTTTTGAAATAGCCTTGATATTACTACTTGTCCTAAGAATTTATATCCTTAGATATTTCTAAATATCTTGACTTCTATCTCAATCCATATTTTCCAAAGTTAACATGAGCAACTATGGCTTGAAATTCATCCTTTTCAAAAAATGGACATTGTGAAATTTATGGTGTTTTTGACATAGACATCTAGTTTGAAAACATAATCAAGACAAGTGCATGTGGTAAAAATAACCTCATTAAACCAAGATTAAATGAAATGAACATTAAAAATTGATGTATGTTCAAACTTTGACTCCCCAAAACAAGCAAATTGAGACAAGGAAAACATTGCAAAATGTTGAGTCCAAGTTCCATTATCCAAAATCATTAAGTTTCACTTTACCAAAATCATTGGGTCTTATTTCCAAAATCATTTGAGTCCTATTTTACAAAATCATTGGGTTCTTGGAGTATTATCACCTTAGAGGTATAACATGTTTCTCATCACCTTGGTCTTGAAAATTAAAGGTTCACTTTAGGTAAAATTGGGTCAAATATTTCATCCATCCTTCATCATATTTTCATCCTTCACTTCATCAAACTTTGCAAAATTTTGAACACACTAACACTTTGTGACTTAAATATCAATTAAAATATCAATCAACCAAATGCTAGCTTAGCTACTTTGTATGTGAAATGAATCCTTTTCCATGCATTTGATTACATTAGTTATCATCTTTGAACTAGCTTATATTGAAGGTCATGAATCTACCCTAAAGATTTCCAAGTTCATAAACATCCTTTATCCAAACATCAAAACATCAAACTTAAGTCAAAAGTGTTGTCCCAAAATGTTTGCAAAGATCACTTCCCACATCATTTACCTTTTCATCTTCCATTATCGCCATTTCTCCAAAAATACTTAGAGCATCCCTTTTACCTAGATTTAATTCAGCTAGAGAGTTCAAACATTATAGATCTCAACATAACTCTCCCATAGGTGACCCAAAATTTATGGTAAAGACAAGATCACAACACAAGAGAATCATGAAGAAAACCAAAGTCACATTCACCTCAAGTGATCCCAATCCTCAATATTTTGGTCCAAGAAGTCAAGTTATCTCATCACAACAACCCTCATCTCCATCAAGGCCATATGAGATAGAATATGTCACAGACAATCCATTTGGACTTACTAGGAAAGAAATCATGGGACATCAAGCCTTAGAAAATATGGCTCCAATTTGCCCATATTTTATTGCACAATCATTGACACAAGGATTGACTTCATCTACGATTCAACCAACTCCACCCCTTGTGCCAAGTCAACCCTTAACATCTAGTCTTGCAACTAGGATAGGAAGCAACCTTGGTCTCACTTCATGTCTAGGAACAAACACAACTGTGGGTATTCACATCATGACCATTCCATTAACCGCCAACCTTCCCCAAAACACAAGATGGACACCAACATTTGGTAAACCAATTACATTCCACGATGCCACAATAACCTTGAAATTTTGAGTGCAACCATCTTCATCCATCACCACAAATACCCCATGTGCCTAACGTTACGCAAGGTAATACGAACCAAGTGCCTCAAGTAGGAAAACAAGGGAAAGTTAACACTCTCATGCAAGGTCAACCCTTGAAAAGTGGTTCCAAAAAATGCATTGACACATCAAAACAAGTGGTTACCCAAGCTACTCAAGTCAATCCACCATCCACATCAAACCCATCTATTGTCATCCCAAATCAAAATAACACCTTGGTCACAAATCCCATCAACCAAGGTAATACCTTAGTCACACCTCCAATACAATAAGGGAACCCTCTACCCATCGGTCAAGGGAACCCTTTCAATCAGTTATAAGCTCTAAATGTTCCATTACCATTGCAATATCTAATGACATCATCATCTTTCTCCACGGTCCCTCTCACCATGAAAAATCAAATGGGACCTCAAACTTACATTCCTCCATCTAAATCCACCATCTTGAAAGGAATGTTGAACCAAGGGAGCCCCCAACCTCTCATCAACAATTCATAACCTAATAAAAAAATAAACACCCACAATCCATCACAAATATCCCAACAAACAATTGATCCTACGTTACAAGCACATGCCTTAGCTTTATAGCAAGCACAACAGGCTTATCAACAAGCCGTACAACAATAGCAACAACATCAAGAAAACTTAATAGCACAACAACAACATCAAGCAACCTTAGTAGCACAACAACATCAATCAGCCTTAGTAGCGCAACAACAAAAATCTCAACAAGTAGCCTTAGCAGCACAACAACAACAAGAAACCTTAGTAGCACAACAACAACATCAAGCAACCTTAGTAGCACAACAAAAAAAACCAAAATAAGCCTTAGCAACACAACAAAAACAATAACAACAAGAAGCCTTAGTAGTGCAACAACAACCACAAGCTCAACAAGCCACCTTAGTAGTGCAACAACAACAACAAGTAGCCATAACAGCCCAACAAGCCCAACAGTATGCCCAACAACAACAATTGATCATGCAACAACAAGGTTCCTACTATAACCCTCAACAGAACATCGCCAATCCAAACATGTTAGGAACATATACACCCACACAATCATCAACTTATCCTACACCACCATATACACCATACAACAGCTCATCATTTTAGAATCTCACATACAACCCATCCATCATCCCAACTTATGTTCCTCCACCAAACCCGCAAGATGATCTAGAATCACAACTTAAGGCATTGTCATAAGAAATGTAGGATTTTTGGATGGGAAAGACAAAGAAGCCTCATGCACATAATCTATGTCCCTATCCATTCAATTGAAACATCACAATGGTATTGTTCCCTCCTGGCTTTGAAATCCTCAAATTCAATAAATACAAAGGGAGGGGAAATCATGTAGACCACATCAAAGAATTCAATGTCATGTGTATGGAGGTTTCCTACAATGATTCCTACTTAATGCGCCCCTTTCCATGAAGTTTAACAGGTCCTTCCATGAATTGGTTTTCTCAATTACCTCTAGGTATCAAAACTTTTCAAGAAATCATTGAAAAATTCATAGATCACTTTTCCTTTAATCTTAAAATGGATGTAAGCTTGGAAGAGTTATATACTCTCAAGCAAAACAAAGGAGAATCTTTCACCAATTTCTTACAACAATGGAGACAAAGAGATAGTAAAAGCAAGTGGCCACTTCTCGACAAACAACAAGTGGCTATTATCATAGCAAATCTAGATCCAAATCTATCCTTCCACTTGAAAATGCAGTGCATTACCTCTTATGAGAGCTTGTCCCTAGATCCCTTAACATTGAGAGAGCCCTAATATCATAGGGAAACACATAAGTATATAGAGACAACCACCCATCCACTAGTTCTAACGATAAATCCCACTTTTGGGCTAGGAACAAGAATGTTACTAGTGATGGTGTTGTTAATGCAAAGGTGGTCTTAACTACTCCAAGACAAGAAAACATCCAAACCATAAACACTCAACATGGACAAGAAAGAACAAATAGTGCTCCAAAACAAAAATTCATTTCCTTAGGGGAACCTATGGAAGATGTGTTGAAGAAATTCATACAATCTAATCTTATCAAACTCCCAAATTTCTCAAACTATCTAGGGCCACAAGTCAAACCTCATAGCTATAGAGAAGATCATTTTTGTGAATTTCACCAATACTAAGTTCATAACACACAAAATTATTTTAGAATAAAACATCTAATAGAAGATCTTATTAAACAAGGAGACATTCATGTCAATCAAAAATATAGGAATGAAAATCTAAAAATTTACACAAACCCTAAGCTTGACCATACAAAAGAAAAAGATTCAGGAAATGAATCAACCTCAAAAACTGTAAACAATACTCATGATACCATAGTGGGACATATTTATTTATCACAACATGAGGAATCAAACATGTATCAAGATACTATTTTAAAACAAAGTCCAAACCCATCAACAATGTTTAGCACTATTTTATACCATAATGACATCAAGTGGATATCAAATTGTGATATCTCTCCCACATATGACTCAATGATTGGGCATGTTGAAGAAGTTCCAAATGAGCCAGAAATATCCCTTGTTGCACCCATACCCACAAACTATTGCGAAGAGTCTTTTACCGATGACGTATCATCCACCCAAGGATCATGTCAAGAGGAGGCTCTTAAGGATAACAAAAGTTATTCTAAATTGAGTCGGGATCAAGAACCCCTATCCCCAAAGTTTCACCAAGAGCTAAGGGACATCTTCCAAACCATTTTAAACTCCAAATATGTCCCCAATATCACCCTTGAGATGTTTCTTTCTGATGAGAATATATACGTTCTTCATCCAAAACATGAGTCTCCCACTCTTGATATTCCTACACAAGAATAAGCAATAGTCAAGATTCTTGATTCTTATAGTGATTGTGCATCATCAACATATTTTGACTCAGCATCAACATCTTTTGAAGTAGTATCAATAGAGAATGATGTCATAGAACCAGAGAAAATATTTCATATTCCTAAACAATAGGAACCCATAGCAATATAAATTTTTCATGACAAGTCATATTCAATGGCTATGGATCAAAGGGTACATTATTAGGGCAAATGATTAGGTATTGATAACACCTTCACAACACTAGGGGAAATCTTATCTACAACAAACATCACCGTATGGGGCACAAAGAATCCTTATGATGAAAATGTTGTCAATACTACAAATAGATGTATATTGAGTCAACATTCACCCGTCATCTCATACACAAATTGGGACCAACATAAAAATAAGAATTTGTATCAAAGCAAGGTGAAGATCATAAAAAAAATGAAGTAGTCAAGCAAAAAGGACAAAACAAATACAAATGGATACCAAAGAAAAATAAAGAAAATTATCCCTTAAAAACTCCATTAGTTAAATAAACCATGGGGAAAAATAAAAAAGGGAAATGTATCCATAACAAGAGTCCTCAAATACAAAAGCAAGCTCCTCAAGTAAGGAATAAAGTATATCCAATGGTTGGTCCTAATTCCATGAAAACCTTCGTTCCCACCCATCATTGCTCATCTTCCCAAGTTTGGAGAGTCAAAGGTTCCAAACTATCAACCAATCCATCTCATATTCCTTCATGCATGACACCATACACTCCATTCACAATATCCAATTCTCACATTGACCGTGTGTTGGAAGCTACCCTTCATCATAAGGATTCTGAAGGAACTTTATCGTGATGTGCACACATAGACAAGGTTAATTCTGGTATCCACAAGGTAGGTCAAAGTTCTTCAAGGTTGCATTCAAGTGCTCATATCTTAGCAAAGCACCTGCTTCAGGTAGGATATCACTAGAAATTTATGATAGTGACCTCTATGTCAGTGCCACTAGGTGGTTCAACATGAGGGTAAAATTTCCAAAAAATAAAAAAATAAAGAAAATAGTAAAAATAAAAATAATCCTCTAGTGAAAACCACTACAGTGGCACTTTGGGCAAGTACTATGATGAAAACCTGGAAAATAGGCATCGTGAGTAGAATTGAGTGTCTATATGATCCTTCTTAGACAAAAGTATCTCATTCTTGTCATGATAAATCCAATGTTCCCTCCCTCCATCCAATCTAGATTCATCTAGATATTCCACATTATCTTGATCTTGACAAAGATTCAATGTACACTTCAACTCTACTCATGGAAGACTTTTGACATGATCTTTACCATTTTATCTTGTGAAGTCCCATAGCCTATATCTAGCATGCTAAAACTCTGTCAAACTCGCATATACATTACCTATCTTGGTTATCCATTGCATTATGAAGAATTTCTAGACACTGGGGGCAAGTTATTACACTCTTGTTTTCAAATAACTCTTGATCCATTTCTTTTATCTCACAACATGATATTAACATCGTGATCCAGGTATTGTTTGCTCAAAATATCTTGAAAATCCCAAAAACATTCAGAAAACTTCATCAAAATCCAAAACATCCAAATCTTGTACAAATAAAATCCAAAAACATTTAAAATTCCTGTACAACTAAAATCCAAAAACATTCACAAAATTGTAAAGTCAAAATCTAAAACATCCAAAACATATCAAAATACCTAAAAAGGTCAAAACATCAAAAATTCAAAATGCAGTACCCTTGTCAAACTACATTATCTTTGAGCTTGAACATAGGCAAGGCCATCATTGATGTGCCCCCAAGACACCTTAGGTCAGTATTTTAGGAGTTCATCATAATAATCTGGCATTCCATCACCTGTGCATTTCTCATCTTGTAAATAGGTTGAGTTAGTTGATCTACGTGGTCTCTGCATGTATAAAGTAGGCAAGGCTTATCTTTGACCATCCCCTAAGGTCCCTAGGATAGGTTTTTTAGGTTAGGTTCTTGGTTGGATATTCTCTCAAAAATCCCCAAATTTTCAAACATTCAAAAAACCCTAAAACATTCAAATATCAAAAAACACAAATATTCAAAAATTGAAAATCCCAAAAACATTAGAAAACATTCAAAAGACCTAAAAAACATCAAATATCTTTGAAAAAACCCTATATAGCCTCAAAAAATTGAAAACATAAAAATTCACATAAACTTTCAAAAAGATCAAAAATAGCCTCAAAACATTTCAAAATACCAAAAACATTGAAATATTCCAAAAAATACAAAAACCACCCATCCCATCTCGCTTTCACCCACAATAAACTTTTACCCATAATAAATCAATCATCACCTTCAACCTTTGGTAAAACAAATAGAAATCAAGTTTAGCAAGTCATAAAGTGAGCATCTAAATATCAAAATCTAAAGTCTAGATCATAAGTAAATGTGTCAGTGAAGTTTGTATCAATTCCTTATCATAAACCCCATCCTAATCAAAACACATGATCAAAATTTCCTAGGATGTATCCTTCTTGTGATGGACATCAACATCAAAAATCACCTTAGCTATATTTAAAATGGCAAGAGATATGGATACCACTGATTGTTTTTCTTTAATATTTTCTTATGATTTATCTTATTAACCCATTCTAAGGACCTCTCAATGATGTCTAAATGATTTAGAGAGAAAGGAATGGAGCATTGATCATTATATTTAATTTTTTGTGCTTGTGGGTATTCTTGTAAAATAATATTAGCACATACTTGCTTAGTTTTGTGTAGGGAAGTTGTTTGGAGTAGATTGTTGACTTTTGCATATGCTTTGGTCTTATATATTCTAAGCTTCTAAACTACATTCCAATGAGGTTTTCATATGTCAAGGTGTGAACAAGAACTATCCTATCTGTTTACAGAGTCAAAGTCCATTACACTAGATACAACGCCATCTTGGTTATCAATACCTTGATGCATTGTGTCTATGTGTTATATCAAAAATAAGGAATGATGAAAAATCCCAATCCCAAGATATGAGAAAATCATCATCATCATCATCATCTCTCACCACCATCATCTAATAAAGTCTCAGTGCATCATGGACTTGTTGGAATTTTTGAATCAATCTCAAAATCAATGGTCAATCCATTCATCTTATTCTTCTTATTCTTCTATCTTTACTAACAATTCTATCCAAGCATCTATGTGATCTACATCAAAATATACATGAGGCTACCCATAGTTGATGATTGTCTATACATCATGAAATCTATCTACATCAATATCTGAGCTATCATGACAACAATCCATCCTCCATTGGGGAACAATGGGACGTGTATATCATCTTCAACTCAACAATCTAAAAATTTGTGACTCTTTGATTCAAAAGGAACTTGAAATCTCAAGCATCTCAAGCATAAGTTTGATTTTCACCTATCGTGAGCCCAATTGGAACACTTCATTCCCCAATCAGTATTTCAAGGGGGAAACCAACCATCTTTCAATCATATTGATATCAAATCATCTAACAAATTTTGTTCTTAGCCTTGCTAGCAAATCTTGATCAATCTATCAAATCAATCATCATTGGGATATATCATTCCTTATCAATCCTTGTGTTATTTAACACAATCCTTGCATTGTTGTGAATCCTCAACAATGTCATCAATCAATCAATTAGATCAATCAACTTCAGCTTAGCTATCAACATCTCAAAGAGATCATCGATCCATTTCAGATTGTCATCAACATCAAAATCAGCATTAGTTTTTGAACCAATGCAATGAGTACATTGTTTCAAAGAGGGGAAAAATGTAGACACCTAAAAATGTCTCAATGGATCACATTGGCTAACTAACATCATTTCATAGTCAAAACCATCCTCTTTTCACTTGTTTAATTAAATAAGCCTAATTATTTAATTAAATGCCTCATTTTCACCTGTTAATCTAATTGACCTAATTGGGTTAATTCACCCCTCCTCACATTGACATTTCATCCGATTTAATTAAATAATGCAAATTATTTAGTTTTAACCCTAAGTCTTGTTATTTAATTAAATAACCTAAACTATTTAATTAAATATGATATTTGCATCTCTAAATAAACTTTGAAACAAATTTTTAAAGTTGTTACAAAGTGTGTTTGTTTGCATGATTGTGAGCCCTTGATCTTTTCTTGATCCATGTGATCTTTTATTCTCATCCACTGATGAGAATCCTTGATCCATGTTTCATCCTCCTTTCATTTGTGACCATTGATAGATCAAATCAATCTCAGCCATTGCTTTTTCATTTGATCTCCATTAAATCAATTATTTAATGAATATCATAGAATTCCCCTAATTTGCATAATTGAAACTTTGTTTTAATTATCAAATTACTAATTCTTCCACTTGCAAGGGAATATTCCTCCTTTTCACATTCCTCCAAAAGGGGAATATTCCCATGGAATATTCCTTCCCTTTTTTGCACAATTAAAACTTTGTTTTAAATTGCAAAGTATCATTTTTCCTCACCCATGAGAATATTCTCTCTCCTCCAATCATTTGAAAAATAGATATTCTCACTTGGCTTCTTGAGCAAGTTACCTTGTGACCTGTGTGTGTAGATCAAAAGTGTGTTTGTTTGGAACAAATGAGAACCCTTGATTAAATATCTTGTATTCTCACCCATTGATGAGAATCCATGATCCATGCCTCTTCTTCCTTTCATACTTGACTGTTGATTGATATTTTTGATCTCAACCCTTCATTTCTCATTTTCTTTCCTATAAATAGAACACTATTTGGAGACAAATGGATCCATCTTTCAATTTCAAACTTATGTTGTTGAATTCACTCATACTCACACTCATAATTTACTCACATTTAGCATATTTTAGTTCATTTTTAGTTGCATATTAGCTTTAAGCTTCCATCAATGGCTTCCATGATAACATAGATGCATAAATTTAGCTTATTTGTCAGTTAGGATTTTAATCTTTTTAATCTTGAATACATTTAGGGTAGATTTTCATACCCACATATCAATCATCTTAGCATACATCATGTTGAAATAGCTTGCATCATTTTCATTTAGCTTTAAATCATGTTTTCATATGCATCTATCAATGGTTTCATCAATTTTCTTCAATAAAGCTAATTGAAACAAGCTCATTATCCAAGGGATTGAGAAAGGGTCGCCATTCCACATCCATGCGACACCACTCCCCCAATAGGATAAGTTTCAATGTCTTAGATTAGAGATTTTTCAAGCTTTCATAATTTAGAATGCTATTTTTAATGGCTTCTTTGTCTTTGTTTACAATGAATGATATTATTGGTATTGATGCTTAGTGGGTTAAAAATGCCTCAAATTCGTATGGATTGGATGTAGTTAACCTATACTAATGACATTGATCATAGAATGAAAAGTATAATTTTTTACCCAGCCTATAAGTGGATCCATGCTTTTATTCCTATGCCTCATGTCTGAGAATTTGGTTGTCAAAAAGTTTTGGGATAAGGTTCTTTACTTCTTTGCTTGTTTCTTCCCTTATGTTATAAAAGGGAATCCCGAGCCTCATTCAAAATTTCAAAGAATTTTAATTTTTTGATCTTTCATCTCATTCTTTGTAAGATCTTTTTGCACAGTTTAAGATATTTGATAGCACATATAGGGAATGTTGTAATTTTTCTCTATAATAACAAAAAATGACTCAAATACTTAAGTGTATTTCTTTAATTTTGAACATCGACCTATCTTGCTCTCTAGTATTTTATTCACTATATTTTGACTCAAAATATTCAAGGGTTATTTATAAGTTGTCATATCATATCATGTGTTTATGCTATGGATGTTAAAATATTGGATTTTGTTCAAGGAATGGATTAATATTCCTTTTAGCTATTTATCAAAGATTGTGTGAATGACAATGCAGTAGGAATTTATAAGTAGTGTGATAAGTGTTGTTCTTTGCTTGGTTTCTCATAGTAAGACAATGAGGCTATAAGAAGCCATGAGTTGGTCTATTGTAAGAGTATATTTCATTTTCTATCTCAGTTATAGATAAGGCACAGATCCAAATAATTCATAAACTATGAAAAATGATGCAAAATCACATATCAAATCATAAAACAAATTTTACTTTATTGCAAATTTTATGTTTTATGCACAAGTCCATGCTAGCAAGGAAACATTAAACATTGAGTTGAATGATGAATCACTCAATGCATGTAAAACTTATCACTATGATAATTAAAATATGAAATTATTAATAATATGTTAATGTATTCAATCTAATTCATAATTTCATGTAATACAATATAAAATATCATCAACTACAGTTTGGAATATGATTCATGAAGTGTAGTATAAATACCTAAAAATTGCTAATTCACTTCCATGTTCTAAATCAAGTCAGGGTCCTCAAATTGATGTTCAACTTGAGATAAAGTAAAAGAGTCATCTTGATTTAGAGTCTAGTCTTCATTTTCTTCACCCTACATCTCAAATTTAACATTCATTGTGTCACTATCATTTGTCCCATTGCCAATGCCACCATTACCAACGTCAATGTTTGAAGTGTTGCACATCCCTTTTCTTTTGTATATGGATCTCCAGATTGCGAGTTCCCTTTCAAAAGGAAAAGTTTTGACATTATACATAGGTCCAAACACCCTCAAGAAATTTTCCAAATTCTCATCTAGTTTTTTTCTTATCTTTGATTTCAAAAATGCTAATGAACTGAAAACTCTCACATCTTCCACCAACCCTATTATCATTGTTTGACATAAATCAACAAGTTTAAAATATTTTGATATCGAACCATGCAATATTTCCATTTGACCTAAGGTTTTCCAAGCCTTTTTTATTGATCCCACTTCCATGGGCTTCTCCATGGAATCAAATTGGTCCATCAACCTTCTTGCAAAATGCTTATATTGTTCTATAACCTTATCTCCATTTATAATTCCTTCTATTGTTTGTTCATTGTAATCTATACTTTTTGAAAAGTGTTTGGCCAAGGTATTTACTTTATCATAAAAATATCTTGGGCTATCCCAGTTGCCTCTAATCCAAAATTGAGGATACACAATAGACATGGCTTCAAGTATTTCATCTCAATGGAATCCATTATAAATCTTAGTGGAAAGAGATTTTACAATTTCCTTCAAATTATCACTAACAAATTTAACAATGTTTTTAGAAGCTTCCTTTGTAATAGGTATCTCTTTGATAGAGTGCCTAACCATCGTACATGGTGCATTGGTATCTCAAATCCATGTAAAAAGAAACATAAGTTCTTGCCTGCATAAACTATAAATAATTTTCAAGATGATTCAAATATGCAATTTTCTACTAGCTTAAAAAAAATGGGTTTTGACAAGTTAGATCTAGATATAGATTATCGAGGGCCATGCATGTCATTCTACATAGTTTTTTATATTCATAGATATACATAGTTTTGTCTTGGACTTTCTTCACAAGATTATTCATTTCATCTAGTATGGGGAGAAGACTAGCTAAAGTCAAGAGTGTCTCTATATCGCTTAACCTATGTAAGAGGTCAGGAGCTTTGTCTACTGTGTTGCAATGCTCATACATTATTCCAATCAAGGATTGATATTATGAAAAAACTCGTTGCACTATTCCATACAAGGAGATCCATCTAGTATCAACATCCTTAAGAATCTTGTTTCTTGTTGTTATTCCCTTGACAAAATTTTGAAATTTTGTAAAACATTTGGGAATTCGATAGAAGTATGTATAGAACTCACAGAATAAATTTTTAACTTTTGATACTATAGGATAATTGCTTACAATTATAAATGCTAAATTCATTATGTGGGCCATGTAGTGAATGTTAATCATGTATGGTGCACAAGTAGTTTGTAACTTTGTGCAAACACCGGTTTTGTGACCTTGCATTACACACACAAATTTTTTGGAAATTTTCAAGTCATCTATACCTCCAGTTTCATTCAAATATTTCTTGACTAGTTCAAATAGATTTTACAATGTTGAATTGTCCTTCATTTTATGAACACAAAGAAGATGAGCTTGGTGGACATGTTTTTTTATAGTATACACATGTATACAAACCCAAGAAGTATTATCTGCTACAGTAACTTCATCTAAAGATAATGCAATGAAGTTTGAATCTTTTACTTTCTCCTTTAAAAATTGCTTTTCCACTGCAATAAGACAACTTTCCCATTCCCATCCAACATTTATTGACCAATGTGTGCTAGGAAAGTTAGGGACACCCAAAAAAGAAAATAAATTAAAATATTCTAGGTAGTATGTCATAGGATTCCCTCTGGACAAAACATGAAGAATAACACTCATCTGAACAGTTTTGCCAGTTGTGCTCCTTCCATTACTTTTCCAAATTGAGCCTCAATTGTGCCTCCACATGAAACAAGCTTTGACATTATTTTCTTAAGCTCATCATATTCTATGACATACTTAACATGAATAAATTCTTCCTTTGATTTTCATCTTACTACTGATTGTTCCTTTTCTTCTATGATTTATTTTTTATAAGCTTTATCGATATGCTTTTCTATAGTGTCAAGCTTTAGCTGCAACTTCTTGTCTCTTTTACATTTCCAACTACAAATCATACACTTTCATTTTGTTGGAGGTTCATCCTTTTTTTCTTTCTCCACTGATTCAATGAATGGGTACTTTGGCATCCAATCAAGCTGAAAATTCCTTGTCATTTCCCACTCGGGCCCCATTTTTTATTTTCCTTTTGTTTTCTTGCTACCAACATCATCTATGACCCTAGCATTTTCAGGCAAGTCAATTTATCATTTTGGATAACTAGGGTATCCCTTGGGATATCTTCTACAGTATTACCATCCTCATTTGACTCATATAACTCAATGGAAATCCCACCTTCAGGTGGCGGTGAGGTATTGTGAATGCCTTCTTCATTAATATTTGGTGGAAAAATTAATGATGTAGCTCCATCTTTATTTGATGGATCTGAAGCATTTCCAATTCTAAAGTAAGATTGTAAGGTAACTCTATGTTTTGGGTGTTTTGATGGCCTCCCAGTCCCTTCACCATCCTAAGGAGTCCTACCCTTATTGCACTTTCTGCTCTACATCTTGATCTCTCACTTTGAATAAAAGCTAGAAAAAAATATCTTCTTGTTTAAGGACACAGAATATAGATCCAATTTCCTACTCAATATGATCTTTAAAATTGAAGCAATAATGGAAAAGAGATAAAGAAATCTTATAGCATTATGAAGAAATGATCACTCACCTTTAACTTTAAGTTTTCAATGACTTGTTATTCATTAATGTAAGTTTGCAACTTTCCTATGATCAAATTCAAGGTTCCAAGTCCAACTTCTAAATCAAGAGCTCACAAGTTTAGAACTGAACAAAATGTGTAAGAATAAATGAAAGTTTTAATTGTATTTATATCAATCTATATTTGGAAAATTCTGTAGGATTTTTAAATGGTATATTAAAAATTTGGTGAATCCCGCATGATTATACAATGATACATTTAAGTGTTGGGTGAATCAAACCTCAATGGAACACATACATTGTAATTTTTAAGGCGATTATGGACCTACAATTAGTATGGAGGTGTCATGGAAATTAGCAAAATGTGTCCTCAAATGTAGTTATTTTATAATTTTATTGGAAAAATGGGTCCTCATAACCAACTATTCTCAAATTTTAATTGGTGAAATGGGTCCTAATACACAATGTTGTTTTAATAGTATTGGTGAATATGTAGGTGATTTAATAGATGCTTTTGAGATTCTAGGTGAAAATATTAATTCGTCCATTTGAAATACATAGTTTGTTATGGTGAAATTATTACTTAAATATGCCTCATAAAATAAATCGATGGAAAATGGAAATGTATTGAGCCGATAAATCATAAAATATGGGTGATTTGGTCACCCTTTTGGGTGCAATTTATTCACCAATTTTTACTTGGCCGATATGTAATATTTTCCAATTGGCAAAGATTCACCACTAAAAAAATTCTTGTATATCTCAATCACCAATAAAAATTCAATTTAGAGTGATTGTAGCAATAAATTTTTGTTTACTATGTTGAATTCCACCGCTTGACTGAGAGTTCCATCATCTGACCATTGAGAGAATTAAATCTTTGTAGATCTACAACTTCTCGCCATGATCTAATGATCATCGTTCAATCACCTCAACTTTAAAACACAACCGTTGGATCAAATCTCCTTTGAATTTTCACCATTGATCTCTATCACATACCATATACTTAACACATTTTTTATTTGTGCTTGAAGAATGGTATATGAAATTTATAGGAGCTATGCAATGCAATTAGCGATTACCACTTGTCATTGTTTTTCATATCACAATTTTATCCCTATTAAAGTAGATCAAAATAGTGATTCTTCGACAATCGTTGATCTCTAATTTCTATTACGCTAATCATTGATCTTAATGAACATTGTCTAGCCCTTGTTTTATAGATGTCATCAGGGACATGTGGAACCATATCACATCATCACAAACTTGGCATTGTTAGAGGGAGACAAAATGCACTACCACAATAACCATTTGATCGAATCCTTCAATGCACACCGTTGATCATCATCACACACTATTTTCTTGGTGAATTTTAGCCTTGCACTTGAAGGCTTCAAAATGTAATGCATAGAGTCCTTGCGTTGCAATCACCTTTAGAAAATTTTCATCATGTTGTGCTATCATAAATAATACTATGTTAGAATGAATTTGAAATGCGATGTTGCATCAACTGTTGATCTCTAACACCCTTCTGAAGGTTCATCAATCTTAGCAAAGTAGAGATCCTAGAAATATGTCCCACTGAACATGTATGATTATGCACTTTTTCACTTTTAATAGTATAAGAGTGAGTCACAAATGTGCTATGAAGATTAAGTGTGATGCAATGACAACCATTGATCTTTAATCTAAGAACTCCATCATCAATCAAGCTAGGTAAAGTATTAAGCACTAGATTTAGGAAAATTTAATACTCCATCAAGCCAATAAATACTAGGATGAGGGACCAGTTATATAATGATTTTTAAGGCTTAAGTCACAACTTAAGTGACCATAAACTGTCTACTAGCAGTCAACTAAAGAACAAAAAATATGAGGCGCTGTGACTGATAACCCTTAAGGTTTTTTTGCTCCCTAATCAGACCAAAGAATAGAAATAATTCATTTATGAGCTCAATCTTGATCATCTAGACTTACATATCATACCTTTGAAATGTACTTGAAAAACCCATAATAGATCTTCTATCTATTTCCTCCACAAACCTCTGAAAGTAGTCCCTATAAATGCATGGCAACTTTTCATGACAACATTGCAACTTTGCAAAACATGCTGAAAACATGCCTTTCTCTCCATCACTCTTCACCATTTTTCCTATGACTAATCCTCTAACATATGACATCCTCAGACATCAATGATCACTATATTTCCAACAATCTCCCTTTTGACATCAATGACAATCATATTTCCAACAAAATTCACCCATTCACTCAACAAAAAGGTGTCAATATATCATATAAATAATAATAGTTGAAGTATCTATTAAATTAACACTTTGAAAATAAATATTATTTTCTAAAATTTCTTATCTAAAATAATCATCTAAAAAATCACATAGAAATGATTTAAATCAATAACCATTACAAGTAAACATGAACATATCAAATCTCATCTCCATAATACGCCTACTCACATATCCACATAATGTGATCATATAATAATAATTCTATCTAATAATAATAAAATCAATAATCTCAACAACCCCTATCAACATAATATAATCCACCATAATAGCACTACCACTAACAATCAATCAACATATAACCAATAACCCATCATAAATGAACAACTCGATAAACACATACATAATCAACAAAAGAAACTCATTTGGTTATCACAGAGAAACCACAACTACCATTAGTTAGTTAACCATATCCAATAAAAACCAAGCATATGAACGTCAGTGATGTATAGGAACAACCACCACTCATGAAATCATGTATAATATCCAAACATAGAAACACATGAAACATTGGACAAAAAACATCAAAGACACATAGAATCAATAGGATCACAAAAATGTGAGGTCTCACACTCTCACCCCTAGGATTGGAATTCCTCATGAAAGTATTCAAAGGTGAGGGTATGCCTGATCACTTGACAATAATCCTTTAATTTATCCCATCCATTTAAAAACAAGAATTTCATTAGAAGCATACTTCAAGTTATATGAAATTTGGAACTTACATTTCCCTCCCCTTAGATTCAACTTCCTCCTAGAACTCAATAAGGACTTAGGGAAAATTTTCACTTAAATATCATACATATTTACAGGCACAACATTTCATTTATGAAAATTTTCCAAGTATGTTAACAATAAATTTTCTTTTAAAAAGTATTCTAAAATATTAGAGTAAGATTTATAATTAACTATAAACACAACCCAAGAGATTATTTATCCACATTACACACATACTAATACAAATAAAAAAATATTACATAGATAGATGTTAGATCCACATCACTTCATATTTTATTTTTGTAATTATTAAAGACTATAATACACATATATATGCAAGATTCACTTCAATCATTATTAATCATGCAATTATATTAACATTCTACGACAACATGCTTATCATGTTCTCAAATTAATTAACATCTCAAAAAACACCCACTTCCTTTTATTACATCAATTTCTATTATTAATTCACAAATATTCCACATCACAAAAATTGATTTCCAACACACATGATATCAAAACAACATTGACATACCACAAGGTTCATGGAATGTGATTTATAAGGATGAACGATGCCAAATGCCACTGATTAATCACATGACTTATCATTGTAACCGAGATAACACATAGATGTAGAGTCATTGTTCCATCACAAAAGATCCATAGAATCATGATAATATTAGGAAAGATGGTATTGAGGCCCCCTTCTCAGAACCCCTCCATACATTTTCTAGTAGCTTCCCCTTGTTAGTATAAGGGGGTTAGCCTCTGAGAAGGAAGGTACACAAAAAACCACACATAAGAATAAGGGGGAAATAAATTATGACTGGCCCATACTAGTCCCATTTGCAACCCCATCCTTACAATATAAATTCCCTAGAGCATCTGCACCCCCATACGACCTACCAAGGATCCCTCCTAGATTTGGGAGTTTATAGAATTCACATTACACCACATACACCAGTAGTAAAAAGTCATTAAATTAAGAAATCCTCAAAACCCAACAAAGGTAAAAACAAGATTCCAAAATTACAATAAAAGTTTCATAAAAGAGAAGACTAATCAAAGTAAAAGAAAGGAAACATCTTAACTCCAATTGAAACCATTTAAATCAAATTAAGTCCTTGAGGAAAAAAGGGCCATTACAACATTAACAAAAGCTAAAAATATCAAATCTCAACATCAATGGCATCCATTGTTGAAAGTACAAAGAATCATCAGTCAAGATGTAAATCAACAATAAAACACATTTCACAATTTTACACATTACATCCACTATGTGACTTTTCTAAATCCACTCAAGGGGTGAAGGGGAATGGTGGTCTCAAACCATAAAATATCCACATAATAACCAATCATAGTCATACATAATTTGGGACATGCCAATCAATTTACCCATGAATCATATATTTGAAATATATCCTGCTATGAACATGGAAGATTAATCAAATCAATTAGGCTAGGAATAAACTAAGAAACAAATAAATTGACCTAATTAAGTTGTATTCCAATGAAATTGTTTACAAATATCAATAAATCTTAAAGAAAACATGAAATCCCATTGGCGGATTAGTGTTGGATCTGATGTGGAGTGCTTAGTCCTAAGCCTAATCCATATTAAATGATGTAGAGCTTCAAAGGATTGATGAATGGATGAATGGATAGCAATGGTGATTCACAAATAGTAATTGATCTCAAAGGTGAGTATGAAATTCAGTATACTGTAGTTTCTCAAATGCTTGTGAATAAAAATTCATGTACAATGAATTCTATTTATAGACTTTCTGAAGGAACCAATGGTTAAGATCAAATTGGCTAATCAATGGATATAACTGAATAAGAGGAAATGACATGGATCAATGATTAGATCAAGGATTAAGATCGCTCAATGACATGGATCAATGATATTAATCAAGGGCTCAAATTGATTGAGACAAATACGATCCCTTAATTTTAGGAGCATGGAGAAGATATTTCTATGTGGAGGGAAATATTTGAATTCAAATTGGAAGAATATTCCATGAGAATATTCTTTCAATGATCAGAGGAATTAGAGGAAATTATTTAGTTAAATAATTAAGAAATTACTTAATTGTGCAAGTGGAGGGAATTTAGATCTTTAATTAAAAAATTATAAATCATTTAATCAAAGTGGGATTTAGGACATTTAATTAAATCATTTGTATTATTTAATCAAATGAGAAGACTTAGGAAATTTAATTAAATAATTTTCATTACTTAATCAAATAAGATGAAAATTAGCATGAATGGGTGAATTAATAAAATAATATTAATTAATTAATAGGAGAAAATGGTGAATTTAATTAAATAATTGATATTATTCAATTAAATAAATGAAAAAGGATGAATCAAGATAGAACTTGCATTAGTAATCAAAATTAGGTGTGCAGTGTGATCAGGAAATTTTTAAGTGTCTACACTAAGTATGAATACCCATTAAACTATGGGTCATAGGTCAATCAAGGAACTTTGAACCTAGGTTCCAAGTCCATGTCAGGGCCCACTAACTGAAATGGACTAAAGAAAAATAATGAGGTACAAGGGATTGGGTCGTAAAGTGAACAGAGAACTTGGAACCTTGGACCAAGGTTCCTCTTGGGACCCATGACTCAATAGGAACCAAAGGATTTTTGAGGACATTAAAAGTCCTAGAACTTTTAGAAAAGGAAAAAAAATACAAGGGGAAGGACATAAAAGGGACATAAATTGACAATTAAGGCTAACTAAAGACACAAAAATACTAAATAAATAAAACTACCAAAAGGGGTCCCTAGATTTTCCATGGAAAAAATGATGGTTTGCTTATGCATGGAAAACAAATGGTCTCTCTGTTGGACTATGTTTTCATTGATGTCAAAAGGGGATTAGAGGAGAAGTGTGCTAATCTCGTGCAGAAGCACATAATGTTGTCATTGATTTCAAAAGGGAAAATTAGGCAAAGGAGATTGTTAGCATGATGAAAAAGGATGAATGGAGAGTTGTGGATCTATTGGAAAATTTGTTGGTAGATTCATGATGGGTTTTTCGAGAGCATTCCAGTGATGTGCTCTTTAGGTCAAGAAAGTGATGGATGCATCCAAGAGTGCATTATTTATGCTCTCAAGTGATTCTAGGGTTTACAAATAAACCCTAATGCGTTTGCAGTCATCGCAACCAATATGTTCTTCTATTTTGACGTTGACTGTCAATAACAAGTAACTGGTCATATAAGCTACAACTTATGTCATTGAAATCATGAGGGTAACTGACCCCCCACATTTTGGAAATAGATTGATAAGGTTTGAGGTTCACATTGACATGACAGTGTGTGATCGGCGAGAGAATGGGAGATGTCTCTCTGATGTAGTGATGTAGAAAGTAGATAAAGTTTTCATTGGCGTGATGAGTGCTTATTAGTGGGATTTACATTGATGTCTCTCTAACGAATTGATATCTATATGTTAGCATGTCGCAGGTTTTAATAACTTAGTAACCTCTGCCAAGAGGTTCTAAAGTTTAGGTTTTTAGCAACTTAGAGATGGAGCGATAAGGAGTGTGGAAATGTTCTCAGTGAGATTGGATGACGTCAGTGAGACCTTTGGCTATGTCTCCCCAATCTAGCACTAAGAAGGTAGCACTCCATGTGGGACCCGAAAATAATGAAGGTACTCAAAAGGTGAGAAGGACCCAACCATAATGATGTGGATTATAGTGATGATGATGTAGACACATGGCATGATGGGATTGAGAAAATGGTAATCCATATCCTTGTTATGGATTATGGAGTAGTGACATGGAAATGAGGTGGATAGGTGAAGTCATCAAGTGTTTTCATCAGAATGACATTCCATCATTGGTAGGAATGTTAAGGCTATCCCTTTGATGCAACGATGACATTCCCATCAATGTGACAATGTGATATCACTAGGACCTTGAAGGAGGTATCCCCGATGTAGTGATGGTAACCCATCAATGAGACAAAGTGGTGTTAGTAGGACTTTGAAGGATGTATCCCCAACAACCTGATGACTATCTCATCAATGAGACATTGGTGTATCACCAAGAGCATGGAGTTAGTCCCAACAATAGGGCAATAAATGAATTGATGCCAACTATGGGACCCAACAAGATAGTGGTGTTAGAGGTGTACATGCGGTAGTAGCCCACATACCCTACTGAGAATTCAATGGGACCTAATCAAGACCCATGGGGGTAATAGGGAACAGTGAAGATTGATCGAACGGTGATCATAGTATGCAATGGTGGGACCTAGGAAGATGGAATATCAAGATAGAGGAAGGTGAAGTAAGCCATGAACTATTGGCAGCAGTGAATGGTGGAGATAAAATAGAGCTTTGATCAGACATCTTTTTGAGAGCTTGGTGCGAATATTATAGATTCCTTCTAGATTCCCCAAAATTGCATAAGAAGTATACCGTCTGGGACCCAATAGGAAGGTGATGATGGCGAATGGTGACATGTGGTGGTATGTGATTGAATTGTTGAGATTATGGATGCACATGGTCCTTGAAGCTACAGTCTTCACTGGAGGACCTTTTCCAGGAAAGATGATCAACCACAAAGAAAGTGTTGCAACTAGGCATGCACAATGGAGATTCTATTGATATGATACAAATGAACAAGATGCCTTGAATATATAGGCATGAGAAAAAACCTAAAATGCATGAGATGTTGCCATGTGTCATGATCTAACAACATGTGACAGCATGTGAACCCTATTTAGATGATTATTAAATATTGAGATAACTAGAAGGACAACTCATCTTCTAGAAGGAATCTTATCCCACAAACAAGGAAGGGAATATTATCCCATTTATTAAATGATTTATTAAAATGCAACCTAGGAATTAATTAATTAAATGCAAGACCTAAGTTAACTTGTGCTAGTGTAATAATTAATTAATTAATTACACTAACACCCCCCCATAAGTTCAACTTAGGGAGGAAAATGAAATGATTATGCAAGATGATGATGATGATGATGATGATGATGGGTCCCGACTATGAGGCCATGTTAGGTACCCATGTACATGAAGATGTAGAAAATATCCCACAACCAGAGAAAAGGGGAAAACATAGTGGGAACAAAAACCCTCTCCAAAAAGGAGATGAATCAAAAAAAGAAGTGAGATAGGATGGGAAGGATGGAGGACTCCCAAATACCCCCCAAGTACACCATCCATCACATGGACACAATAGATTAACCCCCCCATAGGGAGGAAATAGAGAGACTATATAGCCCACCTAGAAGATGTGATCACCTACAAAAATGGTAAGTGTCTGAAGACAGAACACAATCCAATTTCGACAAACAACTTGTCTCCCTTTCAAAAGAAACAAAACCAAGTGCAAGTGTAGTGATGCTTCCCATTCTGGATAGGAATTGAAGGAAGGATGAACATGGATGATGATGCCTTTGAACTTTTCTCAAATCTCTCCTTTCTTGAAGATGAAATTCCACAATCAATGAAGAGGGTGACAAACCAGGACGATGCAAAAACTAATGTTGAACAATATCCAAAGACTGAGATGAAATGAATATGATGGAGACTTGATAGCCCCCCTGAATGAAGTGTCCTCAAAACCACTGAAAGAAATCTAAAGAAAATCCAATGGTAGATGCTGAAGAAACCTCAAGTCCTTAATGGAATGACAGGGAAGAAGTCTCAGATAAGAAATATCTAAATAGAGGAGTGATATCCCCTCAAGAATTTCCTCCAAACCTATAGAAGTAGCCAAGTTAGTGATACCTGAAACGAAGCCATCCCGTGATATCAAGTCTGAAAAATTGAATGTGTCCTGATGAATGATGATGGTGGAAGCCTTAATCAATGAATCTAGACAAGGAATCACTGATTGTGAAGGGATACCAATTGTCTTTGATGGAGAAGAAACACCTAAAGAAACCTTGTCAACCTCTTCAAAAAGATCAAGGCAATCAACTTCATGCACAACAATATCATCATGGGGTACCTGATATGAAGAATGACATTGTGAATCATAACCATCAGGGAATGGTGGAGTGTTTGAATCTCCATAGATCTCCCAAAGCTCAGCACAAAGGATATGAGGATAGTCATAATGATCAATAGATTTCAAAGCATCACAATCAACTTATGCTAGTGTAATAATTAATTAATTAATTACACTAACATGAATAGCATGTCAAGTCACATAGGTGATGGTTTTTGCATGGTGCTGACAAGGATAACATGTGGATAGTGGGGACCACCCACTTGATAGGAGCCAATAGTGTATGTGTCAACATGTACAGGTGGCAAAGAGCGATTTCTCGATAGATCAACTCACATCATTGTTGTGAGTTACGTGGCGATGATGTGGATGACAAATGGCAACTATTCGTGGCCCCCGCAACGTTTGTGTGGGCCTGTTTTCAAGCTTGTGGGATGAGTGGATTTTGGACGCATGTCTTGGTAGACCCCACATATGGAAAGCAATTTATGAAGGAGATCGACGACGTAGATTGTTTGATGAATGATCCAGTGGTGATCATTAGTTAGTGGAGATGGACGAAGCTAGATTAAAGTCTCTTTAATATGACGGTCTATACTTAGAGGCGAGTGATGCATTATGAGGATGTGATGGAAAAAATAGATCATTAGGTGAAGATTTGACATCATAGATTTAATCTTGGTTCCCTATGTGAGAGTGAGATATTCCCAAGTAAAGCAATAGGAATGAGTTGAAGATCAATGACACACATTTAAAGAAGATGATCTAATAGTCATGTTTTAAAGGTGTTGAGATGAACAAAGAGCCAGAGCATTGTGGCGTGAGGATAAGAGATCAATGACCTAGATTTAAAAATGAAGAACTACAATGTATAAGTCCATGTAAATAGGGTTTCAATTGGCAACCGACACAGAGGAAGGAATTAATTGGTCCAACTACACCTAGCGACAAATTGAATGAAGATTTGATCTTTAAGGTGGTGGAACAAACTGTAGAGGTGATTGAGATTGGATTAGATTGAATTTGGTCATATGGACAACAAAACACATTTAATGTAGATCTAATTCTAGGGTTTCATGGGTTGTTATTCTTAGAAAATACTCTATATCCAAACTAAATGGTGTAAGGCTCGATGTAGAGGCTGTGTAATGAAGGTTTGTGAAAAACCCTAACAGGTGATTGAGATCAGAATTAGATCAAATAGGAAAGATAATACATTGAATGGGTATCTAATCTTAGGGTTTGAAAGAGAATGAATAATTGAAAATTCTCTGTAACAAAATTAAATGTTGGGCGGCTCGATGAAAGATATGAAGATATCTAATAGAGCCTATCAGATGAATTAATGATGAGCTTGATAGTTGTGTATGGCTCAAGGAAAAGGTAGCTTGTTGGTGAAGTTTTCAAGCCAAGGAAACCCTAGCAAAATATTTGAGAAGATCTGAATAATGGTGAGAATCTTGAGGTAGTGATTCCAGGTCAGTGGAGTCAAGCATAAAGAAGATAATCAAGTACTCTCGAAGTTGTTGAATCTACAAGAAGCTAGTAGGGAGAGCTACAAGTGTAGTTAGTGAATGCACATGCATGTGTAACCTAGACACAACCCATATCATCTTCAAGGTTGGCATTCAGGTGAGTGCAGATGTATGAGACACTACAGAAAGGGATAGAAGAGCAAAGCAACGAGATAGAAAAGTAATTATTCTATGTGTAGAGGAGAGTGCAGAGCAAGGGTGTGTTGTTGATATTGTAGCTTTAGTAGGATAAAGTAAGTTTCAATATGTGCAATAATGTATTGTATGTATTGATGCATCTCAGGTTTTGTAGAACCAAGTCTATGCATATTTGAAATTGTCATCACAAAGGTTGTAGCCTCATTGAACTGAGTTGTAGCTTAGACTAGGTGATTGTAGTCTCGTTGGAGTTGTAGCTCCTAAAACAAGGTGTAGTAGAATCCTTGAAGTTGTAGCTTCCTTGGATTGTAGCCCTAAACATTGTAACAAAGATTTCATTTGTGACACTAGATTTGAGCAATAGACTCAAGTAACCTTTGTCACCATGGTTTTTACCATCTTGGGTTTTCCACGTATATCTGGTGTTGTGGGAATTTGTGTTGATTTTCTATTTGCATGTTTATATTTCCATATTTAGTTTTCAATCTACACAACAAAAGTTGAATAAGAAATCTGCACAAGGTATTTGGATTTAAATAAGTAATATCATAAAGGTTTTGAGGGTTAAAGTTTTAGTCTATACTAATTCACCCCCCTCTCAGTAGATCATTGTGTTCCAACAATTGGTATTAGAGCCCTAGGTTCCCCAGGAGAAGCTTAATCAACTCGGGTAGAGTGAACACAAAATGGCTAATAAGAAAGGCTTCAGAAAATGTAGAAGTAAAAAGAGTGTTAAGAAGAATTTTTACACAAAAGGAGAAAATAAGTTATCAAATGTTTTTGGTGGATCAAACCATGAATATGTAAGTTCCTACAAAATTGATGGGAATGAATCCCTATGCATGGATCTTGTTACAAGGCCTGATTGGTCTAGTGAAGAAGAAGTAGAGGTTGACCTAGGAAGAAGTTTCATTTGTGCTATGAATGAGATTAATAAGTTGAAGAAGGAGAATGAAGAATAGAAAATGAATGCACAAAAGAAAATAGAGAGACTAACTAAAAACCTTGAAGAATTTGATCAAATGATAGTTAGTTTGAAGACACAAGTGGAGGAAGCTAAAAGGATAGAAGATGTAGTTAAATTAGAACTATAGTCTAAATCTAATGAGTGCATAACATTGAAAGAAGTAGAGGCCTTGAGAAAATATTTAGAAAATGCTAAAGAGTAGATTGACAGAGGTCTAAAGCTAACCAAAAGCCTTGAAAAATCTATTCAGATGGTTGTAGGTCTGGAAGTTCAAGTGGAGGAAGCCAAAAGAATGGAAGAAGTCATGAGATCAAAGTTAAAATCTGAAATGGATAAATGTGTAAAGCTAGAAGCAGAGGTAGATTCTCTAATAAATGATTTTGAAAATGCCAAGAAGTAGTTTGATAAAGGAATAAAGTTGAAGGGTGGCTCTAAGATACTTGATGAACTGGTTAGATCACAAAATCCATCAAAACCTAAAGAGAAGGTTGGCCTTGGATTTGAGAAAGGAATGAGTTCCTCTATCAACACATCTACAAAATTGTATGACATATTTAAAGCAGAAGAAAGATGTTGCACAAAGGAAGAGGAAGCCTGCACAAGTTGCTCCAGAGAAAGTACCTCTGGAAATGAAAAATTAGATAAAGGAACTACTGATAAGAAGAGAGTTGAAGAAGAAGAGAGACATGTTGCGAACAAGAAGAACAATAAACATTCATCTTCTATTTCTCAAAAGAAGAATCCCACAATAGATAAGGAGATGGAGAAACCAGTCCCAAGGCATCAAAGAAAAAGAAAAAAAAATTATGGGAGCTGATTCAGAAGGATTCACAAGGAAAAGAAGACCATCTCATCCTACTCAAAGAAATGCTATGACAAGGTACTCATCATGCTTTCATGGTTATTGTTATAGTTGTAATCAGTTTTTTCATAGGGATAGAGAATGTAGAGCTGCACTTAGAAGGAGCACTAATATGTAAATAGAAATTCATTTTCTACTAAAAGGAATATGTATTTGGTGTGATACAAGTGTGAAAAAATTGGTGGCATAGCTAATGACTACAAAATAGATCTTGTAAGACCTGCAATACAGAGAAAGAGGGAGAATACAAAGAAGGATACTTCTCCCAAAGTGAACAATAGTTCACATATTCTTGGTAAGAAGGTTAACAAGACAAAGAAGAAGCCTAAGAAGATGTGGAGAATGAAATGTCAGCAAGAGGCACTAAATATGGCTACTTCTTCCTCACATCACCAATTTTTAGTGATAGGGTATGAGTCCAGGGATAGCAAAATTGGTGTTTCATTCATCCCTATAAATGAAGAAGGAGTTCAAGTCAAGTAAAACATGTTTTAAAAATTTCCAAAAACTTGATGGTTGCAGATTTATGGTCACATTCTTTCTCTTTGAAATGCTCATCAGAGGGTAAGAACATTAGAAAATGGTGGATGGCTAGCTGCAACAATTGATATCAACATTTGATATCAGATAATGAAGAAAAAGTGGTGTAGATGCTCTGTTAAGAGAAATGCTTCTAGCTTGCAAGAAGAAGAGTTATGGACAAAAGGAAACTATTTTGTATATTTGTTTTTAAATTGGTATCAGACCATTACATATTGGTTCAAAATAGGTTAGTTTGTATAGAGCCCCTAAAATGAAGCTAGTGGAGAATGGAGAAAGGTCTAAGGGGGAGCTCCTATTTGTATCAAATTAGTGTTATACTTGATACATTGCAATCCTGGATATCAATTGGTACATACCATAACGTGAACACATTCACAATTGGTATCAGAATGATAATGGATATCAGGGCATGATATCATCAACTAGTGTCAAGTCTATGATATCAATTGATACAAAGCATGAATTAGAATATCTATAATTGATATTAGACCTGATTGGTAATGTGCATTAAAAAGGTTGAATGCAACAACTGGCATGAGAGTGAATTTTTTTTTTCAAATGGCATCAGTCAAAGGGGGAGAAAAGTTGCAAATTTCCTTTTCCATTGCTAAGAAGAAGTGAAGGTTGTAGCAGTATGGTGACCTGAGATAAAGAAGAGGAGAAAGGATGAGTAAGTGCTCAAAACAATTGAGCATGAGGGAGAAGTGAGCAATGCTTGAAGTAGAGCATAAGAGAGAAAGTTGTGAAGATGCTCATAAGGATGAGAAAAAGAAAAGGAATATCAAAGGAGGATATTAGAGAATATCTAGACCCTTTGCACTACTTGTCAAAGGGGAGAATACTTTCAGGAAGAGTGATCCCTTTTCCATTGATATCAAAGGGGGAGAAAATTATGCAAATTCTCAAAGAGGAGCATTGGATAAAGCAGCAATAGAATTAGAAGGTAAAGATGATACTGGTACAAATGTTGAATTGGTTAATTGGTATCATTGAGCATTTAAAGTTTTTCCATCAATGACAAAGGGGGATATTTTTGGACTATGTTGTCATTGATGTAAAAAGGGGATTAGAGGAGAAGTGTGCTAATCCCATGTAGAAGCACATAATGTTGTCATTGATGTCACAAGGGAAAATCAGGCAAAGGAGATTGTTGGCATGATGAAAAAGGATGAATGGAGAGTTGTGGATCTGTTGGAAAATTTGGTGGTATATTTGTGGTGGGTTTTTCGAGAGCATTCTAGTGATGTGCTTTGTAGGTCTAGAAAGTGATGAATGCATCCAAGAGTGCATTATTTCTACTCTTGGGTGATTCTAGGGTTTACAGGTAAACCCTAATCTGTTTCCAGTCATGGCGGCCAATATGTTCTTCTATTTTGACATTGACTATCAATAGTAGGTAATCAGTCACATAATTTATAACTTATGTTGTTGAAATCATGAGGGTAACTAATCCCTCACATGTTGGAAACTAGCTGATGAGGTTCGAGGTTCACATCGACATGACAGTGCATGATCGGCAAGAGAATGGGAGATGTCTCTCTAATGTGGCGATGTAGAAAGCAAATTAAGTTTTCATCGGTGTGATGAATGCTTATCATTGGGACTTGCATCAGTTTCTCTCTGACATCTTGATATCTATATGTCAACATGTTGCAGGTTTTCATAACTTAGTAACATCCACCAAGAGGTTCTAAAGTTTAGGTTTTTAGCAACTTAGTGATGGAGCGAAAAGGAGTGTGGGAATGTTATCGACGAGACCTTTGGCTATATCTCCCCAATCTAGCAATGAGAAGGTAGCACTCCATGTGGGATCTGACAGTAATGAAGGTACTTAGAAGGTGAGAAGGACCTAGTCATAATGACATGGATTACAGTGATGACTATGTAAACATGTGGCATGATGGGATTGAGAAAATTTGCATCCTTATTCTAGATTATAGAGTAGTGACATGACGATGAGGTGGATAGGTGAATTTATCAAGTGTTTTCATTGGAATGACATTCCATGATTGGTAGGACTCTTAAAGCTATCCCTCCGATGCAATGATAAAATTCCCATCAACGTGACAGTGTGATATCACCAATACATTGAAGAAGGTATCCCCAATGCAGCAATGGTAACCCATCGGTGAGACAGAGTCGTGTCGGCAAGACTTTGAAGGATGTCTCCTCGAAAACCCGATGACCATCTCATCGATGAGACATTGGTGTATCGCCAAGACTATGGAGTTAGTCCCAATGATAGGACAATAAGTGAATTGATGCTAATTGTAGGACCCAATAGGATGGTGGCATCATAGGTGTACACATGAAAATATCCTACATACGCCATTGATAATTTAGTGGGACCTGGTCAAGAACCACGGGGCTATTAAAGAATAGTGGAGATTGATCAAGTTTGATCGAACGGTGCTCATAGTATGCAATGGTGGGACCTACGAAGGTGGCATATGAAGATAGTGGAAGGTGATATAAGGCATGAACTATTGGTAGCAGTGAATGGTGGAGATCAAAACAATCTTTGATCAAATGTCTTTCCAGGAGCTTGGTGTGAATATTGTAGATTCCCTTCTAGATTCCCCAAAATTGCACAAGTAGTATACATTCTAGGACCCTATATGAAGGTGATGATGGTGAATGGTGACATGTGGCAGTATGTGATTAACTAGTACATCAAGTCAGATAGGTGATGGTTGTTCAATGGTGCTAAAATGAATGAAATGTGGACAGTCGGGACCACCCACTTGAAAGGACCCAATAGTGTATGTGTCAGCATGTACAGGTGGCAAAGAGCGATTGCTTGATAGATCAACTCACATGATTGTTGTGAGTTGTTTGGTGATGATGTGGTTGACAAATGGAAACTATCCATAGACCCCACAAGGTTTGTGTGGGCCCGTTTTCAAGATTGAGGGATGAGCGGATTTTGGATGTGTGTCTTGGTGGACCCCACTTATGGAAATTAGTGTATGAAGGAGATCAACAAAGAATTTTTTTTGATGAATGATCCAAAAATGATCATTAGTCAGTGGAGATTGACGAAGCTAGATTAAAGTCTCTTTAATCTGACGGTCTAGACATAGAGGCAAGTGATACGTTTTGATTGGAGGTAAAAAAATGGGTTTTGAAGGGGCCCAAAACCCTTTACAAAATAAAGCAACTGATAAAAAAAAAGATAACAACATTAAACAACAATTATCCTGACGACAACGAAACAACAACCAAAAAGTATCCAAAAAGAAGGTAACCAACCAACAACACTACATATTGTTCAGAATCTCAATAGCTTCCATTTCACTAGAAGCCAACTTCTGCACATTATCCACAGTATTAGACACCTCAATAACCAAGGCCCCGACCTGAGCTTTAATTCTGTTTCTAGTTCTGACCCCTAACCCACCAGTTTTTACCTTACCACTCAAAACACTACCTTTAATAACACCCTTCTCACCAGCACAATCCACATCCATTAGCTTACCCCCAACAACAATATCATCAACAGAAACATTCTCCTTTCTCTTTTTCATAGTAGGCACAGGGGAGATCACCTTGGTAGAGTCCAAAATAGCCAATACCTTAGAGGCATCTCCACCCTTCATCACAACATTCCACATCTTATCAAATTTATGCTCAAGGGATAACTTTCTTCCTTCCAAATTTTGTTTCAAATTAACAATTTCCTCTACCACAGTATTAGCCATAGTATTAAGAGAATCCATTAAATTATCAATTTGGATTTGGACAAAAGGGTTCTCAACCTTAATAGCAACACCTCTAATTCTAACATTGGTCCTATTAATCTCATGGAAGAACCACTTAAAAAGTTTAAACAACACATTAGCACTATCACGGGCTGAGCCCAACACATCAGACAATTCCTCCCTATCGAAGTTCTTAATGTGTTTCCCCACAACAACATCCTCATAAAAAGAACTAACATGAAACTTTTCAATAGAAATTTCCTTACCTTTACCAGTGGGGACAAGAGTCTTCATATTTCAAATGGAGCAGGCGATTTCCTCCGCAACAACCTTCATTTTCATTATCCTATCCACATCCGCTTTACTAGTTCCATAGCATGTCCACCACCCACAACTCTTTCCTTTTCCTACTTCTACAACCCAATGTCAGCACTCGGCAAAGCCTCACCATAAATAACGCCAACCAGGGAAAGAGGGAAACCCTTCTCCAGAAACTGGCCAGCAGCCATCACCCTTCTCTTCTAGCCCCCCTCCCTAGGCTCTTGCACATATCTAGTCATTGGGGGAGAAGAGGAAGCTTCCCCATAAAGTTCATTTTTGTCCTTACTCCCCTTAGAAAGAACATTCACCGCCACCTCAGCATTGCATGTCATATAGCTCGCCTTATCATCTGACTTCCTTTTCCCAGTCTTACCCGAAACAGGGGAAAATGGGGCCCTCCTCAAAAGAGGCATATGAATTTGGGACATAATCAACATCTTCATCCCTATTAGGCTCAAAATATTTGTTCAAAATAAGCCTCCTCTTCTTAGGTTTCTTACTCACCCTTTCCTCTCCCAACTCTGTCTCATAACCCTCCCTGGGTTTAGTAGTATTATCCTTTGGAGACACAAGAATTTTTGTACCTCATGAACATTGACATGTTCATAGATTAGGAAAATTAACCCTACATGTAGGATAGGGTTTTTGGGGTTTTTCCTATGATCTTTAATCCCCGAGTCAAGCAACATCAACAAATAGTAAGGAAAGGACACCCATTTCTTATGTCAAAAATGGTTAAGCAAAAGGAAATGGTATGTGTTAATTGTCGTATACCTACCTTCCAAGGTGACATACCTCATAATTTCTTCAACAACATCATGCCACAACACTTTCAAGAAACTCCTTTGATAGCCACCACTCTTGGCCGACTTCAAATCATTAGCCTCATTCCCTTTAAATAAAATAGACATCGCAACCTGTGATTATTTTTTGTCTCTGAACACCTTCATACCCTGAATAGCCAAGCGTGTAATTTGGGCTATGAATTCTTCATCAACCGAAATTTCCCTACCACCCAAATTTAGGGTTCTCTCATTCCACCCTTCAACAACCAAATCAGTGACCTGGGGGTTGTTACCATGTAGTTTCTCCATATCTGGAGTTAATCCACCCTTCTCTAAAATCTCCCACACCTCCTTCCTCTACTTAGCAGTAACGTAGGACTTAGGCTCATTGTTGTTTTTGTCCCCACCCATTGTTGAAGACTTAACAAATGGAGGCAAAGAACACAATAGAAAGCTAAGGAAAATAAAACAAACACCACCCAGAACAGGATTACCCAACAAAAGACTCTAGAAACTAAGGCAACTAACACCCACAATCTGTGCGAAGCCAACCATAGGACAGATATGCCATAATGAATTTGAACTCCATGCCTTGTGAAAGCCTTCCCTCAAAATCATAACTTTAACATCCTCATTCATGACATTCAACCACATGAGTAAGGACATGTGTGCGAACCCCAGTCCTAATACCTGCAAAATAATAAGAACAAACACATTAGATTAGAGATTGCAAGCAAGGACAAGGATTCCCCATGAAATCCATTCACAAAGTTCAAATTAGGAAAAAAGCAATGAAGAACACAATGAGAAAGAAATAAAATAGATTGAATCCTAATTAAACTAGCAAACTCATGATCCCATGGGGGAATTGGTGCCAATTTTATGTGAAAATTGGCCCTTTCCCAATTCCTATGATGTAAGATTGATGTATGTTGATGAATGTTGATGAGTGATTCACTTTGTTGATGCTTGATGAGTGCTCCAATGGAAAAACCTGCATAACCTAGCTATGATTCAATGATATTGGATGGAAATGGCTAAATATTTGAGCATAATAACTTTGCATAAATTGTGGATGATAGAATGAGGAGATTACCCTCTTATTTATAGATGAGATTGATGGATGAATGTCCAAAATAGAGCAATGTGGGACTAACATTCATACAATGGCAAGATGCCACTTGTCAACCTATGAGTGGATGGAGGATGTGCAAGTTTTGATGATTGTGCCAATAAATACATATTTTTGAATTTTGAATTTGTTGAAATGACATGTAAGAGGGAAGGAAGAATGAATTGAATGCCACTTGGCTCAAGGAAAAGGACATGTAAGATGGAGTAAATGCCTTGTTGGATGTACATGTCAACTTGGATTTTGAATTCAAACTTGGAGAATATTCCTTAAAAGATGTCTTGTTGAAGGAAAATAGAGATTTAATAAATCAATTAAATCTATTTTCATGTGCAAGTGGGAAAAGCTAGAGGATGGGACATGATATGAGATTAAATTAATCAAGGTTAATTAATTTAATGAAGGGATTAAGTGATGTGACCTATTTGACTTAAATTTGTGGATTTATTTAAATCAAATGTGACAAGAATGTGATAAAGGATTAATTAAATAAAGATTTTGATTTATTTAATTAAAAGAGATGATGTTAGATTAAACCAAATAAGGTTTTAATTTATTTAATTTAATAAGCAGACTTTAGAGATTTAATTAAATAAAATTGACTATTTAATTAAATGGGGATAATTAGATCAGATTGATTAATTTAATTAACAAAAGAGAGAGACTTAATTAGATAAAATGATTTATTTAATTAAGGGAAGGAAATTGATGAATTTAATCAAATAAAAAAATTTGATTAAATGGTTAGACCGAGGGATAATTTAGGATGAAATGGTATTAGTAATCGGAATCAGATGTGCAATGTCAATCGATATATTTTCCATGTCTACAACATGCACCCCTTAATGTACAATAAGATTGACATTAGATTATCATTCATTATTAATTATAGTCATTGCCTAAAAAGGAATATGATCATTCAAATCCCACTCGTTGTCTTTAACACCAAAGTTAGCGAAGAAATCAGCTAACATATTTCCATCTCTCAAAATGTGGGAGAAATAAACATTATCAAAGGAGTTGATGATTTCAATAGAGTCCCTAACCAAGACCTCAATAGTCCAAGATGGAGGTGAGGCATTCTTCAAATTATTAATAATGTTCATAGAGTCACCCTCCAACCAAACCTTCCTATACCCTTTGCTTTGATCCAATTTGAGTCCATGATAGGCTGCAGTCGCCTCCGCATAGTGGTTTGTCTGGATTCCCAAAGGGAACACCACAACAGAGATGAGCCTACCATTAGAATTTCTAATCACTCCCCCACATCTAGTAGGTCCTAGATTTCCTTTAGCCACACCATCAAAATTTATCTTAACCTAACCATCCAGTGGTGACTTCTGAGCAACATCGTCTCTTGAGGATTTCCCTTTAGAGATCGAGAGAGATATATCACAAGGCAACTTCGACTTTTGAGCAATAGAGATATCATAGGGACAAAGATTAATATTTTGACCAGCATAAAAGGAGTTCATGGATAGAAAGTTTTCCTTAATTCCTGCACAAATCTTATAGGCCACAGCTAAAGCCAAAAGAATAGAATTTCTAAAAAAAAAAAATTGTGTTCCAACCACACCCCCCAAATCAAATGAGGCAAAGTGAGATACCAAAAAATATGTAGAGACGGATTAGATGAGGGGCCAAACCATTGAAACCATAAGCCTTTGATAGAGCCAGGAAACACCCAACTAAGATTCTAGAGCGAGAGCACATGATTCCAGATCACACCAACATATTTGCACCCAATCAACAAATGACAAGTATTTTCCACTTCCTCTTCACAAAGAAGGCATCTATTGGGCATAACAAAGCCTCTTTTAATCAGATTATCAGTAGTAAGAATTTTTTTCTGATAGAAGGGCCAAAAGAAAATATTGACCTTAGGAATCAATCTAGAGGACCAAACAAAAGCCCAAAAAGGAGACAGACTAGTAAAGGATTCATTGAGATGAAAATTCGAAGAAACATTAAAGTTACCCGCAAAGGAAGGCTTCCAAACAAACCTATCAGGAGAAGGGATAGAAGGAATATGAACCAAAGAAATAGCCTTATCAATATAGTCAGCAACAAATCTGCCAAACTATCGCACACAGAGGTCCATAAAAGGGTTGAGCCCATGGCTCATCCTTAAGTGGCCCATTATCAAACCAATTATCATCCTAGAGAAAAATAATCCTCCCATTACCCATCTGCCAAAAGAGACCCTTAGCAACAAGCCTTTGAGCCTTCAACATACAATTCCATAGCACAAAACCATACAAAGGGTTAAACTCATGAGATAAAACATCTCTAATCCCATTAGTACCATGTAAGTATTTTCTCCAAGCAATTTTTACCCACTCACTTCTGGCTAACAAGAGATTTCACAACTGTTTACCCAAAAGGGCAATGTTAAACATTACGATTTTGTGAATTCCCAGCCCACCTGCCTTTTTAGGTGGATAGACATCATTCCAAGCCACTAAATGAGTTCTTTTTTTATATTCAACACCTGTCCATAGGAATTTTTTCTTAATTCCTTCCAATATATCCACAAATTTCCTCAGCATGTGAAAGAGACTAAGAGCATAGACCAAAATATTCTGAAAGGTGGATTTAATCAACTAAACTTTACCAGCTTGGCTTAAAAAATCCCCCTTCCACCCAACCAAATTGAAATTTAATTTTTCAATCAACCCCCTCCATAAAAAATTAGGAGCCTTAGATCATAAGGGGAGCCCCAAGTAAGAAGCAAGAAGTTCACCAATTTGACACTGCAAAATTCTAGCAATCCTAATCTGTCTTTGAATCAGAGTGTTGAAAAAGAAAATAACACTCTTCTGTAAGCTAACCTTCTACCTAGATGCAACCTCATACATTTGTAAAATATGTTTGATAGCCTTAGCTTCCTTAATAGACACCTACCCAAGAAAAAGAGAATCGTCCACAAATTGTTGATGAGAGAAAACAAGGTTAGCAAAAGAAGGGGATAACCCAGACATAAGACCAGAATTAACAAATCTTTTAAATAAGATGACCCAATGACTCAACCATAATGATAAACAAGAAGGGAGAGATAAGATCCCCTTTCTGTAGACCCCTAGAGAATTCAAAGAGAGGAGAAGGAGACCCATTGATGAGCACAGAGAACCAAGGGGTCAAAATAAGTTGGTTCACCATAGCCACCATTTTCTCCCTAAAACCAAAGGAGAGAAGGATCTTAGACTAAAAAATCCAATCCACTCTATCATAATCTTTGAGTAAATCAAGCTTGAGGATGAAACCAACTTGTTTATTAATAGTAAGAGAGTGAATATTCTCATGAACGGTAAGAATGGGATCCAAATTTCTTCTACCAACCACAAAACTATTCTGCTAAGGAGAGATGATGAGAGGAAAAAATTCTTGCAACCTCAACTCCAAAACCTTAGAGAAAATCTTATAAATCGAGTTGCACAGACTTATAGGACGAAACTCCTCAAAAGAAGCAACACCATCCTTTTTAGGAATCAAAACAATAAAGGAGGAGTTCAACTCCTTTAAAAGGGAACCTGATCTGAAAAACTCCTTAGTAGCCACAACAACATTTTTTACAATAATTTTCCAAAAAGACAAAAAAAAGAACATGGGAAAGCCATCAAGGCCCAAAGCCTTATTACCTTCAAAGGAGAACACAACACATCAAATTTCCTCCACCGAAGGAATACAAACTAACTACCTGTTGATCTCATCATCCACCAACTAGGGAATATTCCTCAGAATATCCTCTTGACAAGCCAAATCAAGCTTTCCCTCCACCAAAAGTAGCTGAAAAAAATAGGAAGCAACAACATTATGCAATTCAACATCCTTCTCCAGAGCTTGGTTGTTATAGTTAATCAGATTGATCCAATTAGAAGCCCTATGTTTCAGCGTAGAGATATGAAAAAACTTAGTATTTTTGTCGCCACTCTTCAACCACATGATCCTCGAATGCTACTTCCAAAATTCTTCCTCCTTCAAAATTATATTATGCAACTTAGAAAGCATAACATTTTCCTTCAGAATCAAATCCTGATCATACCCAGACAATTGAATGACTTGCTAAATAGAGTGAAGCTCCTTAGAAACCCCATCTTTCTCCATAAAAATATGACCAAAAGAGGTACAGTTCCATTTTCTAACATTAAGCTTAACATTATCGAACTTTTTAACAACTCTATACATAGTTGACTCATCCACATTAATATTCCATTAGTCCTTAACCAAATTTCCCAAATCAGGATGACAAGTCCATATTTTCTCAAACCTAAAAGGAAAGTTCTTCTTGCCACCCAACAAATCCACAAATAGAGCCAAGGGGAAGTGATCTAAACCTAATCTAGTAAGAGCTGAAAGGGAGCAAGAATAGTGGACTAACCACTCAAGGTTTAAAAGAGCATCATCTAGATTAACCTAGATAAGGGCATAACCCAAATGCCTATTCGACCAGGTAAAGGAAGCCCCTTTCAAATCCAGATCAAGAAGAGCCGAATCATTAATGAATTGCATTAGGTCGTATATGCTATCATCCACATTCTGTGAGCCACCCATCTTATCAGCATCATGCAGAGGAGTATTGAAATCTCCAATGACCAACTAATTACCAATGTTATGAGAAACTTTAAAAGAAGCAAGATTCTCCCAAAGCCTTTTTCTGACACTCTTGCAATTAGGAGCATAAATATTAGACAAATTCTAGGAAAACTTATCATGAAGGTGGATAAAAGAAGTAGCCACATGATTGTTGTCATTAAACACCTCCACACCTCTAATAACCCAAAGATTCCAAAAATTCACAATCCCACCAGAAGCACCCGTCACCTTAGAACAATGCATACCACAATCCTAGAAAAGCTTCAATTTCAACCTAAAGAGTTTATCCAATCCCATTTTAGTTTCTTGAATTAAAACAATATCAGGACAATGATCTCTTACCATATTAGCTAAGAGATTATGCTTATGAGGGTGATTCAAACCCCTCATATTCCACGATATAATCTTCATGGGAGTTTATAGGAAGTTCTCTTAGAGCACATACCCAATAGAGTTCTCTGTGTGCCATCAGTTATATCCATCCGAATCTCCTTCTCCCTAGCAAAATTAGCTAGGGGTTGACATCTACCACATGGCTTAGACCCATAGTTTGTTCTCTATCGATTCCTTGTCACAACTCTTGGCGAAGGAGAATGTTTCTTCCTATTACACCCACAAACCAGAATATAAGGCGGGTTTTCCACTTCCTTCGACTCCTCAAACTCCTTGAAATCAGGCTTCAACTCCAACCCCTCTATTTTTGACACCACACTTTAAGGAATCTCCCCCTTGGGAGGAAATCCAGATTCAACAATCATAGAAGAATGATTTTCCTCCAACATCATAGACCTTACCTCATTACACACAGGGGACAAGCATTCCTTTTCAACCTATTCCATATCCTGATTCATTTCCCCCTGAGTTGGTTGACATTCAACCACCTTATCAATCTCATCTAGATTTGTGTCCTCAGAAACCTCCAAAGAAGGTAGACCTTCGAGCCCCATCTCCTAAGCAGGAGGTTTTACAGAATCCACCTCTTGAGTTGGAGGTTTCTCTATCTCTCTCCATTGTTTAGTCATTTTCTTAAGTGCTTTGAAAGGACATTTCTTATCCCAATGACCAAATTTTTTATAGTGGAAGTAGGCAAAGGGATTTGAATCAAATTCAACCATCTTCTCCCATACCCCAAGCTTAGAGTTAATCTTAACCATAGAAGGAAATTTATGAGGATGAGATGGACAACATAGATAATGAGGTGAAGATCTGACATTGTGGATTTAATCTTGGTTCCCTAAGTGAGAATGAGATATGCCCAAGCAAATCGACAATCATGAGTTGAAGATCAACAATGCACATTTAAAGAAGATGATCTAACGATCATGTTTTAAAGGTGTTGAGATGAATGGAGAGCTAGAGGATCGTGGCACAAACATAAGTGATCAATGACCCAAATTTAAAAATGAAGAACTACAATGTCTAAGTTTGTGTAAACATGGTTTCAATTGGTAACTGACACAAAGGAAGGTATTAAATGTTCCAACTACACCCAACAATCAATTGAATGAAGATTTGATCTTCAAGGTGGTGAAATAGACTATAGAGGTGATTGAGATTGGATTAGATCAAATATGATCATATGGAAAAAAGAATGCATTGTATGTAGGTCTAATTCTAGGGTTTCATAGGTTGCTATTCTTAGCCAACACTCTGTATCTAAATTAAATGGTGAAAGGATTGATGCAAAGGTTGTGTAATGAAGGTTTGTGAAAAAACCTAATAGGTGATCAAGATCAGAATCAAATCAAATAGTAAAGAGAATACATTGAATGCATATATGATCTTAGGGTTTGATAGAAAATGAATAAAGAAAAATTATTTGTAACAAAATTAAATGTTGGGCGGCTTGATGCAAGATATGGAGATATCTAATAGACCCTATCAGATGACTTAATAATGAGATGAATAGTGGTGTATGGCTTGAGGAAAAGGTAGCTTGTTGGTGAAGTTTGCAAGCAAAGGAAACCCTAGCAAAAGATTTGAGAAGATCTGAATGGTGGTGAGAATCTTGAGCTAGTGATTGTAGGTTGGTGGAGTTGAGCATAAAAGAAGATAATCAAGTATTGTCAAAGTTTCTGAATCTACAAGAAGTGATTAGGGAGAGCTACAAGTGTAGATAGTGAATGCACATACATGTGTAACCTAGACACAACACAAATCATCATCTAGGTTGGAATCCAAGTGAGTGAAAATGTATGAGACATTGCAGAAAGGGATAGAAGAGTAGAGCAACAAGATAGAACAATAATTGTTCTATGTAGAGGAGAGTGTAGAGTAGGGATGTGTTGCTGAGAGTGCAACTTCAACAACATAAAGTAAGTTGCAGTAAGTGCAACAGTGTATTGTATGTATTGATGCATCTCACGTTTTGTAAAATGAAGTCTATGCATTTTGAAATTGTCATCATAGAGGTTGTAGCCTCATTGAACTGAGTTTTAGCTCAAACTAGTTGATTGTAGTCTCCTTGGAGTTGGAGCTCCTAAAATAGGGTGTAGTAGCATCCTTGAAGTTGTAACTTCTAAATTATGGATTTTTACCTTCCTCGAGTTGTAGCCCTAAAGATTGTAACAAAGATTTCATTTGTGACGTTGGATTTGAGTAGTAGACTTAAGCAACCTTTGTCACCATGGTTTTTCCAATCTTTGGTTTTCCACATATATCTGGTGTTGTGGGAATTTTTGTTGATTGTCTATTTGCATGTTTATATTTGCATCTTTAGTTTTCAATCTACACAAAAAAAGTTGAATAAGACATCTACATAAGGTATTTGGATTTAAAGAAGTAATCTACATAAAGGTTTTGAGGGTTAAAGTTTTAGTATCTACTTATTCACCCCCTCTCGGTAGATCATTGCGTTCCAACAATCTCAACTAGGAAAAAATCTTCAATCATTTCAAAACACTTAACTCTTGAAATACACAAAATATCTTGTTTTAATTCATTTAAGTCAATCAATCAAATTCTGAATGATAGCAAGAAATATGGGGTATCACAGACTGAAATTTTGAGCCCCAAGTATTTTCTAAGTGTTGTAGTTTATACCTAGGACTCAATCATATAAAGGTGAACACCAATAGAATCGGACTTACAACTAGTTACTTATACATTCACAAATTAACAAATAACATTATAGATGGAATTTCGGTATTCATTCTATTAATCAAATCAGAAATTTAATGTTTTGTAATATCTTCCGCTATACTCTTGCTTAGTTCTTATCTAATCTCTATACATCTATGCTTCCATACATTAATCTCTTGTACACATATTTCTCTCTATCTATTACTTATCTCTCTTCCTCTCTTTTCTATATTGTGTCATTCATATCTTCTTTTATGCACATATCTATGAGATGAAACATGACTCATCTGTGATACCCCTATTCTATATAGTATCATTATAATATTATGCTCTACAAGTATTTTGTGCCAAGTTGTGGTATATTCTACTAGTTGATGTCTTTATTGTACTTCTTTTTGGCTAACATCATCCCCTCTTTCAAAATGTTGAATTTTCCACAAGTCAATGCTACTCTGTTAGAATATGATATTATTTTAGTCTTTCTCCATTGAAAAAGCATTGGAGTATGGTTCCATCTAAGGTTTTGAGTTGTATTGCACCATAGTCAATGACCTGATGAATTTGATATGGGCCCAACCATTTGACTTTGAGTTTATGCTATTGCTTGAATTTATTATCGTAAAGAAAACCAAATCATCAAACTTAATTTGTTTAGATTTAAGATTTTGATCATGGAATTCCTTATATCCATAGGTGGTGTATGACCAGTTGTCTTTCTGTGTCTAGTTTATATAGTTCCTTGAGGTGGTGCTTGATGAATTCTTCATCAATGAGTCCTAAGGTCAATGTTGTCTGAAGGTTATGTACCATAAAATTTATGGGTAGGCTTGCCTCCATGCCATACAAGACATTAAATGGAGTGTGTTTGTTAGCATGTTTATATGTAGTGTAGTATGTCTAGAGTACCACATGAATTTTAATATTCTAGTCCCTTCTATTTGTATTGTTGAAATATAGTTGTCACTAATCTCAAAAGGGAAAATTATGCAAGGTAGATTTCTAGCATGTTGAAAAAGGATCAGAGATGGAATGGAGTTGCTCGTGCAAGTGAGGATGGTGACATTAATGGAAAGTATCATTGATGTCAATTAGAGATAAGGTTTGTAGTGAATATGTAGAATGGGTATAGTTTGTTGGTGAATGTATTGATGTCAAAAGTGTCTTTGATATCAAAGGAAGTGGAATTGATCATGCAATGGAGATGTTGGCATGATTATAGTTCAGTTGTGTGCCTAGATGTTATGGAGGTACAATGGATCTAGTTCTAGAAGTTATAGTCTAGGATGCTGATGAAAGAAGCATGGTTCTGCAAATTTTGCATTATTGTCATGCAAGATTAACATGAGGATTGCAGAGGGTTCTTCTAGAAGAAAAAGGTGTAAACAAACAGTAGATTCAATATGGGTTTTTTGAGAGCATTCCAATGATGTGCTCTGTAATTCAAGAAAGTGAAGGATACACCAAGAAATGCATTATTTCTACTCTCAGGTGATATTAGGGTTTACAGATAAACCCTAATCTGTTTACAATCATGGTGTCATCTAACAAAAGTTCTATTTTGTTGTTGAATACCTCTTGCAAGTTAATCGGTTACATAAGTTACAACTTATGTCTTTAAAGTCATGGGTATAACTGACCCCTTCACCTTATGTTTAACGGCTCAAAAAATATTATGTAGTTGCAATATTTCTTAAGTCGTGGGATTCCAATTTTTTCTAACCTATGTCACAGGGTTCTAGAATTTTGTAACCTCTCAACTTAGTGACTTAGTGTAGTTGGTGATGTCATGGGTCTTCAAGGTTTCATAACCTTCAACATGAGGTTCTAAAGTTTTGATTTTTAGCGACATAGCGATAATGAGAATGAAAGGATGGCATGTGGAAATGACCTATCTAGTGGATTCTGCATAGTGAATCCAAAAAAATTTCAAAGTCATGGGAGTAAAAGGTTTCTTCTAATTTTTCATTGACTAGTTGTAGCAGGTTGTAGGTAGCTTAAGTTACTACTTAAGCCTTTTAATTCATTTGGGGAACCGAATCCTTCACCTTTCATTTAACAATCGAGAAAATATTTGGTGAGCCTAATATTTCCTAAGTATTGAGAATATTTTTGTCTTTGCAAGATCGTCGGTGATGGTAATGGCTTTCAAATCTAATGGTGCCCACAAAACACCATTGAGTTTGTGGTGGGTCCCAATTAAGAACCTTGGGGTTCGAATGTTGAAGATCAACGATGCTCACAACATGCATGGTGGGACCTATGAAGGTTGCACAAGATGGCATATTCCATGAATGGTAGAGATTCAGGAAGATTTGATGATGCCCACAGTGTATTTGGTGGGACCAAACAAGATGGTGATGATGAAAAATTGTGATGAAGGCCGACAGATCGCAAAGAGCGATTGCTCGATATATCAACTCACATCGTTGTTGTGAGTTTCATGACAATGACATGGATGACAAATGGAAACAGCCTGTAAACCTCGTAAGGTTTGTGTGGGTCTGATGTCAGAGCTCACAGGAATAGCAGACTTTGGACGTGCGTCTTGGTGGACCCTGCATATGGCAAGCAGTGTATGAAGGAGACTGACAACAGAGATCAAAAGGCAGAAGATCCATCAGTCAAGATTGAAAGATTTGAAGAAGGTTGATCTGACAGTCATGATTTAAGGTTATTGCAATAGACTATGTGATCACAATGGTTATGTGATAAATGATAGAGATTTAAACAACCGTTTATCAGATGGTTGTGTTTTAAAGTTTCGACAGTGAACGGAAAGTGTAGGATTGTGGCACAAAGTCAGTAGATCAATGGCCAAAATTCAAACAATGAAATCTAAAATGGCTAACTCCATGTGAACAAGCGCTTCCCTTACAAATTGACATAGAAGAAGGAATTAATTGGTCCAATTGTACCCAATGACCAATGTAAATGAAGATTTGATCTTCAAGGAAGTGGAACAGACTATAGAGGTGATTGAGATTGGATCAGAAATAATGAACAAGAGAACTCATTTAATACATATCTGATTCTAGGGTTTCACGGGTTGTTATTATTAGTAAATTCTCTATAACAAAAAATAAATGTTGGGCAGCTCAATGCAGGATATGGTGATATCTGATAAAACTTATCAGATGTTTTTATGATGAGCTGGAAAGTGGTGTGTGCATGTGGATTGATGTACAAGTAGCTTCTGGTGAATTTTGCAAGCTAATGAAATCCTAGTAGAATATTTGAGGAGATCTAAACAGTGGTGAGAATCTCAAGGAAGAGATTATAGATCAATGAAGTTAAGCAAAAAGAAGAAAATTTGAGAATTTTTTATGTTGTTGTATCTATTGAGAGTGTGAGAATAGTCTACAAGAGCAGAGAGGGATGAACAAAGAGATGTAAAGTTGAATATGTAGAAGAGGTAGAGAGTGAAGAAAGAAGATAGTGCAATAGATAGAGAATGCATATAAAAATAGTCCTAGACTGTAATACAAAATATCCTCTAGGTGTTTGCATTCAAGGAGAAGAGAGTGTATAGTGCAAATGTATGAGACACTGCATAAGGGAAAAGAAGAGTAGAGAAACAAGCTAGAGCAATGATTGTTCTATGTGCAAAGGAGAGTGTAGAGTAGAGGGGATGTGTTGTTAAGAGTGCAACTTCAGTAACAGAGTCTAAGTTGTAGTAAATGCAAAAATGTTTTGTATATAATGATACATTATAGGTTTTATAGAACCATGTCTATGCATATATGATATTGTTATCATTGCACTGAGTTGTAGCTCAGATTAGGGGATTGTAGTCTCCTTAAAGTTGTGGCTTCCAAATTAGGGTGTTGTTTCATCCTTGGAGTTGTGGCTCCTAAAACAGGGTGTTGTTGCATACTTGAAGTGGTTGCTTCTAAATTAGAGAGTTGATGCTTCCTTGGGTTGTAGCCCTAAAACATTGTAATAGAGATTTCATTTGTGATGATATATTTGAGCAATAGACTCAAGCAACCCTTGTCACCGTATTTTTTCCCATCTTGGGTTTTCCACATATATTTGGTGTTGTGGGCATTTGTATTGATTGTCTATTTGCATGTTTATGTTTGCATCTTTAGTTTTCAATCTACACAATAAGAGTTGAGTAAGAAATCTACACAAAGTATTTGGAGCTAAGAAAGTAATTTGCATAAAGGTTTTTGAGAGGATAGATTTTGGTATCTACTAATTCACCCCTCTCTTAGTAGATCATTTTCTTCCAACAATTAGTATCAGAGCCCCAGGTTCCCTACGAGAAGCTTAATCAACTTAGGGTAGATCTTGGATAAGATGAACACAATGGTTAGTTAGAAAAGTTTACTTGCATATGATGGACCTATCTTTGATGGATCAAGATATATTTTTTGGATCTCTCTGATGGAAGGATATTTGGGATCCATAGGAGTTGATGTTTGGATGCCAATTGTAAATGGATATACAATCCCTACTACACCTCCTATAACTAAAGTTGAAAGGAAGGAATATGAGGTTAATGCTACAACAAGAGATACAATTCTTTATGGATTGTCAAGTTTTGTGTTGGTCAAAGTCATGCATTGTCAAAGAACACATGAAGTTTGGAACAAGTTGAAGAGAATGTATGAAGAGGATGGTAAAGATGAGGTGAAGGATTTGATTCAGAAATTTGAAAGTGGGTTTGAAAGTCTGAGTACAAATGAAGCTGCAACAAGAGGTAATGAGGAAGAAGCATCTACTTCTAGGTCTGAGGAGTCTTATGAAGTTGAATCTGATTATATGAGGAGATTGAAAAGAGGCTCTGGAAAATATAGAGGTAAGCTACCCACTAAAAGTTTTAAGTATGGTAGAATAAGTCCTATAGCTGCTAAACGCTTTCATAGTAAAAAGGATAATCCTAAGAAAGAAGAGGATAGTAAGGAGAATGCGAAGAAGGATCTTCATGCAAGTGAAGAAAAAGGGTTAGCTGATGTTAGTGGTAGATCAAATGATGAACAAGGAATTTTTTATGGGTGTGACCCATTTGGAACAACCATTGATGAAGAGGTTGAGAAGTTTGATAAAGAAGAAGTGGACCTTGAAGGTAAACTCATCTGTGCTCAGGATGAGATTAGAAGATTGAGAAAATAAAATGGAGAAAAAAATTGCATACACAAGAGGAGATAGAAAATTTGAATAAGAGCCTTGAAGAATCTAATCAAATTGTGATCTGCCTGAAGACTCAAGTGGAAGAAGAAAGAAGGGTAGATGATGTAGTCAGATCCAAACTATAGTCTAAATCAAATGAGTGCATGAGATTGGAAGGAGAAATTGTTGCCTTGAGAAAATAATTAGAAAAATCCAAGGAGCAGATTGATAAAGGCTTGAATTTGAAAGGTGGCTCCAAGAAATTAAATGAATTTGTGAGATCACAAAATCCATGTAGACTGAGATCTAGACCAAGAGTGAAGATTGACCTTAGTGATGAAAAAGGGAAGAGTTCTTCTACCTCTGCAAAATTATTTAGTGCAAAAGAAAGATGTTGCATAAAGATAGAGGAAGCCTACATAAGTAGTACCAAAGAAAATGCCTCTAGAAATGGAGGATCAAGAAGAGGCACTGCCCAGGTGAAGAAAGCTAAAGAATAAAAGAAGCTCATTGCTGATAAGAAGAAGGTTGAAGAAGAAAAGAGACCTACTGCAAAAAAGAGGAAGAACAACCATTTAGTTCCTAATTATCAAAAGAAGATGAGTGGCTGCAACAAATATGAAGGTGGAGAAATCAATCCCTAAATTTTTTGAAAAAGAAGTAACATATTAAGGGAGTTGATTCAGAAAGATTCTCAAAGATGAGACACATGAAGAAGACAAAGAAAATAAAGCCACCTCATCTTGCACAAATAAATTATATGACCAGGTACTCATCATGCTTTTATGGATATTGTTATATCTGTAATCAGTTTGGTCATAAGGCTAGTGAGTGTAGATTTGTACCTAGAAGGAGCACAAAACATGTAAATATAAATTCACTTGCTCCTATTGTAGATATGAATATAATGTGCTACAATTGTAATAATTTAGGTCACATAGCTAAGAATTGTAGATTGAACCATGTAAGACCAATAGCACATTATAATAATAAGAAGAGTATGTCCCCCAAAGTGAACAATGTTTCACATACTCTTGAGAAGAAGGTTGATCAGATAGAGAAAAGAACAAAGAAGGTATGGAAAGAGAAAGACTAGAAGGAAACACTCCATGAGGTTGTTTCTACCTTACATCACTAAGTGTTAGTGATAAGGCATGAGTCCAGGGGGAGCTAAATTGATATTTCATCCATCATTGTAAATAAATGAGAGATCAAGTTAGGTAAAATATGTTTGAAAAATTTCTAATGACTCAATGGTTGCATATTTATGGTCACATTCTTGCTCCTTGAAATGCTTATCAAGGTGTAAGAAAATTAGCAAATGGTGGATATTTTGTTGCAGAAATTGATATAAACCATTGGTGTCAATTTTTGAAGTAAAAGTGGTGTAGATTCTCTATTAAGAGAAATTATTCTTGTCTTCTACAAGAAGATATATGTATTAGGTGGAGTTGTTTTGTGTATATTTATTTTAAATTAGTATCAAACCATTACAAATTGGTTCAGAATAGGTTATTTGGTACATAGCCCCTGAAATGAAGCCAGTGAAGAATGGATGAAGGTATAAGGGGGAGTTGCTATAGGTATCAAATCAATGTTATAATTGATACAGTGTTGTCCAGGATATCAATTGGTACATTGCATAAAGTGAACACATTCGTAATTAGTATCATAATGATAATTAGTATTAGCGCACGATATCACCAATTTGTGTTTGAAATATGATTCAATTGCTACAAAGCATAAATCTGAATATCTACAATTGGTATCTAACCTGATCAGATTAGAGCGTGTAATGGAATTCCAAATGACATAAGATATTGTTAGTTGGTGCAAGGCAGTTGGAGCATATATTTTTTCCATTGCAGTAAAAAGGTTGAATGCAACAATTGGCATGACAGAAAAAAATTGTCTTTAGTTGGTTTCAGTCAAAGGGGGAGCTAAGCCCCTTTTCCATTGCTAAGCAGAAGTGAAGGCTGCAGTAGTATGGTGACTTGGGAGAAAGAAGAGGAGAAAGGATGAGCAAGTGCTCAAAAGAATTGTGCATGAGGGAGAAGAAGTGAGAAATGCTCAACGTAGAGCATAAGAGAGAAAGTTGTGAATATGATCATAAGGATGAGCAAAGGAGAAGGAATTCCCAAGGAGGATATTAGAGTATAGCTAGACCCTTTGCACTGCTTGTCAAAGGGGGAGAATTATTTCAGAGGAATGATCCCTTTTCCATTGATGTGAAAGGGGGAGAAAGTCATGCAAATGCTCAAAGAGGAGCATTGGAGAAAGCAATAATAGAAGGAGAAAGTAAAGATGATACTGTTACAAACATTGAATTGGTTAATTAGTATCATTGAGTATTTAAGTTTCACCATCAATGACAAAGGGGGATATTGTTGGAATATAGTTGTCATCAATGTCAAAAGGGAAAAGCATGCAAGGAAAATTTCTAGCATGTTGAAAAAGGATTAGAGATGGAATGGAGTTGCTCATGAAAGTGAGGATGATGGCATTAATGGAAAGTGTCATTGATTTCAAGAAGAGATAAGGTTTGCAGTGAATATATATCATGGTATAGGTTGTTGGTGAATGCATTGATGTCAAAAGTGTCTTTGATATCAAAGTGGAATTGATCATGCAAGGGAGATGTTGGCATGATGATAGTTCAGTGGTGTTCCTAGATGTTATGGAGGTGCAATGGATCTAATTCTAGAAGTTATTGTGTAGGATGTTGATGAAAGAAGCATGGTTTTGCAAATGTTGCATTGTTGTCGTGCAAGATTAGCATGAGAATTATAGAGGGTTATTCCAAAAGACTGTAAAGGTGTAAATGGGCAGAAAATTCGATATGAATTTTTTAAGAGCATTCCAGTGATGTGCTCTGCAAGTCAAGAAAGTGAAGGATGCACCCAAAAATACATTATTTCTACTCTCGGGTGATATTAGGGTTTACAGATAAACCCTAATGTGTTTGCAGTCATGGCATCATCTAACAAAAGTTATATTTTTTCATTGATTGCATATCACAAGTTAATTGGTCACATAAGTTACAACTTATGTCTTTAAAGTCATGGGTATGACCGGCCCTTTCGCCTTATGTTTACCACCTCGAAAAATATTTTGTAGTTGCAATATTTCTTAGGTCATACGATTTCATGTTTTTCTAACCTATGTCATAGGGTTCTACAGTTTCATAACCTCCCAACTTAGCGATTTAGTGTTTTCGGTGATGTCACGAGTCTTCAAGATTTCATAACCTCCAACATGAGGTTCTAAAGTTCTTATTTTTAGTGACATAGTGATAATGCGAATGAAAGGATGGCATGTGGTGAAGACTTGTCTATTGGAGCAGGCATAGTCAAGCCAACAAAAGATCAAAGAGTCATGGACGTAAAATTTTTCTTATAATTCATCGTTGATTGGTTGTAGAAGGTTGTAGGTAGCTTAACTTACTACTTAAGCCTTTGAATTTGTTTGGGGAATCGACCCCTTCACCTTGCATTTACTGGCTGAGCAAATATTTGGTGAGTCTAATATTTCCTAAGTATTGAGCATATATTTTTCTCTGTGAGATCGACAGTTATGGTTATGGCTTCAAGATCTAATAGTGCCTGCAAGCATTACTGAGTTTGTGGTGGGTCCCCATTAAGACCCGTGGGGTTAGTGGGAAATGATGGTGGTCGAATGTTGAAGATCAACGGTGCTCACAACATACATGGTGGGACCTATGAAGGCTACATAAGATGACGTATGCCATGAACGGTAGATATTCAATGAGGAAGATCTAATGGTGCCCGCACTGTACCTGGTGGGACCAAATAAGATGGTGACAATGATGGATTGTGATGAAGGCCGATAGGTGGCAAAGAGAAATTTCTAAATATATCAACTCACATCATTGTTGTGAGTTGCATGACGATGATGTGGATGATAAATGGCAACAACCCACAAACCCTACAACTTTTGTGTGGGTTCAATGTCAAAGCTCACGGGGATACCAGACTTTAGACATGTGTCTTGGTGGACCCCACATATGGAAAGTAGTGTATGAAGGAGATTAACAGTGAAGATCAAAAGGTAGAAGATCCATCAATCAAGATTGAAGGATTTGAAGAAGTTTGATCTGAGGGTCATTATTTAAGGTTATTGTGATGCACTACATGATCACGATGGTTATGTGATCGACGATGGAGATTTAAACAATCGTTTATTGGATGGTTGTATTTTAAAGTTGTGACAGTGAACAAAAATATCAGGATTGTGGCACAAAGTCAGTAGACCGACAGACAAAATTTAAAATATGAAATATAAAATGACTAACTCTGTGTGAACAAGGGTTTCACCTACAAATTGGCACAAACGAAGGAATTAATTGGTCTAGCTGCACTCAATGACCAATGCAAATGAAGATTTGATCTAAGGCAATGGAATAAACTACAAAGGTGATCAAGATCATATTAGATAGAATGAACAAGAGAACTCATTTAATACATATATGATTCTATGGTTTCATGGGTTGCTATTCTTAGCAAATTTTCTGTAACAAAATTAAATTTTGGGCGGTTCGATGCAGGATATGGTGATATCTGATAAACCTTATCACATTTCTTTATGATGAGTTGGAAAGTGGTGTGTGTGTGTGGCTTGAGGTACAAGTAGCTTGCTGGTGAAGTTTGCAAGCTAAGGAAACCCTTGTAAAAGATTTGAGGAGATCTAAACAGTGGTGAGAATCTCGAGGAAGAGATTGTAGATAAGTGGAGTTAAGTAACAAGAAGACAATTTGAGAATCGTCAATGTTGTTGCATTTGCTGAGAGTGTGAGAATAGTATGCAAGAACAGAGAGGGATAAATAGAGAGATGTACAGTTGAATATGCAATAGAGGTAGAGAGTGAAGAAAGAAGATAGTGTAGTAGATAGAGAATGTATACAAAAGTAGTCCTAGACTATAATACAAAATATCCTCTAGGTATTTGCATTCAAGGAGAAGAGAGCGTATAGTGCAGATGTATGAGACATTATAGAAGGGAAAAGAAGAGTAGAGCAACAAGATATAATAGTGATTTCTCTATGTGTAGAGGACAGTGTAGAGCAAAGGAGATGTGTCGTTGAGAGTGCAGCTTTAGTAGCAGAGTGTAAGTTGCAGTAAATGCAACAATGTATTGTATGTGATGATGCATTATAGGTTTTGTAGAACCAAGTCTATGCATATATAATATTGTTATCATTGCACTGAGTTGTAGCTCATATTAGGGGATTGTAGTCTCTATGAAGTTGTGGCTTCTAAATTAGGGTTTTGTTGCATCCTTGGAGTTGTTGCTCCTAAAATAGGGTGTTGCATCCTTGAAGTGGTTGCTTCTAAATTAGGTAGTTGATGCTTCCTTGGGTTGTAGCCTTAAAACATTGTAACAAAGATTTCATTTGTGATGTTGGATTTGAGTAGTAGACTCAAGCAACCCTTGTCACCATGGTTTTTCCCATCTTGGGTTTTCCACGTATATCTAGTGTTGTGGGAATTTGTGTTGATTATCTATTTGCATGTTTATATTTGCATCTTTAGTTTTCAATCTACACAGTAAGAGGTGAGTAAGAAATTTGAACAAAGTATTTGGAGCTAAGAAAGTAATATGCATAAAGGTTTTTGAGAGGATAGATTTTGGTATCTATTGATTCACTCCCCTCTCAGTAGATCATTGTGTTCCAACATGTATTACACATATTGGTTAAAGTAGTGTCTAAAATATTGTTAAGAGATTCACTTGCCCCATTTTCTTGTGGATGGTATGGTGTACTATGGTTATGTGTAATCATGAAGTTTGTTAATAACTCCCTTATTGTTAAATTGTTGACAAAGTGTTTTCCGTGACCACTAGTTATACTAATGGGACACCCAAATCTAGTAGTGATGCTATGGTAAACGAATATTACTATAGAATATGTGATGAAATATTTAGTGGGTTTAACTTCTATCAATTTGGTCAAATGGTTGACATCGGTAATGATGAATCTAGCTTTGGATGTTTTCATTGGAGGTTATTGGTCTGATGAAGACAATTTCCCATTTCTCAAATGGGACTTGTGTTAATACTAGAGAATATCATCTATTCCTCATTTGTATAGTGATCCTTCAGTTAAGGTAAATGGAAGGGATTTTTGTAATAGTACTTGTTTATCATGTGAAATCATATCAATAAGATAATTCCCTATGGAAAGTAGTTTTTCTACATAATGAAATTATTCTGGTACTACTATTATCCATAATAGATGAGCACATAGCTATCCACATAACATAATTAAAAGTATCAAATAGAATCAATGCAACACAACTACACATAACACCAAAATATTTATGTGGAAACCCAAGAAGGGAAAAACCACAGAGAGGGTTAACTCTGAAGTATTAAGTAAGCGTCATGGACACAGAAAAAATATCCCTCTTCTTTGCTTGATATGGGATTGATTGATGTTAAATTGGACTCAATGAGGCCTTGATTTAGTGTTGTGAGGTGTTTTACACATCCACAATAGGTCTTGGACCCTTGCAAACTAAATAAAATGAATCTAACAATGTCTTGTAAAGGTGATTGTAAAGTGTTGTAAAAGACTTTCACACTTCTCTAGACTGAATGAACATATTTTCCCCTTAATTCAATGTTATAAAATGTATTTAATGGCATTATCATATTAATCTAGAAGGCTTGTAAATTAAACCTAATTCTAATCCAGTGTTGTAATGTGCTTACACATTCACATTGGATGTTGTGCCTTTCTAGGCTATGTGGACCTCATTTTAGTGTTGAAAGTGTATTTAATCACACTTTCACATTGACATTTGTGTCCCTATCCCTAATTACCCTTTTCATCATCATTAATAGGCCCCTATGTCCCCATATAGTGCATTTTGAGGCTTAATTTGATCAAAGACCTAATTAGAACAAAATAAAAACAAAAATTCTTCACTCCCTGACAATCTAGCTAGAAAATAACCCCTGTGGGACCAAGTCACCTATTTGGGTGAATTAGTCCCATCCAGGTGGGACTAAGTCACCTAGCTTGGTGACTTAGTCCTATTTGGGCTATTTTTGAGGTTCAAATGGGAAAAATTGGATTTTAAGTTTTTTTTTCCTCCATGTCGGCCTTGGGGTCAAATTAATGGGAAACGTAGGTGTATTTCCTATAAATACAAGCTTCTAAACCCTAATTCATTATCAATTCATTATTCATCCATCATTCATTATGTGCTTAAGTCAAGCAAGCTAGGGTTTTAGCATTCTAAGTCATCAAGGTAGATTTCTAAGGTATTCAAGGGTAGATTCTTCATCTATCGCTACAAAAATTCAAGATCTATCATCATGGAAAGTTTCTAACTCCATTATTTCATGCTTCATTACATTATTTCTTCATTTTGATTTAACTACCTAAAAAGGGGTTTGACCAAGGAAAAACCCCATGCCCTAACATTCAACATTTCTCTCTCTTTCCTTGTGTGTTTGCAGATTTAAGTACCTTGAAGGCTTGGAAATCATTGAACAATAAGTTGAAATTTTTTGGAAGACATATCCTTGATTGGCTAGGTCAAAATATCCACAAAAAGTCAATTACAGTGCCAAAAATCAAAGTTTCGAAGGCAACCACCTGTGAGGAACTAAAGTGTAAACCGAGGGATTCCATTTCCACTTTCAGATTTTCAAAAAAGCCAAAGTGGACTAAGTCACCATTAGTGGTGAATTAGTCCCACTGTACATTTTTTTCAGAGTTTTCTATAGATTTGGATACCCATTTGGCTGAAACGGGCTTTAGTGTAGTTTTCTAGATCTGGGACTAAGTCGCCTAGAATGATGTAAGTGTCCCAGTAGGCCAAATTTTCAAGATCAACAACATTTCCTATCTTCACTCCAGTCTTCAACACATTTCCAGGTGCATGATTTCTGTTTTACTTCCCTATTCTATTTTATTTTCATTTCTATTCATCTTTCTAGGTCTTTTTGCATTCAACACCGTGTTTTTCAAACATCTTGCATTTCATTAGCTTTGCATCAATAATTCATTTTATTTTTCAGTTATTTGCATTTAGAGAATTACATTTAGGCATATTCCATTCATATTTGCATTAGTTTTGAGTGGGGACATTGCACATTTTGGCCCATCTCTCTCCTTTTATGTGAAAAACCCTAGAAGTGTTAGAGAGAATCATGGGTTCCAAAATCTTTGTCCACATTTTGGTGAACTTTCCTTTAGAACTTTTTACTTCTTATTTCAAGTGCATTTATATCCTAGGAATATATCGCATCAACATTGCATTAGGTTTTTCATTATTTAATTTGCATCCTAGGGTTTTAAAAATTGCATTAGTGAAAAGCTCATATAGCTTGCATTATTGCACTTCCTTTCATTGAAAAATAGTAAAATTCTACATTTTCACTTTACATCTACCTCATACAAAATAGAAAACATCAAATTCAATCCAAAAAATGTCAAAATTCTAAAAAAATCCCTACTGGGACTAATTCGTCACCTTGGGCGACTTAGTCCCTTTTCACTCCTGAAACTGCCTTTTACAGAACTAAAAACCCTATTTTTAAGCTTCTGTTTGCTGCCCTCACCTATTTGTATCAGTTGGCTGAGTTTTTGTAGCATGCATTTCATTAGATCTAGCTTAAATTAGCTCATTTAATGCATTGTTCAAATTCAATTTTGCATTCACAACATTTCATTTTTAGATCATTGCATTGTGTAATCAAAAAATTATCTTGTTTGAAAACTAAGAATTACATTTCATTTTACATCTTTACATTGCATTTCAAGTTTGCATAGTTTCAATCTTCTCTAAGTTTGCAAAGTACAAGTGAGTTAATAAGCATGATATTCATTCATTCAATGCATTCCCTAGTTATGAGAGTCTCTTTGTACAAGAGAGTGAAAATGATAATACTTGCCTTAAACTTACACCCCATTCTATCCTTCCTATTTGTGTGGATGTTGTGATAGAAGAGCATACAAACATAGATAACCATGATGGTCATATTTGTTCCTCTCACGATACCTCTTCTTTTAATGACAAATGTATCTTGGCAAAAGAAGATACAATCATTGAGAATCATGAGGATCTTGTTCGTCCTTCTTCTCATCCCCTTTGGGAAGATGTTTTAGCACAAGAGAATGAAATCATAGACACATTCCTAAACATCACGTTACCTAATTTCCATTCCCATTTGGCTTGTGAGAATTATTTAAAGGAAGATAAGATTATAAATGATGAGGATGTGTTGGTCTATAACAACCCCCTTTATGATCCTTCCCCTACAGATCCTATTTTGGAAGACATTAGGGAACAAAGGAATGAATTCGTACATGATCATGATAACCATACTTGTTCTTCTCCTAGTATCTCCCCTAGTTATAAGGTGCTTTGATGTTAGAAACACAACCAATGAGTGTCATGAGAATCTTAGTTGTCCTCTTTCAACTAAGGAAAACCTTATTGAACAAGATAATTCAACCATTGGTCATTCTCCTACTTGTAATGAAGTCATTTTAGATGAACCAATCCATGAATGTCAAAAACATTTGATTCGTAGTTCTCCTAAAAAATCTCCTCCTAGGGAGAATATCATGGTGTTAGAAAATGGCAACAATAGTCATGTGTCTTCCTTAGCTCATGATAAAAAGGAGATTCTAGATTGCCCTTTATTAGAGATACATCAAACCAAGACCATTGAGGTTATGAATATGCAAGTTTATATTAGATCCCCCTTGATTAATGGACCCCCTACATATCCCATCGGACATCCTAAGAATCCCCTAATTCTTTACCCATCATCACACAAACAACAAACTCACAAAAAACCCAAACTTATCCTTTACCCACCTAAGAATAATGTGTCATAGCAGTCGAGTCCTCATACCATTTCTCATACATATAACAATAGACATAATCCACAACGACAACAAACCACCCAAACACCATTACCTTTTCGTAATCCCATTTTTCCTAGAGATCCTCAATTAACTTCGCATGATCTTGTTGACCAACTTAATCATACTCCTGTAGAGATATCCCTATGGGATTTAATTTAGAATTCACCTAACTATCACACTATGCTTCGAAAAACCTTACAACAAATTCCTATCCCTTCCAATGCACAACCGAATCACATAGCAGCCCTAATTCAAGGATTGAATGCTGACATCATTTTCCACCAAAGTGAACTCCCCTATTTTGGAAGTGCAGAAACAAAATGATGCTTTCATAATAATATCTCAATAAAAAAGAATAGGGATAAAGCAAACCCTTGTTGACAATGGCTCCACCCTTAATGTGTGTAGTGTAAATCTTTTGGATAGGCTGCATGTGGATCAATTGGAAATCCAACCTAATTCCTTGTCTATCCATGGATTTGACAATGTAGGCAAACAACTACTTGGTGTGCTCACTTTGCCTCTTACAGTTGGGAAGGTTACATTGGATACACTAGTCCATGTTATTCCTAATGATCTTTCTTATAATCTTATTTTAGGAAGACCATGGATTCATGCAATAAATGGTGTTCCTTCTACTCTTCATCATAAAATTAAATACATTTACAACAACAAAGTGCACATACTTGAAGCCGACCCTGATCCAAATAGTTTTTTGAACATTGAGAAAAACAAAGAGAATCATTTAAACACAGTGTCACCAACTACACAAGTGGAACCCATCCAACAAAAATACAAACAACAATAGATTGAACAAGTCACAAAGCTATTAGAAGATGATTGGGGTTCCTTAGATTTTGGGGTAAAAGCGCAAAGTTGTGTCACACTTTCAACCAACTTATCAGCACAGCTGAATTTATTTATTTCTAATTAAAAAATAATTTTGGTCAAACATATGATCTATTAAGATTCATTCTAGCTAAGTTAGATACTTCCACAACTTTTTCAACTAAAATTGTTGGCTAAAAATATATGGAGCACCACTTTTAGTCCAATTTACTAAAAAAATAAAATTATTTGGAAAACCTAAAGTTTTAATAACTCCTGCTAATGTAAATAACATTTTTTTAAAAATATAAAAATACCCTTTTGTAGATCCATAAGTGTAGTTTTCAAAATTTTATTTATTTTAATAGTTTAATTATTTTTAATATTTTATTTTTTATTTTTACTAAAAGTAGGTTATCTACACAAAATATTAGGTTGATTACTATGCCAAGGAAAAATACGAAAACTTATTAAAAAAAAATTTAAAAATATGATGCACTAGATAAAAGAATCTATTTCAAGATGGTATATTTTTTTTCCATTTTAGATAAATATTTAATATGAAAGTTGACGTCCAATGAAAATAGCTTTTTTTTATTCATGCACATTTTAATAATTATTTAAAAATATATATTTATCAAAATTGGAAAAGAATATATTCATGCACTAAAATTTCAAGTTATAAATACACACAAAAAATTTGAAAGAAAAAAAAATTACTATAAAAAGTTTGACGTCCCATGCAACTTCACTTTTTAGCATTTTATCAACAACTAAATTATAGTGTTAATTTATTAAAAACTAGTTTAAAATAATTTATTTTATTTTTTTTAAATACAAACATAAAATATACTAAATTATACATATTTTACTAGTTTACATCATTTCAAAATTCAAAACATATATGCCAATTTTTAGTGATTCAAGTTTAAAAGTTGGATCAACGTTGGTGGTTTCCTTTATAAAGTGTGACACTATATTCATGGGTGAGTACAAGATCATCAAAAAATTCAACTAAGGAAAATGAAAAAGTAGTCATGACAACACACAATTTAGATGACCCCTTGGAAGCATCTACCTCAACCATTTTAAAACACAAGACAACAAATTGCACAATGGACCTCAACGAACTTAACCACGAGCAACCACCCAATCCAAAAGCAATGAGAAATCCTAACACCCAAGAAACAAATCATGGTCTTGTTTATTGTCCTTTGATAGAAATCAACATGCCTTCACTCAACATCAATACTATCACAAAACACCCTTCTAAGACAACTTTAACGAGTGCAGCCTGAACTAATAGATACTAGTGGTCTTGATAGTTATTCTTTACAAGAATTGAAAATAAGAAAGACATCTTCACTTAATGTCAATGTCATCTCACAAAACACTAATTATTTGAGTTTGTTAGATTTTACACCATCCTGCAAAGGAGAGAACAAAATATCGCAATCTAAAAATTCTTACATATGTATGACATCTTGTACATTTAAACAAGAGATATCTTTGTTGAAAACCATAGAAACATCTACCATTGATCAAGAGGGTATCTTGTCGAGACTCCTCCAAGATCACTTGATAACCCTTCCTCCAAGAACATGAAAGAAATTCTATTACAAGAATTCATTTTGTGCATATCATAGAGTTCATGTTCATTCTACTAATGAATGTAAGGCTTTGAGTAGTAAAATCCAACATCTTAAAGAGCTAGGTGCTCTTCCTTATGTGGGGGCACCCCATTCCTCTAATTGATACTGATTTTCACTCTAGCATGCATCTCATCAATCATTTTGGCTCATCCTTGTCCTGCACTAAGTGGGGGCAACGGGTTAGGTAGCCTTGTCCTCGTATGTCACTATTGTTGCCTCTTATGACTAGTCGTTAACCTTTCATGAACATATAATAGCAAGCATGGGATGTGGATGACATGCCTTAAGTTGGCTTGCATGTGACATACTACCTTTTTCATGATGTAGCTTATCAGAAACACATGACTTGGCATAGGGTTTCTGAGTAAGCTCTCATGTTTTCTTCTTCTACTTTACAACAATTGCTCACAATAATGGTGTTAGCAACCTCTTTAAAGTGGGGGCATACATCGATACTTATATTTCATTGTGTGTGTTTTTTTCTTCTTGCGATGCATCCTTTTCTTGGTGGAGTCATTGGGCTTGATTCCCTCTAAGAGCGTGATACTTATTTCACACATTCTCTCTTGGAAACATTAGGCATAATGTTCCCTAACATGAGACCTTGCACGAACTAAGAAAAATCCCTTTGAACATTCCTTGCACTATTTTGCATTTACAATGTCTATGAGTGTTAAGTATACGAAGTTTTTCTTAGACCATTTTTGTGTGGTGCCTTATTAAAGTTATCAAGAGGTATAACTTTGGTATGGTTGAGTGGGAAGCCCTTTCCAAGGCATGACTTTCCCCATATCCACTAGCGTGTGTGTGAGCACATATCGGCTGTACGTGTCTCACCTTTTAGGACTTATCACTTGGTGGATAGCCAAGAGTTTCGTCACCCAAAGTGCCAAACAACCTGGATCTGATCCACAATGTGTTGGAGAAATTATCGAAGCTTGATCCACCTTTTTTATTTTCACTCTTCTCTTCCTTTTAGTTATTTCCATTGCATGATCATGTATCTTATTATGTTGTAAATCATTCACCTTATGTGTGTCCTTTTGTGCTTCTGTTGGTTTGACTTAGGATCTTGGATCCTAAGGGCTTGTGCAACCTCCTTTGATATTTTTCTTCCTAGACCATCTACATTGGTATGATTGGACCCAGCTTGAATGTTTAGTGTGAGTTTGAAGTAGGTTCATCCTCTCACTAAAATGGGGGCTAATTGTAACCACATAAAAAGTATCCCTTTTTCTTTGCTTGATTTGGGATTGATTGATGTTAAATTGGACTTAACAAGGCCTTGATTTAGTTTTGTGAGTTGTTTTACACATCCACATTAGGTATTGGACCCTTGCAAACTAAATAAAATGCATCTAACGATGTCTTGTAAAGGTGATTGTAAAGTGTTGTAAAAGAATTTCACACTTCTCTAGACTAGATGGACCTATTTTCCCCTTAATTCAATGTTATAAATGTATTTAATTCCATTATCACATTAATCTAGAAGGCTTGTAGATTAAGCCTAATTCTAATCTAGTGTTCTAATGTGCTTTACACATTCACATTGGATGTTGTGCCTTTCTAGGCTATGTGGACCTCATTTTAGTGTTGAAAAGTGTATTTAATCACACTTTCACATTGAACTTTGTGTCCCTAGCCCTAATTAACCTTTTTTTCATCATTACTAGGCCCCTATGGCCCCATATTGTGCATCCTGAGGCTTAATTTGATCAAAGACCTTATTAGAACAACATAAAAATTGAAATTATTCACTCCACGACAATCTAGCTAGAAAAATAACCCCTGTGGGACCAAGTCGCCCATCTAGGTGAATTAGTCCCATCCAGGTGGGACTAAGTTGCCCAACTTGGTGACTTAGTCCCATTTGGGCTATTTTTGAGGTTCAAGTGGGAACAATTGGATTTTAAGTTTATTTTTCCTCCATGTTAGCCTTGGGGATCAAATTAATGGGAAAAGTAGGTAGATTTCCTATAAATACAAGCTTCTAAACCCTAATTCATAATCATTCATTATTCATCCATCATCCATTATGTTCTTAAGTCAAGCAAGCTAGCGTTTTAGCATTCTAAGTCATTAAGGTAGCTTTCTAAGGTATTCAAGGGAAGATTCTTCATCTATTGCTGCAAAAATTCATGATCTATCATCATATAAAGTTTCTAACTCCATTATTTCATGCTTCATTACATTATTTATTCATTTTAGTTTAATTACCTAAAAGGGGGTTTGACCAAGGAAAAACCCCATGCCCTAACATTCAACATTTCTCTCTTTCCTTGTGTTTTTGTAGATTTAGGTACCTTGAAGGCTTGGAAATCATTGGAGGATAAGTTGCAAAGTAGTTGAAGACATCTTCTTTATTGGATAGGTCAAAATATCCATAATAAGTCAATTATAGTGCTAGAAATCAAAGTTTTAGAGGCGGCCACCTGTCAAGAAATGAAGTGCAGACCGAGGGCTTTCGTTTCCACTTTCATATTTTTAGAAAATCCAAAGTGGACTAAGTTGCCATTAGTGGCAACTTAATCCCATTGCACATTTTTTTCAAAGTTTTATGTAGATTTCGATACCCATTTGGCCAAAATGGGCTTCGATGCAGTTTTCTAGATCTGGGACTAAGTTGCTGAGAATGGCGTAAGTGTTCCAGTAGGCCAAATTTTTAGGATCAATGACATTTCCAGTCTTCAACACATTTCTAGGTGCATGCTTTATGTTTTACTTCCCTATGCTATTTTATTTGCATTTCTATTCATCTTTCTAGGTCTTTTTGCATTCAACACTGTGTTTTTCATATGTCTCGCATTTCATTAGTTTTGCATCAATAATTCATTTTATTTTTTAGTTCTTTGCATTTAGAGAATTACATTTAGGCATATTCCATTCATATTTGCATTAGTTTTGAGTGGGGACATTGCACATTTTGTCCTACCTCTCTCCTTTTAGGTGAAAAACCCTAGAAGTGTTAGAGAGCATTAGGGTGCCAAAATCTTTGTCCACAATCGGATATAAAATACAAAGGTGGCTCACTACTAGGGTGGTTCACTACTGAGTTGGCTCATTTTTAGGTTGGCTCACTGTTGGTGGGCTCACTGCCCTAAATAAAAATAGCTATTACAATTGAGAGATGTCTTATAGTCGGAGAGAATATTACAAAATTGAACTATTATAATTGCATTTGCATGTGCATGAATATAGTTCTCACTGAGGCGCAAGAATTATGTACAATCACAACTCTATGTAACTATATCACATCAATAATTCACTGTAATACATCACATATATTCATTCAGACTCATTTTTGTGATTATACCGCTTCACATATATACTGGAGATATAAGCAAATGAACACATTACACAAAATGTTAAAGATGTCGGCATAGATATCCCACATTGTACCGAATAGTGTTGGACCAAAATCTATGTAGACCAAAAAACTTATGCCGGTAACATCACTTCCAAAACAAGAGATAAGCTGGAGATAGAAATATCAGACCAATCAATGACATCAATGAAAAATATCAACAATCTCCCCCTTTGTCATTGATGGCAAACAAAAATTCAATTTCGGAAAGCCAAAAATTCAAAAGAGATGAACTTAAAATCTCCCCCTAAGATGACTATCTCTATTTTCCAAAAACTTTTCTTTTCTTTGTGTTTCTTCCCCTTTTTACATCAATGAACAAGGGGTGTTGGGTGAAAACTAGTTAGGATGTGTTGGATGCTCCACTGGAGAAGGATTGTTTGATTTTTTGAAGATGGGTGATCCACTTACCCTTATTATCATTCCATTACATAATTGCTTCAGTTAACATCTGTGCATGAACTTGGATAGATGCAAGAAGAGATTCTCCATCTATAATGGAGCAAGGTTCAAAAAGAGTATCATGTTGTGCCTTTAGGAGGGCATGATTCATCAATGAAATACTCTCTACACACATCTCCCGAAGATTGCGTAAGGGCAGAATGATGTCGTATTGTTGTTGTAGTTCAAAGTACCTCTTGTGCAGTTCCTCAATTGAGGATCTCTCGGAATCAAATAAATCTTCAGATAGCTTGAAAGATAGGTATGCCTACCAGATTGTTGACTCAATTGAGTCAATCTCTTTTCTAATTTCAGTAGTGGCATTCGACCACTACATGTTGTACACATACAGAGAGTTTCCTTCTTCTAGAAGGTATTGACCTTGCCGAATTAGCTGTTGAAGGTTTAAAAAGGAATTTGCACACTGATCCTTTAATTCCTACAAGAATTTATTCCTTTCAGCTTCTTTTTCCCTCTAGAGTTTTTCATTCATATAGGCAGAGAGGTCCTTTACAACATTGACTAGTGATCTGCATTTGTCTGTATTGCTTTTGGATTGATCTAAATTGCATTTTGGAATAATGCTCTGGAGATCAGAAATGGTTTCCTCAATCAGATTATCCTTTTCTTCTAATTCTTAACCATGTCAACTTTGGCAGAGGCCTGAATGGATTCACTGATTCAATATAGTACTTGCTTGTGAAAGTACTATACTACAACGAAATGGAGAAGGGTAATGAAGGTGAATCATAGAATTGCATGTGTGTTTGGTGAGATCTGTCATTTATACATTTTTTTTAACTTCCATTGTTCTTCATTATTAGCTTGGGTTTAGTTTGATTTATGCTTTGTATTTATAACCCTATAATTTTCCTTGTGCTACATTTGGTGAACCTGACGATGATCCCTTGACGTACTCTAGCTCATCAGTCGCCCAAATTCCCTTTCATCTAAAGCCTGGTGGCTCACATAGTGTGCACATTAGGGATCATACCATAGCCTCATTCATCTGCTATATCTACTACCCTTCATATTTGTCACTGATACTTTCATCCCGATCAGGTCCTTTCATCCAACATGGTCATCCACACAGGATCGGGGAATCATCAAGGCAATCTATGGATCTGGTGTTTATCAATTCTACACATAGCTTAAATAATTCTGAAAAGGGTTAATTTTCTCAAGATCAATATATATGTTGGAAGAGGTGATAGGCCAGACCATAATTGGTGAAGCAAGTAAACTCTTCAAGGCATCATTGGAATAGGTACCGATAGAAATATTTGTAGTTTCTTCTCTTTTCTCAATTTCCCCTACTACAAGTTCTTTACTTTCCTCTTGCTCAGGGTTTCCTTCCTATTTACTGGCATCAACTTCTTTTGAAATTATCTCTTCTTCTTTTCTTCTTGTTTCCTCTCCTCAATTTTCTCTTCTTCTCTTTCAACTTCTTTTTCATGTTCTTCTTTTATATTCATTGGAGCAATACCTTTATCCAGAGAATGAGAGTTCTCAATTTCTGGAGGATCCAAATCGAGATTATACATTTCTGCATTTTATATTCTGGTACAAGATTTACAACATTTTCAGTATCCAAATTTTCATGAGAGATAGTGGAAGTAACAAATATAGCAGAGCCATCACCAATCAACATCCCAAGTTTTCCTACCATGCTTGTGAGCTTATTAATAACTTCTGCTTTCAATTTGTGTGCAACTTCCTTTTTTTCCATGAGGGTGTGTTCCCTTTTCTTTGTCCTTAACTTTGACCGACTGAGGTCTTTAAAATTTTCTAAGCTTTCTTCTTTTACAAGTTTTGAAACAGTAGAGATAACTTCATTTACAATATCCTTATCAATCTTCCTAGCATTTGCTCGGATTGTGTTTAAACCAACCCATAGACTATCAAGAATATCCTCTTTAAATTTTTCTACATTCCCATCTAATCTTGAGCAATACAAAACAAATGCTTGTGTAATGTTTTCTTTTCCCTTGGATGTGGTAGTGTTGTATAAATCACCAACTTCTTTAAAGTTTCCTTCAACAAGAATTTCAAACAAATTTTCTACATCAGGAGTATCTTGGGTTAACTCTTTTGATTTCTTCTCCTGGACCGTAATATGGTACTTGTCTGGTTCAGATTCTTCAATAACAATTTTAACCTTAGAGGATTTTTCTTCTTTCACCTTCTTGCTTGGAGTAGGTGGAGGAAGGAATTTCTTCCTCTTACCAAACAAACTCTCCTTTCCTTCCAAAGGACCAACTGCCTTTACAAGACTATCGGATGAGCTACTGGTTGCACTCCGAGTAATTATTTTGATTGCCACAATATCTTCCTTAGTTATACCTCCTTCTTCCTTTATCACCTTCAGAGTATTTTGTACTCTCTTTTTGCTTTCCTTTGAGATATGCTTATCCCATATTTCTCTAAACTTTTCCTTTGTTGTGTTGAACCTTTTCTTAGAGGCATCTACTAGAATTTCTAATAGAAATTTTGCAAGAAATTCAACATATTCTTCTAATATTTCATACCCCAATTCTGGAATCCAATGAGTTCCTGGTACAATAGCTTCCATTATACATTTGTTGACAGTGACAATGAATGTGATGTCATCCTTGTATTTAGTAACTGTAGATTTAGGGATTCTATCCTGATTGTGCATCTTGTATTGTAATGAAGAGAAAAATGAAGTGAATGCCATTTCTTGTGTAGAATACCTCATAGCTACATTTGTGACTGTATGAACTACTAGAGACCTACCATCAAAGACAGCCTGAGTTAGGTTTTCAACCTCTTTGTTTTTTACCGCCTTTAGTATTAGATGAATGCCAGTGTCATTCAACCCAGTAACAACCTTCATAACTTCTTTTTTGATCAGGTGAGTTGTATCTAACCACATAAAAGTGTCATGAAACCTACTCATAGCCATTCTCACCCATCTATCATCAAAATAGAAATGCAGAAAATCATTCCAAACATGTAGTTTCTTTTCCACTAGAGCCTTGTATTCCAGTTTGACATTGAATTCATCACTAGTGATTTCATTTATCCATAAATTAAGTAACTTGGTGTGGTTGAACTCCTCGAGCTTCGAATGAATTTAAGCCCTAACATCTTCTGAGGGAATGACTCCATACTGGATTCTTGACAAACAGCCAGCCATATCATTTTCGATAGATATATTAAGATATTTCTTGAATTCAGGATGAGGCTGAGATGTTACATTGACCAAAGTGGGAGCAACCTTAGCTGTAAATGTAGAGAAACAACAAAATTTGAGAAAAATACCTCTTGCAGATACACAAACCCTAGGATGCAAGGCGACTTCTTTCTTCTCCTTAGGTCCTTGTAATCTTTTCACTTGAATGATCAATTTTTTTTTTTTTTGATTTCACTTTTAAGCTAATTCCGTAATAAGCGCACCCTTTTTGGCATTAAATGTGCCATAGAACTTTTTCGCAATTCCCTATTTGTCAGACTAATGTAACTTTAATAGATGTCCATAAGATGCTTGTTTATATTTCCTATCTATTAGAGGCTCCTTGATCGAGCAATTCTAATAGGCTTGTGATCTCTTTTCTCTTGAAGGAGGAAGAGGCAATCTGAACTTTCTTCCCCCTAGTAACAGTCAAAGAATAGCTAATTACCGGAGCAGATGTCTACACTGGAGCTAGAACCATTATCCTCTTTTTTTTCTCTAGATCTTCTTCATTTTTTGCCCTTGACCTTTTCTTTTTTGATTTTCTTTGTTGGTTTCGTTGGCTTGACTACACTATTTTTGCAAAGTCTTACAATGTGCCTAGTTTTATTCCAGTTATAACACCTGTTGGTTTTCTTCCTTTGTCATGACTAGCACTGTTTAGCCTTATGTCCATATGCATAACATGCATAGCAGTAACCATTGAAATAATTGTTTCTATTTGGTTTCTAACATTGATCAACTTTGTGACCAAACCATTGCAATTGTAGCATCTACCAAAGTAAGTCCTTGTTTTGTGAGTCATATTAGTTCTACAGTTTAATGCTTTATGATCCAATTTATTGCAATTGAAACAATGACCATTAAAAGAAAATGATTTCCTACTTCCCTATTGCTTTTCTAGAGACTTCCCTTTGTTTTCTTTTTCGGATTCAATTTTAGATTCTTTTACCAAATTAGGTTATTTCCTTTTATTGTGTGAGCATTCGCCAATTTCATAGCCTAAGCCTTCCTTGTTTTCTGGTAGTCTTTGGGTTGCTAAAATTTCATCAAGCTTTTTCAAACTTGCTTTGTATTTGACCTCTTGTTTCTTTGATTCTTCTAAATTTGATTTAAGAGATGCAACTTCTTGTTCCAACTTCTTGCATTCATCAGATTTTCCTTTGATTACATTATTCAGATGTTCCTTGGTCTTTTCTTCTTCTTCACCCTTAGCTTTCAAATCAAAGATAGTACTATTTGCTAGCTTGAGTTCATTACTAACCTCCTTGTGCCTTAGCTTGAATTTTTGGATCTGATCCTTCAACTTACTAATGCAACCATTTTCCATTTGAAGATTTTCTAAGAGAGCCTTGTTTTCATCTTCAATGATTTCAAGTTCTTCAAGAACAAACATGAGTTCTTTCTGATCCATGGTAGATCTAGGTACCATATGTTCAACCTTCTAGACCTCCTTTGAGTTGTTAGAATCTTCTAAAGGATCTGGCTCTAATACTAATTGTTGAACATTCAAAATACTAAGAGGGGAGGGGTGAATTAGTATTCCTTTAAAAATATTAAAACTTTTGAATAACTTTCCACATAACATAAATAAAAGTACTGAATAGAATCAATGCAACACAACTACACATGACACCAAGATTTTTACATGGAAATCCAAGAAGGGAAAAACCATGGGGAGGGTTATCTCTCAAGTATTAAGTAACTAGATACAAAATACAAATGTTGCTCACTATCGGTGGGATCACTACCCTAAATAAAAATATCTATTACAGCTGAGAGATGGCTTACAGCAGGAGAGAATATTACAAAATTGAACTATTATAATTGCATCTTCATATGCATGAATATAGTTCTGACTAAGGCATAAAACTTCTATACAATCAAAACTCTTTCTAACTATATTGCATCAATAGTTCATTGTAATACATCATATATATTCATTCAAACTCATTTTTGTGATTATACTGCTTCACATATATACCGGGTCTCCATATCCACTCAATCGGATTGCACTGGAGATATAAACAGATGAACATGTTACACAAAATGTTGAAGATGTCAGCATAGATATCCCACATTGTATCGAATAGTGTCAGACCAAAAAGTTGCATAGACCAAAACCTTATGCCAATAACATTGTTGTCGGAATAAGAGATAAATCAGAGAGAGAAATACCAGACCGATCAATGACATCAATGACAAATATCAACATAACCATTATAGTGAAATTGAACTTTTGAAATAGTAGTAGCCATTGACATATTATTCCTTGTATTATTGGTTTATTTAGGAGGAACTTTATAGGTTCATGATCAATATAAAAAGTGAAGGGTGTAGATAAGAGATAATTACAAAATTTATGTAACACATAGACCATAGCTAATGCTTCCCATTCAATGGTGTAGTTTTACTTTGCTTGGGATAAATTTTGATTGGAAAAAGTGATAGAGTGATCCTTGTTTCCTCTTGGTTGAGCTAGAACCACTCCTATTGCTATTATGGAGGCATCTACATGAACATGGAAAGGGGATGACCAATTCAGAAATATAAGAATAGGTGCTTCTGCAATATTTTTTTTCAATGTATCAAACGATTGTTGGAATTGCTAGGTCCATGTGATTGTTTTGTTGGTTTTCATTTTGAGAAGCTCTTATAAGAAAGTAGCTAGATTGGAATATCTTTTGATGAATTTCTAGTGGTATCCGGTGTAGCCTAAAATGTTTTAACTTTCAGTGTTGTTTTGGATGGAGGCAATGTCAGAACTAAAGCAACTTTCATGGATTGATCATTAATCCTTATTTACATATCATATATCCTAATAGTGTGCCAAAGGGTACCACAAAAATGCATTTCTTGAGATTCAAGGAAATTTTCATACTCCTACATCTCTCTAACATAGTCTGAAGGGCATGTATGTGATTTTTGACTAACCCATACACAATCCAATCATCTAGGTAAACTTTTAAGAAGTCATGTATAATTCTTTGAACGTATTTACCATGACCCTATTGAAGATAGTTGGTATATTTTTTAAATAGAAAGACATGAAAGTATACATGAATGATCCCCATTTTGTAGAAAAGGTTGTTTTGGGTTGATCCTCCTCAAATTTGTACTCAATGATATCTAGAAAACCCATCAATGAATAAATATATTTATCTCCCAGCTATAGATTCTAGTATTTCTTCAGTCAATGGGATATGGAAGGGGTTGTGGATGCATGCTATATTAAGTTCCAGAAATATACACATATCCAAATTTCTTTGGTATTCTTATTCTGTATTACCATTGGGATGACCCATTCAAAAATCATCTACTAGTTTAATAATTTTTGTTGATAGCATCTTATCTATTTCTATCTTGAATTTTTTCTTCATGTTGGGGTTGAGGCGATAAGGTCTTTTCCAGTCAGGTTTGGTGCCTTCCTTTAACTGAATATTCATTACCCCCACTTCTGGTTTTATGCCTTTCATTTATGTAAATGTGTGTGGGAAGGGTTCTTGATATTCTATCAATATTTCAATAACTGATACTACTAGTGATTCATCCTAATAATCCCCAAGTTTGGCCAATTTAGGGTTTCCTTCATGAGCTATGTTTTCTTCCCTTAATTGGAGAGGTTGGTTAAAGTATTGTTATTTAGGTTCTATGTTCATTCATATTTTCATTTCCCCTTTTTCCACCATGATCTCTAGTTTTTGGTCTAGATCTTCATCACCTTGTTGTATGACACAATATTGATTTGGTACTCTTTTTTTTTAATCCATCCATTCAATTAGTTTCCAAATTCCTTATTTTTGGGGTAGTGGGTTTGTTGGTTATGGTAAGTGGGCACTTTCAGGGGCTGAGGTGAATATGATTTTCTTAATTTAAATTATTAATGTGGTACACACGTGCTTGTTTTCATCCCAAAAGAAAAATGTATGGTTGAATTCATCTTGGATTTCTTTCCAATCCTTGGCATCTCCTCTTATTTCTTGATTGATGTAACAAGTTTAGACTATTGGTATCAAGGTCTAATAGAATAGGTTGATATAAAGATGTTAATCATATTCACCCTCTTTTACCCATATGTGGGTGCATGTTTGAATATGTTCTAGTTTGATGGTTCCTTCATATTTTGGGATTAGATTGTTTTCACCATCTGCTTGGAAATATCAAGCTTTGATTAAGATCCAAAATGTGTTCCATGTGGGGATAGAATTTTTGTGTATATCACCAATAGGAAGCATTACATACCAGAGTGCCTTGAAGGGCAGTGATCTTGATAGTATCATCTTGTAATGTTCTTTCATGTCTGCAATATATTCTCTTAGGTCACCTACTTCAAAAAATCGTGGCAATTGAATATGTGAAATGACTTATTGGATATGGTTAATGTGGTTTAGATTTGTTCTTTTTGATTATTTTGTAATAGGTGTGCTAAGTGAATGGATGTGTATCATGAATACCCTTCTGAATTCATATAGTTTATGTTGCAGTACTATGTGGGTTTTGAATGTGAATTAGAGGTTCTTTGGATCTTCCTCTTCTACATCTTGTGCGATTCACTCCATCTATGTTTTATCTTCTCTTTCTCCTAATGGGATGTTGACTATTTTTTTATCATTTTCCAAAGAGATTTTCTCCTTCCTTGCGTACACTATGCCAATGGAATTAATAAACCATTTCAATCCAACTAATTCTCTAAAGATGTTGAAAGTTTCTTTCATCTCTGACTTCAAAGTCGACAATTTATTTGATCCCTTTAATATTTACTTCTACATTCTTCCATGTTCCTAATGTTTCCATTCCCAAACCATCGACCAGAATATTGTTCATAGGTGTTCTAATGAGTTTAGGTCTTTCGAGCCTCTCCCATTTTTTTCTAGAATTATATTGAGGTCCACACCTAGATCAATCATTACATGTTTAACTTTAGCATTTTTCAAATTGGCGATGATTAATAAGAGACCATTTTTCCAATTCCAATCTTCTATAATTTGATGTACTTTTTGTTACTTCTACTTATTCTAATACTTTCCTAATTGTTTCAATTTGACTAACATATCTTTATGTTGAGCTAATGAGGCTAAACTCTTCAACATCATTATCTCTTAAACTGAAAAACATGCCACCTCATCCTTTTGTTGTTGTATAATGTGTTTCCTTTCATTTTCCACAATTTTTTCATGTTGCTTCTTTCTTGGCTGAAAGTAGTCATACTCTTCTTCAAATTATTCATTGATTTCTTCATTTTCCTTTTCATTCTTTCTCATATTTGTTCCTTGTTTGGTTAATACTATAGCTTCATTTTTCTTCGTTTCAAATTTATTTTGTTTTCTTATCCGTGGTGGTTGTTCTTCTTTGGAATAATCCTCATTTGATGTGTCTGATGACCATTTATCTAGTATTTAGAAAAAAATCACTCCTTCTCTAAGTAATTTTCTTATCACTCTTGCTCCTTTATTGTCTTGTAATTTATCACTTCTTGAAATGTGTTGTATTTTGATAATATTATTGAGCCTTATCACATCTGAATATGCCATGGGAATCATCTCCATAGAAAGGACATTTCCTTTTCTTTTTTGATGAACATTCTATGGCATAATGACTAATTTTACCATAGTTGTAACATGTTGCATCACTCCTTTGGTGGCATATAGTCTTGTGGTAGGATTTTTTGTAATGCATATGTGTTTTCCATAGAGGATGCCTATATCCTAGATCATATAGAGGTCTTTATACCAATCCTTTAACATATGCCATGTTTCTATCTGTATCTACATCATAGTTTCAAATGGTGCATAGGGAATCTAGGATCAGGATGATTTTGTGTGTTTTGAACTTGAAATTGATTTTTAAGACAATCCTCTGTGATGTGACTATACCATTCTTGGTATGTCCCACAATACATTGAGATAGTTTTGGCCAAAATTATCTTTAATTCTACATTTGATGTGGTGGTGATTCTTTCTCCCTGAGCCTTAGGGAAATCATTCCGTAGGTGGCCTTCTCATGAGAAATATGTGCACTAGATTTCTTTGGTTTTCTTTATTCCTTCTTTTGCTAAGATTGAATTTTGTATCATTAGTTGTTCTACTACAAGTTGTAACTTCTCAATATTCTCCTTTATATCATCCTTCTAAGGTTTGTGCCAATTTTGTGCTTCAATGTGGTAGGCTATGGTGATTAGATCTATATAAGTGTTCAATAGTCTACCATCCAGAGCTTCTCTTATATCTTTTTGAAGTCCGAAAATAAACCATTCTATCTTATGTCTTTTTGTCAATGGTTCTTCTAGTTTGTGACAAACTTCCTTGAATATTTTATCATATTCTTTTATTGATTCTTCTTTCCTCTATTCTAGTTCTCTCATTTTACTTACACTTTCAATTGGAATGTTCAGTGTGTCAAAGTTAGCTAATAAATATTGTTTTACCTCATTCCAACTTCTCCCATGTTTAGGATAGGTCTTCTTCTACCAATCTAATACATCTTTCCTGAGTGAGGATACAAAGTCAAGTAATTTTGGTTTATCTTCATCAATATCTTATCCTTCCCATAGGGATTCTAATAAAAATATGTGCTCTACTGCTTATGTGGTATCTTTCCCAAATACATGGATCTTGATTGAAGATTCCATTTCCTCCTTTATTTAATTTCAACCTTCCAAATTTGTGGAGTATGGTTTTCTCCTTTTTGTTTCTTTATCTTTCTAATAGTTTAGGATTTCTATTCTCTACCCTTGTCTCTTGCTAGTTTTATATCAAAGTATCCACTCTCAAGCATTTCTTCCCACTCTACTTCTTTTCCAACTTCTCTTGTTCCCTTGTCTTGCATTATCTCTGCTTGTAAAATTCTTCGACTCTTATATGACCGAGGGGATGATCTTGGTTGGAGTGTTGCGATTCTTCAAGATATCTTTTTATTTTCTTATTTGTTAATTTTATTTGATTGGAAACATAACTCTTTGTCCAAGTCCAATTTATTTTCTTTACTTTTCCTTATTTCTTCTTCTTTTAATTTCCTTATGCTTTTATTGACTAATTCTTCTAAATACTCTTCTTGAATCAATGGAGTCTTCTCTAGAGTTTTTAAGAATTCTATAAATCTATCCTCCAAGTTAATAGTTAGGTTCAACTGATGTGGTTTGTTATCTAGAATTTTGGAAGATTGTGGTAGTAATGGGCTTTTTGTATTATTTATATTATTATGCAATTTCCAAAAATTGCACAACAAATCTTTTTTTTTATACCTCCTTTGTAAAATGGGCCTTCTGGCAAGGCACCTTTTTTTTGGTTTGAGCTCTAAAACTCCTCCAATGGCCACAAAATGGAGATATAGGCATTTGAGGAAAAATAACACCTGGTCAATTACCATAATTGTGTCATTTGAAATATTTTACAAGACCCTTTGAACCCGCTCCAAAATGGAAATACATTAAAATTTTCCTCAAAACTTGTTCGGGAGCTATGAAATCAGGTTTGCGCACTTATGATAAATTAATTAAACTTTTTTCCAAAGAAAATTTCATGATGACTTACAAATTGAGAGATTTTAATGCCAAAATTTTAAAGCTAGCTAGTCACCACAGGGCTCAAATTTGTTTCCAATCTGAGGAAAGCTAGGCACTAGAAATGAAGGAAATTTCTAGGTGCCAACACTAACTATTTTTTGTTTCACTAAATTAGATGTTAAAAGAGATTGCCCCTACACAATCTATGGTGCATTCTACTATAAATACAATAAGAAGGGCTTGAAACCATTCAATTAACAAATGTCACTAGTTGTAAAAATATCATATGTACAAATATTCTTAACTTTAGCTTATACAAGTTAACACATGCATTAAATTGCATAAGTTTTGCATAACTACTAACTAAATTTTCTTGAAAAAAGGGACCACTTCCTATGCTAAGTGAGGGCCATTTTACAATAACTTTATTATTACATTCAAAATAAAATAAATAATAAATTGAAAAAATAAATGTCCCAAAATATACTAAAAAAATAACTTGACTTAACAGAAAAAATTATTTGATTTTTAAAAAAATTACTATTGGCTTTTTCCTTCTACTTATATTCTAAATAATCGTTCAAACACTTTATCAGATTCTCATTATCAAGACCCTTAAGGAAATTCACTTTGAAATTGAATTTGTCACACATCTTCCAAGAGAAGTAGAACTAATTTTTCATATCATATAAACCCTTATCAAGATTCTTGAAACTCGACTTGAGTTGCATCAACTAGTCAACCACATTTTCACCTACCTTAATATGCAATTCTTCTATTTTATTTTTTAGTGTTTGCTGAATTTTGTAAGTTGAATTCATACTATCAGTACTCATATCTACTAGGTTCAGCTTGATCAAAAAACTTACAAAATCCTTAAAAGTTATCCTACATTTTGTTCAATTATTCTCTTTCTTCTAGAATATTTTGAATATGTTGAATTATTAAGTCCCTTTTCAATGTCATCTCCTTGACATAATTTGGTAAAATCCTCATCATTTGATTGTAAGATATTATTTTTTACATATTCTTGAAAGGATATTTTACTTATACCTCTTAGTAAATACAACCCCTCTTCATACATATCATGTTATTTTCTCATTATTTGCTGATTAAAATTGCAACCAAATCCTACCTTCTTAGAAGCTTTGTAAATCAATGTGTCTATCTAGTTGTATAAAGCATGTGCCTTGTATTTTATTTCTTGTAATTTGTCAACCTCACCCTTAGACATCAAAACCAAGGTATCTATAGAGTTACTTGGGAGAGAATTCACTAGAATTATCAAAAAAATTACAAAATTTTGATGTTGGTGTAGCTGCTCCCGAAACTGTCATGGTTTCTTGATCTTTTGCACTTATAGGCTTCATAGTTTCCATGGCTGTGTCAAAAGAATTTATCTTCTCATCTCTTTTTATTTTCCCCAAATTGACTTAGGCAACCTAACAGTCCTAAGGGGTTGTTTTCTTGGCATCCTTGTCTATTATAAGAGTTGATATTTCAGCAATCCTTTCTCTATTCTGGTTGACCCAAATTGCCAAGAGGATTTTGGGTTTCTTTTGAGGTATTTTGTTTATTCACCATAACAATCCCAACTTCCAATTTTAAAGGTTCTATCTATACAATTCTCCTTTTGGTATAAAAATCCAACTTAATCCAAGTTGAGCTTGTAGAAACATTAAATGCATAGTCTTACCTCCAATTTTAATCATTAAAATTTTAAATTTTTTCCCTTATCTAAGCGTATGGTGGTTGTGCAGATGTGTTTTCTTGGTGCCTGCAGATTAAATATTTATATAGGTTGAGCATTTTTAGCATCACTATTTTTCCATTTGGATCCTAAAAAAGCTACAACTTATGTTCTTCTCTAAAGAAACTATGCAAAAACGGGTAGATGTGGTAAGGTTCAAATAATGAAGTTCTATTAATTGGCTTGCCACATCATGAACCTGGAGAATAGAAAAAGATTCCACCAGCCGATAAGGCAATAGTTAGAGAAAGTTTGCTTCAATTCATAGCCTATGTTCCTCCTTTGCTGAGATTGTGCCTACTGTATCTCATCTGGGCAGACTCTAGTTTTCTATACATCAGGAGCACAATTTGCAGAATGCCTTAAAACTAATATAAATGCAAATTATCTAGAGCAATAGTGTAGCTTTCTTCCTTGGGTCAAACACAATTTGCAAGATCATTAAGTATATGTTGCTTTATATGCGCTAAGAATTATTTCAAGTATGATTTGTAAGGATGAGTCAACTCCTATCTTATCATTGATGAGGCATTTCCTCCTCTACTTATATTTTCAACCACCTTGTTCAAGTTTTAAATCCTACACTGGAGATAGTAGAGCTTATAAATCTTATTTGTAAAATATTTTGGTCATCTATATACTTAGAGGTGCCCAAGCAACTCTTTGATCTATGTTGGAAAGACCAATTCCTATGGAAGGGAAACCAATTGATCCAGAACAACACAAATCTTAGGAAGGGTGGAAAGTAAAGAAGTGAAAATGCATATTATATATCAACTATATACACGATTTGGAGATCCAAAGATTCTTAAGCCAGAGAACAAGCCATCTGCTCAAATGTTTCATAAGCATTTTGCAGGGGAAATTTTAGAGTGCCATCTAAACTTGTTGAATGTTATTTTTCAGGGTGGTTACCTTCCATATAGGGTAACCAATCTTATCCTCTAGTATTTGAGTAGCAGTGTTTCCAAGTCCAATACATATCAACTTTTAAAGCCACAACTAGATATAGTTCCTTTTGAAATTATCTTCTCTCTTATGTGCTTCAATGATAATGATGAGACACTCTGGCATGAAGACCCTCATGAATATGTTAGGAAAGGTTATGATATTATTGAAGATCTGTACATTTCCCACACTGCATCCATTGATTTCATTACAGAGCTAGTGCAGAAACATGGAAAAGAAAACATCCAAATATTCCTTTCCTTTGTTGGAATTTTTTTTGTTAGCTATGAGGAGGCAGCTCTAGGCTACAAACCATATAGGCAGAAAGATGGCACTCTTTTAACCATTGGGGCCTTATGCGATAAGCTAAAGCAAACTGAGCCATACAAACCTTAGTTGGAAGAAATGCTAGTGCAACATGTATTTCCTAAGTTTAGAAGCCAAGTTGGTCATTTGAGAGCAAAGGTTGCATGGGTAGTAGGCCAGTATACAGATATCACTTTTGTAGACCAGAGAAATTTCAGTGTAGCCTTACATAGTGTTCTAGCAGGATTGTGAGATCCTGAATTGCCAGTGCGTGTAGATTTTGTCTTTGCTTTGAGATATTTGTGGAGGCTTGCAAAGATTTGAGTAAAATTCGACCAATCTTACAGCAACTACTTGAGGAGTTTTTCAAGCTCATGAATGAAGTTGAGAATGAAGATATTGTGTTCACTCTTGAAACTATTGTGGATATATTTAGGGAAGAGATGGCACCTTATGCCCTTGGATTATGCCAAAACCTGGCTGCTACATTCTAGAAGTGCATGCAATCTACTGAAGTAGATGAAGAGCTAGATGAGTCAGGTGCATTGGCTGCTATAGGATGCTTGTGTGCTATAAGTACAATTCTTGAATATGTTAGCAGGCTTCCTCACCTTTTTCCCTCAAGTGGAACCTACATTGTTTCCTATCATAAGAAGAATACTTACTACCGATGGTCAAGAGGTCTTTGAGGAGGTTTTGGGGATTGTATCTTACATGACATATCTCTTTTCGAGACCATCTCATTGGAAATGTGGAGTCTTTGGCCTCTAATGATAAATGCATTGGATGATTGGGCTATTAATTTCTTTAAAAATATTCTTGTTCCCTTGGATAACTACATATCCAGAAGCATCAATTTTTTTTACATGCAAGGACCCAGACTATCAACAAAGTCTCTTTAAAATGCTTTCATCTGTAATGTCGGATAAAAATATAGAAGATCATGATATTGAGCCCACCCCAAAAATTATTGAGGCAGTGCTACAAAATTGCAAAGGTTGAGTTGATGAATGGGTAGAGTCATATCTTAAAATTACAATTGAAAGACTATAGCGAACTATTTAAGAGTTGTGAGAACTAAACTATGGAGAGATGTGGGTATATATATAGGCCAGAGCTGACCTCACAGGGCTTGTTGTGGAAAGAAGATCCATATAGTTCAGTGAATGGAAGTATGGAATGCGAATTAACAAGTTCGGTGGAAAATTGTCTTAATGATGGAGAATTGTAACTAATTTTGGAACAATTGAATTTGATAATTAGATTGACATATCAGAATTTTTCCAATTGCAAGCATCTAAATTTGAAGTTGAAATATAACAATTTTCTCCATCATAGGCTATCTTATGAGGAAAAAAACCAAGGCACCATACTCCAACTAGTATTGTCACCCCTATGGTCTACCCTTTCACTCTTGTCAAGCCTTGAGGTGTACAAGGGGATGTTACACTCAATGACCTCAACTAGCATATTCTTATGCCTCACCCAGGAATTCAACAAGGTAGTGATCATGATGGCTTGGCATCACAATTCATTTCTTCATCAACATACTCTAAGAAGGCAGTAGAGTCTCTTAAAAAGATCCATACAGAAGGAAGTTTTTGTTTGGTCGTGGATTATGCAAATCCCAAGTCTAGAAAACCAAAAACCAAGAAATCTAAAGACACGTAGCTTAATGATTTGAGTTATGGTCATAAGAATATATGGTCAACTTTATTATATGCAAGAGCAATTGAAAGTTAATTTTTAACTAAAAGAGGGGTTAAAATTTATTCAAACCAAAATAAAGCAGTACAAAGCCAAGGCATTACACACTCTTGTCTATATCCACTAAGTGGTCCAGCTTTTGTGACAAATCCAGGGGTAATTGAAAGTTAATTAGTTTAGAGAAATGGTGGAATTTAATGAGATGAATTACTCTATTGACATTTAAAATAACAAGAAAAGGAGGAAAGGTTGAATTCGAAGAGGCAACCTTGTAACTTTTTGAATTCCATCTTTTGGGGAAATCAGAGATTTTTCATCAAAGGGATTTTAAGAAGAATGGGGTGCTATATATCAAGAGAGGGGACAATGGTATTAGGAAGAGAATATAGTTTTCTGATATTAGAATTTGCAAGTCTATGAATTTGTGAATATATGAACTTCTAAAATTAAAGGATTTGTTTGAGATTCTTTGTACTGTTAAATGATTCTTGGATTATTGTTTGCGTGTAATAACTACTTTAAGTATTCATTTTTCATGTAGTATGTATTTTAAATCTATCTTGGAGTTGATTTTAGAATAGTGTATTAATCCACGAGTTGATTTTTATTTTGAAATCTAGAAGTTTGATGTGTTATATATGCATATTCGTCATCTCAGAAGTAGTAAACCTTTGATTTTCTACTCATTTAAAATTAGATGTTATTCTATTTCTTGTGAATTATTTTCCCTTTATTGTTCTTGTAGACACGTAAAATATACTAATTGACATTTATTATTTTCCCTTTTTTCCCATTAGCGTCGCAGTTTTTGTGAAAAGGGCGACATCACGGCGCACTTTTTCAAACTGACACTGTTGAGCCCAAGCCCAGCACCAGAGTTTGTAAACTCTGAACTGCACCACTGCGGCGCAAAACAATACCACGCGGCACAGTTTGAATGTTCAGCGGCACTATATAGCGCCACTGGAGGCGAGCCGCTCCTTTAAAGCATTAATTAAACCATTAAATGAAAAAATGAAGCTTGGGTAAGGGTCACATACCAGTGCCCTAATGCTAGGTGGCCGCTGGTATGTCCGACCTCGATAAGTGATGTTAGGGGAAGCTATAATTATGCCATATCACCAAAGGTTCAGAGCTCAAATCTCAAGGTTGCTAGCGGAGGTGTGTGAAAATGACTTGAAAGTGACCCCTCGGGCCCCTTTTAAGCCTAAAAATTAGGGGTTTTTCACCTTGTTTGGCTGTCTTGCTAGGGCTTTGGATGGTCCCCGAACCTATTTTCATCTAGTTGAGGCTTTTTTTTAATTATTTTATTGCGTTTAGACACGTTTTTAGCCTCCCAAAACCCTTTCAAACCTTTCGGGTACTTTGTCATCTTTTTTCACGAGATCACCCAAAAAATTAAAATTTTCGTCTGATCTCTCGAGGGGGCATTATAATGGCATGTTTTCTCTTGCCATGCAGAAGTGGGGCAAGTTTTTAAATATCAAATTTTTTGGCTTTGATCGTGAACGTTTATTCTTTGAACCAACGCAATGAGTGCATTGCTTCAAAGAGGGGCAAAATGTAGACACGTAAAATATACTGATTGACATTGTGCATTTGATCGACTTACTAACATTGTTTCTTCCTGAATCATCCCTCGGTCTAACCATTTAATCAAATCCCCTATCTGATTAAATTCATCAATATTCCTCTCTTAATTAAATAAATCATTTTATCTAATCAAGTCAATCTCTTTTGTCAATTAAATCAATCCATCTGATCTAATTATCCCTATTTAATTAAATAATCAATTTTATTTGATTAAATCTCTAAAGTCTATCCATTAAATTAAATAAATTAAAACCTTATTTGATTTAATCTAACACCATCTCTTTTAATTAAATAAACCAAAATCCTTATTTAATTAATCTCTTGTCATATTCCTCTCTTATTTGATTTAAATAAATCCATAAATTTGAGTCAAATAAGTCACATCAAACCTCTCTCATGAAATTAATTAACCCTTGATTAATTTAATCTCATCTCATGTCCCATCCTCTAGATAATGCAAGTTGCACGAAAATAGATTTAATTCATTTATTAAATCTCTATTTTCCTCACAAGGCATCTTTTGGAATATTCTCTCAATTTGAATTCAAAAATTCCAAGTCAACATGTACATCCAACAAGGCAGAAATTCATCTTACATGTCCTTTGCCTTGAGCCAAGTGGCATTTATTGCATTTTCCCTTCCCTCTTGCATGTCATTTCAACAAATTTGAAATTCAAAATTATGCATTTATTGGCACAAACCCTAAATCTTGCACATCCTTCATCCATTCATAGCTTGACAAGTGGCATCATATCATTGGATGAATTTTAGTCCCACATTGCTCAAATTTTGACATTCATCCATCTTGGAATTCTATAAATAAATAGCTCATATCCTCATTTCATCATCCACAATCTAGGCAAAGTTACCATGCTCAAATATCTCTTGAATTTTATCCATTATCATTGAATCATAGCTAGGTTTTTGCAGATTTTGGCTTGGAGTTCTCATTCTTCACCAACAAAGTGGATCAATCATCTTCAACACATCAAGCTTGCATCATAGGAATTGGGAAAGGGCCAATTTTCACATCAAATTGGCACCAATTCCCCCATGGGATCATGAGTTTGCACATCTATTAGGATTTAATCTTTGTTTTATCATTTTCATTGTGTTCTTTGTTATTTTCTTTCCTAGTTTGAAGTTGTAAATGGATTTCATAGGGAATCCTTGTTTTGGCTTGTAATCACTTGACTAACTTGTTTACTCTTGTTGTTTTGCAGGTACCAAGGTTGGGGTTTGCACATTTCACGCTAGAAGGAGGGCATGATATCATTATTTTCCATCTTCTCTTAAAATTTCCGCGTTTTCACTCACACACAAAAAATTCCAACGCTGGGAGCTCAGCATCGCTATTTTGGCACCGCTGGCTCTTCGGCGTCGCTATATGGCACTGCTTAAAATTAAAACTACGATGCTGAACTTGTCCCGCCAAAATATTTGAATTTTAAACTCTGTCACTGGACTCATCGACTTGCAGGAATTTTCAATTTTTTTAAAAACCGTGACGCTGGAGGGAAACTGTGACACTAGGCAAAAAGTGCAATGCAGTTGAGCTCTCTATCCTGACACAGAGCGCCGCTGACTGGTAAGCAACGCTATGAGGGCACCGCTCAGAAATCAAACTGTGACATAGTTACGAGTTGCGATGCTGAAAGATAGTAAAAAGGGAAAATTTTATTTTAGCACGTGCTTTTGATTTATGATTAATGTGTCTTCTATTTTCTGGTTTTTTAACTTCTATATTTTTCAGAATCTGACTGGTTTTTCTCACTTGTAGGTTGGAAATTGAAAACAAAGGAACGAGGAGCATGATGATGATATTTCATCCAATCAAAGTGTTTTTAAACACTTTAGTGTTTGTTTAACACTTCTTTAAGGAATTATTAGCACTTCTTTCTTAGGACACTAATCTTCCTTTGGGTTTAAAAAGAATCATTTTGTTTATTTTTGCAAAGGGCTAAAATGAACTTTAGGATCACAACTTACTAGATTTTGTTTCTTGGATTAACAATTGAACAAAGTGTCTATCATTTGTCTTTTGGTGCTCTAAAAAGAACTCATATCTTACTTTGGGGATTTAAAAAGAACAAGTGTAACTTTGTTTTTTCATGAGGGCTTACTTAAACTAAAGCCATTGAAAAAGGACGTATGCGCTTCTCTCACGCTTTATAGTGATCTTGAGAATCAAAAGGCCTTTTTCATGACTTTAGGGTGAGACAAATCAATCACCTCCATACTTTGATTTGGGTTTAAAATTGAACATTTTGTGCGAGTTTGAGTGGGGGCATTGTTGCATATATTCTCTCTCCTTGTTGCCAACAAGGATTGATCGAGTTACGAATATTGTTCTTCATTCACTTTTATTTATCCTAGAGGGCCTGCCTTGGGGAAAAAGTACTCACCCAAGGGAATGACTCAACCGGTAACACTCTAAAGCCAAGAGTATTTCCAACCAGTATATAAATGTGGGTATTGGAGTAAACGCCAATATCACATGGTTGATTCCGACAAGATGGATCCAAAAGGGGACTCTTGTCGTATGGGTCAATCTCCACGAACAGAAAGTCCTTACTAAAACCCATGTGCTAGAATTTTCCAAAATCCTTTAAACTATTTTTTGGTGCAAGAATGGTCGTTCTCAAGCCACCCCACACTTTTATGGTCTTCTAGTAGAAATGAAAAATATTCCATGGGAATTTCATGGGTGTTGATGCTTGGCTGCCCCGTATAAGTGAGTGTCATGGAGGGGAGCCAGTGGGATCAAGCATCTAACCATTTTCTAGAGATAAGCATAGTTGGACTTGTCCAAGTGGGAATCCAACAAATATCATCTTACACATCCATAGGATTGTACTTATTCTTGGGTTATAAAATGCATTGCTTGATCAAAAACACCATGGAAACAAACACTTGAACCTCATCCAAATTTCAAACCCTTTTGAAGACAAATACAAATTGACTCAATCCATATGTTATTGCTTTCCCTTGGGATTCACATCCTTAGAGGTTTCTAAACATTGGATTATATCTCAATTTTTCTCCTTAAGTAAACAATAGGAAAACCCTTGCCTTAAGTTCATTGAATTTCCACATAACATATCTTGTGGGGTTTGAAGAAATTAAGACATTGGGCATCTTAGTTTGAAAACCTAATTGAAGAAAGTGTTTTTGGTAAAATAAAGACATTAAGCAAAGCTAAGTAAAATGAACTTTCATATGTGTTGAAAACTCACAATCCCAAAGAAAAAAATCATTGGTTGGAAATCCGAAAATGAATGTTCAAATGAAATCATTTCTTGGTTACAAAGGTCTTTAGGAAGCATTTCCATGCTCTTCAATACCTAGGTCTAGGCAAAAAAAGTGTAACTTTTAGGTTCATCTTAGGATCAAAACAAATAAAAATCTTTTTCATCCATCCTCCAAAACATCAAAACAAACATCATCTCACCATCACCTTTTGGAAAATCTTGAAATCATCCTTATTACTAGGTTTTTTGGCAAAATCAAAATCATCAAAATCATTGAGACTAAATCCTTGAAAAACATTATCAAAAACATCTTTGACTAGGCATGTGTAGATGCATCCTTTTGCATATACTTAGTCAAAGTTATCAAAAATCATCTTGTCTAGCTTAGTATATGTAGATGAATCCTTCTTCATATACTTAGTGAAACAATCATATTGGTTGAATAGGTGAAAGTAGATGCATCCTTCTCCTCCCACATATTCAAATCATCATCCATTGAACAAAGCTATCCCACATCCAACATCTTAGGGTCTTTTTGTTCAAAATCAAAATCAAAATCAAAGACAAAATATCAAATCCAAAAACAAATCAAAACCAAAATCCGCAAGTCCTAAAAACCTAGTATCTCATTCAAGATTTACGAAGAGCCAAAAAATATCTGTATCATCCATCCCTAACATCATCATCATATCATCACCTTTGATCCTCAAGGCATCCTAAGAACTTTCTACTTTGAGCATAAAATAAAGATCGATTCAAAGAGTCAAGAGATTCATCTCCCATATTCTCAAAAATTGATCCTTGTTTTATGGTTCTAACTAGATCTCAATACAATAAGAGTATGGAAGCCAACAAAGAAACACCCGCTTCAAGCAATCTTAGCCAAACAAACGCATGAATGAATCTCGCCGAATCAAGTAATCCTTTGACCCTCTCATCATCACAAAATCCGCAAGAAGAAAACCAAGGAGAGGAACTTACTTTTGGAATTTCTCGCCAAGAAATGACTGAAATGCTCCAAAATCTGGACAACCATATAATCATCAACATCATGATGATGCTCAACCCTTTATTATACATGCTTGAGCTAGCAAAACAAGGGGCCAAGTTACCTTCGGATTTTGATGTGAGTACTATAGTGGAGGAATCTTTTCTGCCAATCTCATCCACCATTCCCATTTCATCTACACCCCCATGCCAAAACATCATGCAAAACATTCCACAAATCACATCGTTTGCTCCAACCCAACCCAATGTTAATAAGGGAAGTGCATTTCTCAATGCAATTCAAACACACCCCCTTGTTAATAATCAAATTTTGGATGCAAACACCACCTTGGAACAAAGCATACCCCAAAACCCATTACACAAAAATGTTCCTCTCACATTCCATCATGATCCATCGTCATCATTTTTTCATGCAACACCTCAAACACCTTTTCTCACAAATTCACAAGAAGAGGGAGATATGTTCGGACTAGGGGGAATATTCGACACGACAACATTCTCGCAACAACTCACACCCCTTACATTTCCACCTCTCGCACCATTGCCATCATCATCCGCACCACTCCTTGGTTTAGGGCTTCCCCTCTACCAAATATCAATCAAACCGCTATCCCAAATATCAATCAAAGCATTATGCCAAATGCTCAAAAAAAATTGTTGATATCGCAACAACAAATGACAAATGCACAAGCAATTGCAACACCATCAAACACCCATCTAACATCACAAAGCATAGGACCAACCACCACACCAATACCACTATCTACCACTCAAAATATCAACACGACATTATCACTCACCACAAACACCATTCCAAATCCACCACCACATCAAGTCAATATGATGCAACATTGCAAGCTGCTTTCTAAAGAGGATACCAACAAGTTCAGAAACAAAAAGCTGAACAACTAGCTGCTCAGCAAGTTGCTCAAGTTGTGCAAGCTACCCAAGCTGCCCAAGCTGCCTAACAAGCACAACAAGCCCAAGCATTATTGCAACAACAACAACAAGCCGCACAAGCATTGCAAGCACAAAGGACCGCTCAAGCACAACTTTTATTGCAACAACAAGTAGCACAAGCACAAGTAGCACAAGTGCGGGCTCAAGCACAAGCTAAATATTGGGCACAGCAAGCCCAATATCAAGCACAACTTCTTGCACAAATACAAGTAGCGCAATTACAAGCATATCAGCAAGCCATTAAGCAATACCAAGAGCAGCAAGAAGCGGCAGAATTGGCAGCCCAAAAACAAGCATTTTTGGAACAACAACAAGCACAACAACAAGTGCAACAACAAGCAAAAATCTTAGCGCAAGAACAGCAAGATCAACAACAAGAGTTGTTCATACAAAAGCAAGTGGAAGCCTACCTTGCTCGGCAAAACATACAGATACCATCGAACAACATGTCAAACAACACACCGACCAACCCTCCCATCCAACCCATGATTGAAACACCCCAAAACACTTTCATCCCACCCCCTAATCCACAAAATTATGTGACAACACAACTCAGGTTTCTCTCGCAACAAGTGCTCAACCTTCAATCAGGGTGAACAACCAAAACACCAAGCAACTTGTGTCCCTATCCATTTGATAGGAGCTTGATAATGAAACCATTCCCCAAGGGATTTGAAATCCCCAAATTTGACAAATATCGAGGGATGGGAAACCCTGAAGATCACATTAGGGAATTCTAGGTTCATTGCATGGAGGTCGCATATGACGATACTTATCTGATGCGGCTATTTTCTAGGAGCTTAGCAGGCCACGCTATAGAATGGTTCTCTCGCTTACCTTCAGGCATTAGAACATTCCAAGAAATTAGGGACACATTCATTAAAAATTATGCATGCAACATTGCAATGGATGTTAGTCTCGAAGAACTCTCAGCTCTAAAACAAGGAAAGGGTGAATCATTCGCCTCATTCCTACAACGATGGCAATCCAAGGCCAATCAGAGCAAGTGGACCATGCCAGAAGAACAACAAGTTTGCACCATCATAGCCAACCTTGAAGGCCACTTGGAATTTCATCTCAAGGCTCAAGGCATCACCACATATGATCAATTGATCTCTAAGGCGCTCAGCATCGAAAGAGCCCTCATAACTCAACCTGTAGAATCAACATCATACCACGAACAACAGAACAATTTCCCACCATCCAATTACAATGATAAACCTCATACATGGGAAAGAAACAAAAACATTACTAATGATGGTGTTGTCGATGCCAAGGTGGTCATTAGTGCTCCTCGCCAACATACACCCGCACCACAAATCCAAACACAACACCAAAACACTTATCACACAACACACCAACCCAACAATAATCCAACTATCAATAATCTCAATGACCAAAGGGGACCACCCCAATGCAAAAGTTATCCCAAATGAAAATACACCATTTTGGGAGAACCACTTGAGGACATAATGAAAAAGTTGATTGACGAAAAACTCATCAAGCCTCCTACATTTGAGAATTACCAAGAACCCGATGTCAAACCTCCTTGGTATAACAAGAATCAACTTTGCAAATTTCATAAAATCAAAGGACATACCACAAACAATTGTATGAGACTCAAAAACATCATCCAAGATCTCATTGATAACAAAATCATAAACGTAGAACAACCTACAGGAAATCAGGATCTTAAAATATACACGAATCTGATGTCGAATCATGGCAACAAAGGGAATAAAAATGATAAAGGGAATGGAAATGTAAATCATGTGTATGAAATAGTCATTGCCTCCCTAAATGAAGACTGCATGGTCATCACCATCAAGGGCGCCCATGCCAAAAATTGTGGAGTCACCACAAGAGGCGGAAAAGTCACCATCGCAGGATCATCCCAACCAAATAGAGTCCCTTCATCTCGATCTGTTCCTAATGGCTACAATGTCCTAGACCAACTCAAGAGAACACCAACACACATCTCCATCATGGAGTTGTTAAAAATATCATCAGCACATAAAAAGATCCTCAAGGAAGCATTAGCCTCATCCACTGTCCCCGCAGATCTCAATGCGGAGCAATTCCAAGCTATGGTCAAAAATATCATAATGCCTAATCTCCTTACATTTTCTGACCAATATTTCCCCGCCAAACCATCTCACAACTGTGCACTTCACTTGGAAGCCATTGTACACAAGAGTAAAATCAAAAGGGTCTTGGTGGATGGAGATGTGGGCTTGAACATATGTTCTCTTAGCCTCATAAAGCAGTTGAAAATATCAGAAGATTCCATCGACAATGGAAAGGGCATCACGATAAGAGCATATGATGACCAAGAAAGAGTGTCTCAGGGCACGATTAAACTCCCTATTCAAGTAGGGCCGACTCTCATGGAAACCACTTGTTAGGTCTTGGACCTCAGCTTGCCATATAATATCCTCCTGGGATGCCCATGGATCCATGCGATGAAAGTCGTAGCATCAACCTTCCACCAATATGTGAAATTTACACATAATGGACAAGAGGTTACCATCCATGGAGATCCCGAACCTTTCTCATATTGCAAAAATCTTGAAGCAAAATATTACAAAATCCCACAAGTGCCAAAAAATGATGAGGGCCCATCCACACCATACATCGACCCCACCACTCTCGCATCCACTTCTGTGACAGAGACACCCACCACTCCCACCATTCCCACCATCTATGACATTAAGCTCATCATCCAGGAGAACAGTTGTGGAAGCTACAAGCTCCCTAACAATACTTTTTTGATAGCAGAGTTACCACAATCTCCTAGGTCCTGGGGACATCTGCAAGAAAACCAAGCTTCCACATCACAAACATTTCCTAAAGACTATCCCGAATTCACAAGATGGGGAGACCTTGGCCAGGAGGTTATTGAATCAGATCCATCTCACATGTTATATCAAGATGAAAGACCAACACTTGAATTACCAATGGATGAGACAAGCAAAGGCCTGCAAATGATGCTCGCAATGGGCTATGACAGAAATCAAAGACTGGGACAAAATGACAATGGCCTCATAATACCTATCATGCCAAAGATGTGACCTATAACAAATCTTGGCCTTGGATGTACTCCTCTGAGTATAACCATACATGGCCAAAGTCCTCCAGTTAGAATGGTTAATATTTCTCCTCAGCCAATACTAGCAGAAGTACGCTCACCAATATCCATAGGTAGAGACTTACATAACTTTATAACTGAGGCCTATATTAGTAGCGATGAAGAGGATACCATGACCAATCTACCTAAGTTATTTGAGGATACCGCCCTTTGCATGATTAGCACCCTCTCCTTTGAAACAGAGCATCAAAATCATGAGATCCGCTTAGTATATCCCCAACTCATCGACTACGACCAACGAGGACCACCGATTCTTAATACATTCAAAAATGATGAGGCACTCTCAGAATTCATGGGATTGAGGGATAATGTTCCAGATGGAGATCATAAGGTAGGGTTTATAATGGAGTTAGACACACATGCCTATTATGGGGAAACGATTGAATCCTTCAGTCACAAAAGTGAGAAACTAAGAATCATATCTAAGTCCTTGAGTGAAAACCACACTGTGGCACTCTCTGACAAGAAAATAGTAAAAAGAAAGGATGCATCCAATGGTGAAAAACTCTCTGAGGCACCCGAGGATGAAGGATTCAATCTTCCTTTAAGATCTATTCATCAGGAGAAGTCAGCAGTCTTGGCTGAAAAATGCAATACTATCAACCTAGGAACCGAGGAGACCCCGCATATTACATTTTATGTGGAATCACTATTATCAAAAGAGCAAGAACTCCTAGTAGCTTTCCTAAGGAAAAGGAAAATAAACTTCACATGGAGTTATGCTGACATGCTAGGACTTGATTTAGAGACTATGGTTCATCATCTAGCAGTGTATCCAGAAGAAAAACTGGTCAAACAAAAGCTTCAAAAAATGCATCCTCAAATCGCCTTATTGGTTAAAATGGAGCTCATAAAGTTGTTAGATACAAGATTCATCTGACCAATCGATTATCTAGAATGGGTGTCAAATTTGGTACCTGTCTCAAAGCCTAACGGAGCCATCAGAATCTACACAGACTTTAGAGATTTGAACAAGGCATGTCCAAAGGATGATTTCGCACTTCCCAACATTGATATGATAGTAGACATGACAGCAGGACATGAGATGCTATCAGTAATGGATGGATTTTTAGGATACAATCAGATCATGATAGCAAAAGAGGATCAACATAAGATGGCTTTCACTTGTCCATGGGGGACCTACTATTGGAACATGATGCCATTCAGTCGAAAGAATGTAGGAGCAACCTATAAAAGGGCCATGAAATTGATATTCCATGACATGATTCATAAAATAGTCAAAGACTATGTCGACGACATTCTAGCTAAGTCAAGAAAAATACAAGATCACATAGCAACCCTAAGTGCTATCTTTGACAGACTAGAGGAATACAAAGTCAGGCTAAATCCCAAGAAGTGTGTATTTGGCATACAATCATGTAAATTGCTAGGATACATAGTGTCCATGAGGGGTATCAAGGTGGATCCAGCAAAGGTGAAAGCAATCCTCGAGATGGAAGCACTAAAGACATTAAAACAACTGAGAGGTCTCCAAGGTAGACTCCAATCCATCTGATGATTCATAGCACAACTGGCAGACAAGCAGAACCCATATTATCACCTACTCCACAAGGGGGTAGCGTACAAATGGGATACAAATTATGAAGAGGAATTTAAAAAAATCAAGGAATACCTATTGACACCACCAGTCTTAATGCCACCCATCCCAAGAAAACCATTGATCTTATATGTGTCAACAACAGTAGCAGCCCTTGGAGCTCTCTTAGCTCAACATGATGAAAACAAAACAGAGAGGGATATATACTATATTAGTAGAATAATGGTTGCTCATGAGCTAAACTACCCATTCATCAAGAAAGCATGCCTTGCAGTAGTGTTTGCATCACAAAAATTTAGACATTACATGTTGGCACACAAGATAAAGCTCATCACCAAAATTGACCCCCTCAAGTATCTACTATCAAAGGAAATGCTCACAGGAAGAATGGAAAAATGGGTGATGATACTGTCAGAGTATGACATCGAGTATGTAGAGCGGAAAGAAATTAAGAGCCAAGTTATTGCAGATCAACTAGCAGAAGCACCTATCTATTCTAAGAATCCTCTTGTCTTAGAGTTTCCAGATGAATCTATTTTTAACATCAATGTAGCTGACCACTAGAAACTATACTTTGATGGCTCATACACACATCATGGATCAGGAGTTGGTGTCTTCTTCATCACCCCACAAGGGGATTGCATAACAAGGTCATACAAACTGGCATTTCCTTGCACCAACAACATCGTGGAATATGAGGCTTTGACTATAGGTCTCAGGATAGCAGTGCAATGGAATATCATGGCTCTCAAAGTGTATGGAGACTCTTAGTTGATTATAAACCAAGTCAATAATGAATATCAGACCAAGGATGATAAGCTCACTCCATACAAGAAATTGGTGGATATTCTCAAAGAATCTTTTATAGAAATAACATTTGAGCAGATTCCTAGAACTGACAACAGAGCAGCAGATGCCATGGCAACAATTAGGTCCCTATTAAACATCCCTCACAAGGTTTCAAAATATGAATTCTTGATTGAGTAGCTTCTTATTCCCGCATTCGAGATACCAGAATCAGAATTCATGTGTGAAATCATTGGTCTCGATGATCCTTGGTACCATGACATCTACACATATCTTCGAATAGGAGCCACACCTACAGATTTACCCTCAAACCTAAAGTGAACCTTTGTCAAAAAGGCATCCAGATTTGTCATCCTAGGTGATACCCTATACTGTAGAAGCATAGAAGGTACACTGCCATGTTGCCTAAATGCTAAGGATGGGGTATTATTGGCCCACAATGGAAAGAGAAGCACATGATCATGCCAGAAAGTGTCTACAATGTTAGCAGCATGGGGACCTCATCCATGCTTCAGTTCAAGAGCTTCACCCTATCATCACACCATGGCCCTTTTTGTAGTGGGGACTCGATCTCATTGGAAAAATCACACCCACCTCATCTAACGGCCATAAATTCATCATAACCACAACCGAGTACTTTACAAAGTGGGTGGAAGCCATACCCATGACGTATATAACTGGGGAGCAGATCTCAAAATTCATCCTGAACTATCTCATCTATCGTTACGGGGTCCCACAAGCCATTATCTCGGATAATGGGACACCATTCAAGAACCAGGAGGTTTGCGACTTGTGTGAGAAATTCAAAATCCAACATCGCTTCTCCACCCCGTACTATACCCAAGGCAATGGCCAAGCAAAAGCTACAAACAAAACCATCCTCAAAATCTTTAAGAAAATAGTCAATGACGTAGGTCATAACTGGCATATGTAGCTTAATACCGCCCTCTAGGCTTATCGAACTAGCATCCGCACACCCACTGGCGCCACCCCCTTCTCCTTGGTCTACGGATCAAAAGTCATACTCCCCATTGAGATAAAACTCCCATCCCTTAGGATATCACTACAAAACCTCATCACGGATGAAGAATATTGGGTATCAAGACTAAATGAGCTGGAGTTATTGGATGAGAGACAAATCGATGCTTTGAATCATTTGCAAGTCTATAAGAATAGACTCAAACGAAGCTACAATAAGAAAATCAGAAGTAGGACTTTCCAAGTCAGAGAGATGGTCTTAAAAGAAAATCAAAAGAATGTCCCAAACCCAAGCAACAAATGAAAGTTTGAACCTAATTGGCTAGGACCGTTCGTTATAACAGCAAGTTACAAATCAGGGACATATCAGCTATCAACACCTAAAGGGGAACCTCTACAGGAGCCCATGAATAGCTCCCATCTCAAAAAGTTTTATGCCTAAATCTTTCAAGGTATAGAACCAAAAATCCAAAAAATCAGAAAATGTCCTAAAAAAATGGTTACTTCAGCAAAAACCTAGCAAACAGGCATCTTGGTGACAACAAAAAGAATCAAAAAAGCAAAAAATCCAAAAAAAATAGAAAAAGGATCAAAAAAATTGTCCTCTAGTGAAAACCACTTTTGTGGCACTTTGGGCAAGTACCTTGGTGAAAACCTGACAAACAAGTGCCTTGTGTAAATAAGCACTTTCCATCCACCAAGATCTATATGGTTTGTTTGACATCATCCCTCCATTTCGCTCCCATCATCCATCACATTTAGGTCTCCATCCATCATTCATCCACTCGCATCTGCACCATAGCTTGGTCCTATTTTCATATCATGATCCCTCCTAGTACTACTCGGCCCATCCTCAAGGTCAATTTGTCCTACCTTTATCGGAATAGTCTATTGTATCACGTTGGGGACATGTTCTCATTGGATCAAATTCGTATATATTCTTAAAGTCCTCAAATCAGAAAATCCAAAAACATCAGAAAAATTAGAAAATCCAAAAACATTGAAAAAGCACAAAATCCAAAAACATCAAAACATATCAAAATCCAAAAACAAGTCAAAAATTCCAAAACAAAGTTGTCTTGTCGAACTATGTCATCTCTGAACTTGAACGTAGGCAAGGTTGATCTTTGATCATCCCCCGAGACATTTAGGTCAGTCCTATAGGAGTCCACCATAATAAACTGACATCTCATTATGTATATCATCATTTGTAAATCGGTCAAGTCGTTAGTCGAACTACGTGGTTTTTGAGTATATAACGTAGGCAAGGCTCATTTTTTTATCAGCCCTCGAGACCCCTAGGACAGGTCTTTAGGTTAGTCTCTTGGTCAAAATCTCAGAAAATACCAAAAACATCAGAAAATCAAAAATCAAAATATTTGAAAAATCCAAAAAATACCAAAAATAGCCTCAAAACATTGCAAAACATCAAAAAAATCCAAATATTTGAAAAAATCCATCCACCTCATCTCACTTGCACCCGTAATAAGCACCACTCATAATAAACTAATCGTCATCATCAACCTTTGGTGAAACAGTTAGAAACAAGTTTAGCAGATTAAAAACTAGAACTCCAAACGTCAAGTCTTAAGTCTATGTTAGTGCATAAGCAAGTTGGTCATCTCTTCGTATTGGTAAATCATCATCTGAATTGGTCCCATATCAATCATCCCTTAGAACACTTTGGATAAATGAAATGACGTGCCGCCATCCACTAACATGTCCTAAGATTTATCCTTCCTACAATGGGCATTATCTTTTGGCAATAAGTTTTGGTTATCATCCTTAGAAAACACATCCTTTTTTGTTAGCGGTATTGAAGAGCATCAGTTTGTTTGTTTACTCGGTCTTTATCTTTTGACTTATCTTATTTTGCGCTCATTCCAAGGACATCCCAATGATATCCTAAAATAGAGGATTTAGAGAAATAGGAATGAGGCAACGATCATTATCTTTTTTCTATTGTGCTTGTTGGACGTTCTTGTAATATAACCTTGGCAAATACTTGCTTTGTTAGGTATGTATGGAAGAGGTCTAGGGAAACTTGTTGACTATTGCTTGGATAGGTTTACCTTTCCGTGTTTTGGTCTAAGGTTCCTGAAACTTCTGAAGTGCATCCTAGCAAGGTTTTTGTATGTCAGGTTTGAACAAGAATACTCCTATCTGCTTGTCAAGTCAAAGTTCATCTCACTGGGTACAACGCCATCCTGGTTTTCTATACCTTGATGCATCATACCATGTGTGTTATCAAACATAAGAAAATTTGGCCTTTTGAAAATCCCAATTCCTCGGCAAGTAATCATCATCATCATCATTTGCATTTGCATCATCTTGTGTCTTGTTGAAATTACTTCTTCTTTTCTTACTAAACCACACTAACAAGGTCCTATGACAGTTAATCATTATCACCATCATCATCATCGATCTTGCATCCACAAATCATTAACATATCACATAAACATATCATAGAGGTAACATATGCATTGCATAAACATATCATATAGGAAACACACATTTCATTTTAATCATCATATAAATAGGTTATCATAAACATTCTTCATAGATAGGTGCATCCATGCCATTGCATTTCACCCATTACATTGCAATCTCATGGCATTATACCAATCATAGAATAAACGTTCATTTTCATTTCATAACCATTTCATATTACCATCTAAATCATCGCATAGCATCTACAGAAGCATATCGTAATCATTTTTCACATAATCATAAACAATAGCATTAGGAATACATACTTGCATAACATCATGACATCATCTCACCACTTTACGTTCACATTACATTACGCATCAACATATCACTTTGTATTAACATACCATTGCATCACATACATCATCATTAATTACGTTTAGGATAATAACATTTGTTATTCTAAGCATCTCATAAAACCATCTCATTATGCATTAACACCATTTCATTTGCATCATATTACGACCATCGCATTTCATGTTTCATCATCCATATCATCTCATAGATAACATCATAAAACATCCATTGCATAAATCATTCCACATAGGCATAAACGCACAAAATTCATATATTCATCCATTCATTAACATTTCATAAGCATAATTTACATATCATTTCGCATGTGCACCATAGATCATATCATTTCACATATCAGACCATCACATTTGCATTATCATAAATAGACCATCGCATTTGCATTATCATAAATAGACCATCACATTTGCATATCATAGGTTAACATAATATAGATCTATTAGTCATAATCATAACACATGTATCACCATTAGAAATAAATGCATCCATAAAAGACATCACTGCAAAGCATATAGAAATAAACCATCCATGCATAAAGGAGAACACAGTACATCACACGAAAATCATAAATCAGCTCATATATATATCATCAATAATGTCACTATCATAGTACAAAGAATAAATTAGATCACTGTACATATATGCCAATCGGTACAAAATGCCCATCGGGCTATCAAAAATGAGCCCATAAGGCACAAAAAGTATGTATCATCTTGACCAAGCTTGATCCTTGTGAATGCTGCCCTCGCCCCTATCACCGTGACCCTCTGGTGGTCTCTAGCTGGCTCGCTCTGAATACTCAAAACCCACTCTGCTCTAGGTATGGCCTCGTGATAGGACCGTCGATAGTACTCTACCTCTTGGATGGCATCCCTGTAAGATCACACTAGCATTGTACCCTGGGAGGAGGAGGCTATAATACTCTCTATCTATTGTCAACGGCCTAGCTCTGTAGCTACCTGTAGCTCCCGGCCTGTCTCTGCTGCATGGCATGATCCCTCTCGGCCCTGAGCTACTCTCTCTTAGCCCTTGCCTAATCTCTCTCCGCTATCACCGCTTGAACCTAGGCCTACAGCTGTGCAATCAAGGTGTCCCGTGCATCGACCTATCCTGCTGGCTATACCCGTGGCTGCATGTGGGGCTGATCCTCACCCTTGGCTCGTGGTGGTAGAACTGGCGGTGCCTTCTACTGATCCTACATGTGAACATCCCCTTGACTTGGCTAGACTGGGGGCACGAATGGCGGATCTCATCTAGCCTCGGCTCTCCATCCTCGGCCTCCCCCTCTGCCCCTGACTCTGTGCACATCTGGATCCTCGCCTAGAATGGTCAACCAAAGGGGAGGTCAAAACCAGTCCTTATAGGCTTAGGTGGTGCCTGGATCTGCCAAAATCTGATCATAAGCCCATGATCGGGCTACCAAGTGCCTAAAGCTATCAACTGCCTCTGAAGTGGGAATACCATGTCCCCATGACACTTGTGTCATGCTGCAAGCAAAGACAGCTACATAGTCGTCATCAAGCCGATCCTACGGCTCTCCGAACTGATGTTGTACACACCTGGGCAGGTACCTCTCAATCATCATATGCTCCTGCCCTTGCATGTACCATTCTTGGTAGCAATAAAAGAGTTGATCAACATCGTCAGCCCATCCAGGCTAACCAAGGTATGGATGCAGGTAAAAACTAGCATCTCGTCCAGGACCCGGCTCCAGTAGTGGATCCCGTGCTCACTAGTGTGTGTAAAGGACACACCGCCTCTGTATCGTGCCACGAGGGCATCATCTGCTCCCATTGGAATTGGAATGACATGTAGACGTAGCATAGAAATGTGCTTCCATGCCCAGACGTGAAGTAAAATCACCCCAGCCCCAGCGCTCTGTCGTCCATGTAAACATACTCATGGAGGTCCCTGTAAAGAAAAGCTAGAAGAATAGGCCCCCACACAAAGCGAACCGGCCTGTCTCAGACCATCCGCTCCCAGCAATACCCCAGCTGGGACTGAAATATCGCCCTTGTCTGTCTGGGGCAACAAGGCCTGAAATGATAGCTGCAACCGCCCAGTGGTAGGGAGGTGCAATGACCCTCTATCACTCTAACTCTATCTGTCCCTCACAATAGATGATGTTCTGTGTGGTGAGGACTCTAACGCAGGCCTCACATCCCTCATCCATATCAAAGATCACCCATCGGTCATGAATAGGCAATCGTAGAATGTGCCAGACGTCCTCCAGAATGACGGTAGCCTCGCCAATGGGAAGATGAAATGACAATGTCTCGCTGTGCCACCTCTCGGCCAGCGCTGATAGCATCCCTAGGTGAGTGCGTATGGGCATCGCGTACGCAATATGCCACAGCCCCGCAACTCCCAGTCGATCCTGGTCCCTATCGCTCAGGTCCCATAAGACGCTAGCCAAATCTCACGACCGGTGCTCCCGAGAGTAGAGCTCCCTCACCACATCCTGCATCAAGGAAGGTCAGCGTGTCAAAATTTTTGAAATTTTTTTGGTTGTACGCTCTAGAAACATCCCCAACGGTGTAATTTGTGATGGCATCACAGTTTGATTTTACTCAAACTCCAACACTCGAGCCCAAAAAGAGCCAAATGGTGCCGTCGCGGTGCACTTTCCCTTCCAACATGGTAGTTTTCGTGAAAAGGGTGATGTCGTGGTGCACTTTTTCAAACCGACCCGCCAAGCCCGAGCCTAGCATCAGATTTTGTAAACTCTGAACTGCGCTGCTACGGCACAAAACAACACTGTGTGACACAGTTTGAATGCCGAGCAGTGCTATATAGCGCCACTAGAGGCGAGCTGCTCCTTTAAAGCATTAATTAAACCATTAAATGAAAAAGCGAAGCTTGGGTAAGGGTCACATACCAGTGCCCTGATGCCAGGTGGCCGCTGGTATGTCCGAACTCGATTAGTGATGTGTAGGGGAAGCTTTCATTGAGCCATATCGCCGGAGGGTTAGAGCTCAAATCTCAAGGTTGCTAGCGGAGGTGTGTGAAAATGACTTGAAAGTGACCCCTCGGGCCCCTTTTAAGCCTAAAAATTAGGGTTTTTTGACCTTATTTGGCTGTCCTGCTAGGGTTTTGGACCCTCGAACCTGTTTTCATCGAGTTGAGGCTTGTTTTTCATTATTTTATTGCGTTTAGACACGTTTTTAGCCTCCCGAAACCCTTTCAGACCTTTCAGGTACTTTGTCATCTTTTTTCGCGAGATCACCCAAAAAATTAAAATTTTCATCCAATCTCTCAAGGGAGAATTATAATGGCATGTTTTCTCTCGCCATGCAGCAGTGGGGCAAGTTTTTAAATATCAAATTTTTTTGGCTTTGATCGAGATCGTTTATTCTTTGAACCAATACAACGAGTGCATTGCTTCAAAGAGGGGAAAAATGTAGATACGTAAAATATGCTGATTGACATTGTACATCTAATCCTGACTTACTAACATCGTTTCTTCCTGAATCATCCCTTGGTCTAACCATTTAATCAAATCCCCCTATTTGATTCAATTCATTAATATTCCTCTCTTAATTAAATAAATCATTTTATCTAATCAAGTCAATCTCTTTTGTTAATTAAATCAATCCATCTGATCTAATTATCCCTATTTAATTAAATAATCAATTTTATTTGATTAAATCTCTAAAGTCTATCCATTAAATTAAATAAATTAAAACCTTATTTGATTTAATCTAACACCATCTCTTTTTAATTAAATAAATCAAAATCCTTATTTAATTAATCTCTTGTCATATTCCTCTCTTATTTGATTTAAATAAATCCATAAATTTGAGTCAAATAAGTCACATCATCTAACCTCTCTCATGAAATTAATTAACCCTTGATTAATTTAATCTCATCTCATGTCCCATCCTCTAGATAATGCAAGTTGCACATGAAAATAGATTTAATTCATTTATTAAATCTCTATTTTCCTCACAAAGCATCTTTTGGAATATTCTCTCAATTTGAATTCAAAAATTCCAAGTCAACATGTACATCCAACAAGGCAATAAATTCATCTTACATGTCCTTTGCCTTGAGCCAAGTGGCATTTATTGCATTTTCCCTTCCCTCTTGCATGTCATTTCAACAAATTTGAAATTCAAAATTATACATTTATTGGCACAAACCCCAAATCTTGCACATCCTTCATCCATTCATAGCTTGACAAGTGGCATCATATCATTGGATGAATTTTAGTCCCACATTGCTCAAATTTGGACATTCATCCATCTTGGAATTCTATAAATAAAGAGCTCATATCCTCATTTCATCATCCACAATCTAGGAAAAGTTGCCATGCTCAAATATCTCTTGAATTTTATCCATTATCATTGAGTCATAGCTAGGTTTTTGTAGATTTTGGCTTGGAGTTCTCATTCTTCACCAACAAAGTGGATCAATCATCTTCAACACATCAGGCTTGCATCATAGGAATTGGGAAAGGGCCAATTTTCACATCAAATTGGCACCAATTCCCCCATGAGATCATGAGTTTGCACATATAATTAGGATTTAATCTTTGTTTTATCATTTTCATTGTGTTCTTTGTTATTTTCTTTCCTAGTTTGAATTTGTAAATGGATTTCATGGGGAATCCTTGTTTTGGCTTGCAATCACTTGTCTAACTTGTTTACTCTTGTTGTTTTGCAGGTACCAAGGTTGGGGTTCGCACGGTTCTACCTTTCCTACTTTATGTTCAAAAGCATATCCATTTATAATTCAAAATACATCATATGAGAGAGCTTCTCCTCTTAAATGTAGAGGAGAATTACTAGTCTCATAGAAATTGATTCATTTGTTGGTACAATTTTTTGTTGCTCGTTGGGTGAGTCAACTAACTTTTACAATGAAAAAAATGTTAACCAACACATAGATGTGTTGGATATGAACTTTTTTTGTTGTCGTGGTAGACTAGGAGAAGGTTATTTATGTTGTTATTGAGGAGGAGGATAGATATGAATAACAATTTTTTTCCGTGGAGGACTTTTAGGGGGAAATTTAGATTCTTGTTGGTCCATTTTATCAATCTTTTCTTATGTATCTTCAATCATAATTGTATCTTGTTGAGACCCCATCCTATTTGGTGGGAACTATAGAATCTACAAAATTTCCTCCCCTTTTTACAATTTCTCTTCTACCTTCCTTAAGACTTCACCAGTTACGTATTTATCTATATTATCCTTTAGAAGTTATTATGTCAATAGCGTTATAGAAGCCGGTGTTCTTGATAGAGATCCCATGTGAGGAGGAGAAAGAGTTCCCTCAAGACAAGGGGATGAACCAAGTTGAGCTATCCATGGTTAATCTAAGAATAAAGGAGTTAAGAGGACAATATCTGGTCTAACTAGATGAGAATTTTGTAATGGACCTACTCCAAATATTTCAATTACTCCTACATCAATAACCTTTTCTTTTTCTACACTTTATCAAAATATTTCTTCAAATTCTACTCAAGTGGCTTTGTTTTTACAACCTTAGTCTTTTTGTATGTAGTAGTGGAGTCACTTATTTTTTCTTTTTCGTTGCCCATCTTCAGTTTTTGGTCCTCCAACCAACCCAAACTATAATTTTCCACCTTTTGATTTATCAACTTCATATTTCTATCCTCTTCTATAATCCAATTAACCATCGATAAAGGAAAGATACTACATTCTTAAGGTGATAAATTGGATTCAAAATATTCTCATCATCTATTAGTCCATTAGGTATATCTATGGCAATATTCATATTTTTCATCTGTTTTAGTGATAACCTGTAAAAATTAATTTTTCTCACATTAAAATTATAATGGAATTCAACATAGATATCCTTCATGGTCTCTCTATGTTCATATTTGAGGCCAAGAACTTTCTCTACCTGACCATCAAGATCATATCCTAATTGTGAATTTTATAAATGTATATTTAGGAAATATAATTAATATTCAAAGTACCTTGTACACACTATGTTGGGGTAAGAATAATAGCCAAGGAAAAAGGGAAATGCACTCCCAGCTTATTCTTTTCTATAATCTTCTTATGTGTGTCTAATATTTTTCTTGTGAATTCTAAAATAATGACTTTGTTTCTACAAAAATTAGATAGCAAAAAAGGGGCTCTTGAAAATCCTAATGTTTTGATATAGTTTGAATTGTGGAATCGGATAAACCAATATACCCATATTGATACTAATTATCATATTTCATATGTTGTTTTCATTGATTGATCTCCTAATAGATTATTGATAATAGGATAAATAAATGTATCATTTATCCTCTTGCAGTGAAATTTGGCTTCTTTAAATTTTATTTGAAGGTAATACTCCCAAATTATTTGTTGTTTGTTTCCCTCACCCAAAACTCCCTCTATTGTTAATCCTAGGAAAGAAACTGGTCTTGCAAGTAGATAAATGACATAATCTTGAAGTCATTATGAACTTCTTTGTGGCCTAGATTATGGTCAACTATTGATGAAGTTTGTCACTAACTAACTAAGCCCAATTGGCATATTTTGCATATTTGAGAACCATATAAATAAAATAATACATTTAAGTCTGATGACGCCTAGATTTTGATTTCCCCGCAAATCTATTTCAAAAAGTGATGGTATCTCAAATTTATCTATAATATTCCCCTTTAATTTTTTTGATTTTTTTATCAACACAAACCACACTATTAGCGTTACCTCCAAATCTAAAACAACTTGGAAAGTAACCCTCCATCTTTTGATCACCAAGATCCTAGTGTGGGAGAGGCGAGAGTATATGGTGTCGAGGATCGTTAGCAACTGGAAAATGAAATTACAATGCTTGCTAGGTGGCTAGCCGACCATGGATGAAAAGTAAAATGTTGGAAATACAAAGTAGGTGGATAATTGACCATGAGCTCAACCACTTATTCATCGGGAGCGAAGATATTACAATTATGAGGTGGCAAGCTGATCATTTAATCCTTACTACCACTTGTTTAGTGAGGGGAATTTATTAATGCTTCAACCACTTATCCAGTGGGAGCTAAATACAAAACTTAATTGCAACAAATAAATAGATGACTGTTAGTACTACTAGCCAACCTTACAATAAATGAGTTTTTAGCTCCAAAACATATTAGAATGAAGGCCAAATATAACCAATGATTAAGGATATTATCCTTAACTCTATACAATGTATATAATCATATTTTAGCCTCTTAAAATCAGTAAATCAGAATTATTTCAAGTCTAATTAGAAACAGTAAAACATAAAAATCAAACCAGCAAGTTAGAATTTCACCAGAATGGATGTAGCTCTTCACATACAACTTGAAGAGACTTCATTCAACATTCAATTGAAGCCTCTAATCATGGCGTCTCATTTCCAATGATCAAAACATGTCAAAATAACAGTAATAAATTGGTACAAACCCTAATGCAACCTGCTAGAGATGGTACAGCTCCAAGAAGGGTCGACCTCCTCTAGAAAATCAGAAACTTAGTAATAAAATCCAATTATTTGCAAGACTGGGTGCCCTCCACAAAGATACAACATGGGTCAGTACCCAAAACCAAATAAAAATCAAGGGCGAAGCTATGAATAGAAATTCGCTTCAGCCATCCACTTCTTCAGTAGTATAAATAGATTATACATCAACAACCTACCCATAGAAAATCAAAAATTAAGCTCTATCCACACTCCTGAATGAAGCATGGTCTTCAGTCACCATCTAGGAATCCATAGTTTCAAGCCTGAAGAATGGTATAGAAAATCTAGAAGGCACACAACCCTTGTAGAAAAGTCTGAACTCAGTTCAATAGCATAACATTATGAATTTTCCAAAAGATGAGAATGAAGGAACAAGGCATAAATAAATAGACTTCTTCTTGGCATTCGAATCAACTTTGAAACCTCCAAGAAAACAATATGAAACACTTCAGCTTCCTCAAGAAGGGATGCATGACCTTTTCACTTGGAAAATAAAAAAATATTAAGTTAACTTTAATCCATCTCCTTAGGTGTCCAAGATAGGAGATAAATAATTCAACTTTTAAATATTTTACTCTCCAAATAGGACATCCACATTAAGTCCCACTTTTAAAAACAACTTAGAAGTCACACACCTAGACCAAGGGGTCCAAAATAATAATAAAATATTATTGTGACTTAAGTTATTGATTTTTCCAGACAAGCTCCAAGAAGGAAGAAGAAACCAACACCCAAACTGAACTACCTCACTGCCAAAAATAGAATGAATGATTGGCAAAACTGTGCTACTGCTAGGATGACACTGCCATAAATAAAAATTACTAAAAATAGCAAGCTGCTATAAATAGTAAGTGTTCCCAAACACTTTTTGAGTAGAAACCAGACAATCATCATGACTCACTAAAAATAGTAAGTTCCTGGAAAGGTTATCATATGGAGATGCATGTTATACCATTCTGAAGCTCTCTGAAAATATAGAAAAACCCAAAAACATTTCCTGCATGCAAGGTATCTGCCAAAAATGTATGTCATTTTCATAACATGCATGTCACCACATCCTAAAGCTCTCCAAAAACCCATAAAGCTCCCTAAAGCTCACTTCCAAACTCCTGCATGTGATCCTTCAAAAGCCAAGTTGAAACCTCCTATAAAATAGGAAACCCTAATTTCCATTTTTACTTAGCCTACAGGTTTTAAAAAATAAGCTAAATCCCATTGAAGAGTATAGATCTAAAATAGGGACATTACAGTCCACCCCCCCCCCCCAAAATTACTTATCCTCGAGCAATAGTACTACACTCTAAATATTAATATTGATCCACACCAAACCAAGTTGGATCTAAGGGTCTCATATCCATCTCTAGAAAGACCCACCAAGTTGATGTTGCACCACTCTGATCATACAAATGAAGCCATTGTACCAGAACTACACTAACCTTCCCTGCAACCTCAAAGAGTTAACATGCATGAAATTTAAACTGAGAAACATGGAAGGATTGGAATCAAAACCCTACAACATCTCACACCTGAAAGACTATGAGGAGTCAATATCTGTAAAGCTAATGAATATCACCATTCTGGGCACAGAGAAGAATAATCTAATAAACTCAAAATCATTTTCATCAACAGAACTCCTCAAAGTGTAACTCTTTGCAAAAACTCATCAATCTCATCCTCAAAAATCCTCAAGGATGTACAATGTCTCCTCTGATTAATTTTGATATATCCAAGAAGACTTCTGAAAATTTTCACCAATCTCTCTCCAAGAGTCTCAAAAAGTTGAACCAAATCAAGCATTGGTTCACTTCCCCAAGCATATGTACAAATATGGCCATTGAGATGAACTTTAACACTATCTAAATGCATATTCAAATCACTCTAAATCCTCATTTCTCCCACTTGAGACCAAAAATCATTGCTAACAAGAGATTGCAAAGTCTGAAAATGAATGCACCAGCTACTGAATGAGACTGAAATGGTCGACTTGAGATCTTATTTAAGGAAAATAAGCATCCAAGAAGATAAACAGCTGCTTCAAAACTAAAAATCAACATCCAAAATATCACATCTGCTCATATCCACACCTGAAGATAACCTCTCTAAAGATTTCATCACAACAAAGAAGAATTATTTGCTCCAATTTCCTCTCTAATCCATTTTTTGATGAACAAATGGGGCCATCATGTAGCTAGTAAGGAAGGAAAAGACACAATTGATTTTGAAATTTTGACCCTTATCCCTCCAAGGAACCTTCCTACCAAACCCAAAAAGAATCTTCATAACACATTGAGGATGCCAATCAAGGATACCTAACCAAGAATGATCCACCACACCCCAGAAGAAATTCACAACACATTCCCAAGTGCCAATCAACTACAAATGCACACTCGAGAAATTATTGACTTCTTTGGTGAACCATTGAATTCTATCCATGAATGTTTCAAAAACAATGAGCTTGAAACAAACATTGTCTTCAAATCCATCTCCCAAAATAGGTTATTGTGAGCATTACTCAACCTAGAGGATAAACTGTTAGGAATGTAAACAACATGTTTTACCAAAACATGTTTTGATAACACCTTGGTGTCAAAGATGGGGAAGTCATCATAAATCAACACTTCCCATATGGAGACTGAATCCTCTAAACCTTGGGGAAGTCTATCCATGAATATTTCAAAAATAATGGAGCTTGAAAAAAACATTGTCTTCAAATCCATCTCCCAAAATAGGTTAGTGTGAGCATTACTCAACCTAGAGGATAAACTGTTAGGCATGTAAACAACATGTTTTACCAAAACATGTTTTGATAACACCTTGGTGTCAAAGATGGGGAAGTCATCATAAATCAACACTTCCCATATGGAGACTGAATCCTCTAAACCTCTTATGCATTCACTTACAAGAAAGCTTGGAAGATTATCAGTCATAGAGTGTAACTCATCCTCATACTCTCTAAGATGTTTGAAACCAACTAGCTAGTCTTCTACCTCCATTACACCCAACTGAACATTCTCTAGCATGCACTTCATTGATCCAAGCTCAAGAGTAAGCTTATCAACCTTTCTCTCACTTCCTTGGAATGCACCAATTGTCTTCTTGGAAAATTCATAGGCATAATCTTGATCTTTAATCCAGCATAGATACTTTGATTTCATAATCTCGAAGGATTCTTTGATGAATTTTAGATTAAAGAGAGTGACTCCATCCCTAACTCCTTCTCGTCTCTCTTCAATCAAACTATGTGAGCATTCAAATATGAATAGGACATGCATCTCATCCTCAATGGATGTTATAAATTGACCTTTCTACTCATTAATGTGCAAGGATGGTGAACTGTTGGTAAGCTTCATATCAAAATTAGAGCTTGGTTTCTTGTCTTCATTGCCCTCATAGTTGCTCCATGATACATGTCTTTCACCACCCACCAACTGAAAATGCACAAGATCATGAAGAGGATCAGATTTTACAAATTCTTCGAGCCTTCATTTACAATCAACTTTATTAAGAGGTAAATCTGATTTGAATTTGAGAACCTCTTTAAACTTTTCATCAGCAAGGGCCCTATGGTCTTCTAGCTCTATTTCCCCTTCACTGTCTCCTTGATTACCTATTAAGGCAGCCCCCAACTTGATCAATGAGTCATTATGGGGCTTTTCCATGCAAGCTTCTTTGTCAGAGACATCTTCTCCTCCAATGGCCATCTCATAGCTTGCATTGAAATAGACTTTTGTACTTTATTGGGATCAAAGGAAAATTTATTCCATACAGGTTCCTTGACAACCTTAGGTTCCTTCACACCTGGATCCCAAATGTTGAAGGGTTGATTATTTTTTTCAAAAAGAAAGTGCTCTTCATACTCCTTTTGGAGTGTTGACTCAATTAATGAGTCACCTCCTAACTCACTTAAACTGATATATTCAATAGTATCCCTTTCCAAGAGCTTAGTTTGATAGTCAAAATCAAAACCACCCATGTCACCATCACTATAATAAAGTAAAGAATCATCAATGTTAGTTGTTTTGATGATTCTATCCTTCTTACCTTCAATAATCTCATCATGTGAAGGTATATTACCAATTTCTTCATTAGTAGTTACAAGCATACCAAGGAAATATTCTTGATTACTTGTCATTTATTCTTCATGTGTATCCAAGATTGATGTTTCCTCATTATGCTCATCCTTAGCATGAGTAAACAAATGCATATCAATAGGTTCATCCTAAGAATCTTCCATAGAATCATTGAGAAACAACATTTTATTCCCATCTTTTTCATTAATGATCACCTCATTTATCTGCTTTGTCTTCTTCAAGTGTGGCTTCAATTTTCCCTCACACTGATTGAACAAATCTTTGATCAACATACCAGTAGTAGAAGAATTATTTCCTTCTTGTTCATGAATGTTTAGAAGAAAAGATAGGATGGATTTTGGAAAGTCATCCATCTCATTGATATTTAAAACTAAAATGTTTCTCATCACTACAACTACATCCTTCTCTTGTTCACTCCAAGTTGAAATGAAGAGGTAATGGATCAAATAATATATTCGATCTTGCATACCTAAATCTACTAGCAACATACTTGTTTGAGTTTTGAAAAAATCTTCAGTATAGTAGCTCTTTTGGAGTATTGATTGCTATTAGTTTCATCAAGATATTGAAAGATTTCCATGATCATATGAAGAAATCTCTTCATAGTTTTATCATCATAGGGGACCAAGGGTGCCAATATTCTCATCACTTCACTGAGGCATGAAGTAACTAGTAGATTGATTTCTTCATCAGGATGCCTCAACTAATAAGGATGTTTTAGAGAGGTCACTACAGGTGTCAATATTGTTTTAATTAACCCTGAAGGTGATTGCTTCACCTGGCTCAAACATTGTTCCAACATAAGAATTATTCTCACTTCTTCTTCCCTTTTCTAACATTCTTTAATGAGCCTTGTTCCTGCAGTGTGAAGTGACCTTGCAAAACTCTTTTCTTCTTCAAAAGCCATGATTAAATTAGATAGCTCATGACTTCTAAACTTAAGAATATATGTCATCTTCAGGAACTTCTGAAAACTAAATTTCAGTTATGTTCTAACCTCTAATTTAGTATCAATTTTCCCTATCACTCATCTAACACTGAAGCATGGAACTCACAAAATGGCAGGAAAATAGGCTCTGATACCACTGTAATATTCCCCCTTAATTTTTTTTGAATTTTATCAACACAAACCACACTGTTAGCGTTAGCTCCAAATCTAAACCAGCTTGGAAAGTAACCCCCCACCTTTTGATCATCAAGATCCCAGTGTAGGCAAGGTGAGAGCATATGGTGTTGGGGATTGTTAGCAACTGGAAAATGAAATTACAATGCTTGCTAGGTGGCTAGCTGATCCAGTGCATATTTTTAGTGAAAATTGAAGTTTCTTCATTCTCTCCATAATCTACACCATTAGAAAGAGCTTAGTGTCCTTATTCCAACGCAACTCGAATAGAGCGAAAAGGAGTCCGTTTGCACAAGTTATGGCCAGTCAAAGGCAGGGTCAAACTGGGATCAGAGGGCGTCCAGGAAGCGGAAAAAATGACATCGTCAAAAGTTGTCAAAGTTGGAATCATTGTGAAGAGCTCGTTGTAAGCTTTCCAACGCAACTCGTCTCGTCGAAATCTGACATCGTATGCTCAAGATACAGCTGGTCAAAGTTTTGAGTTGACTTTTGATGTGACTATACAGATGATGACGTCAACAAATCATCCGTACCGTACGGAATCACATGGATGAATTCTGACGAGACATGTGGTAGTTGAGTCATCCGTACGAAACCAATGAGTTGATGACACATGTCATTTCTGTACAACCGTACATGCAGACATCAGTGAGGTGGTAGCTTAGTCACACAGTCCAGTCAACATATGGTTAGCTTTGTCAGCGATGATGTGTCTCCAATAGTGAATCACGTTGTGACATGTGTACTCAAGGATGACAGACACGTGGCCTGTCATTCTCTCTGCATGGATTATCGGTTGCAGAGTTTGTTTTTTTTATAACAAAATGTTGTTGGGTGGATTCGAACCACCCACCACCCATCACCCGAAATCACCGCCGGACCATTGCACCAAAGTGTCCGTGCTTAATTGTAAATGAGGGGCGGTTTGTTTTGTTATTTAAAAATTGGCAAATGGCTATTTAAAAGCTAGCGGCGGGGGTTGAACCTCCAACCGCCGGCCTACCAAAAGTAGTAGCCACCGATAAGCCATTCGATGGCTTTACATTATAGTTAGATATCAGTTGCTTTTGATGGAAGCCGGGAACTGATTATGCCTTAAAAATTAAAACAAACCCTCCTAATTTAAATCGAAACAAACAATAACCTCCCAAAAATTAAATAGCCCGACAAGGCCTAGCAAAATTTTATTATTTTGTATGTTTATTATAATTTGAAAGATAATAAGGGAGATTATTAAAGATTTATTTTGTAAAATTGGGGAATATTGTGAATCTTATGGTTTTCACCAAATTGGGTGAAATTTTTGTATTTAAAGGGGGTGAATGGGTGAGAGTAAGGCTAAGGGTGAAACTCAGATTTTGCAAATTAGAGAAACAGGTGATAGGTGTTTTGAAAGAAGAGTTCTAAGGAGATTTTTCAAGCCATTTTTTGTACAACGGAGTATTGTTATGCTACCGAAGTGCTTGAAGGAAATAGTCTTGGTGCATTGTAACCGATTTCTGGAGATTTATCGGATCGGTCGTACTCTATTGGAGCCGACCCGGAGACGTAGTCGCGTTTGTGGAAAACTCCGTAATCAAACTTTGTTTGCATCTCTCTCTTTCTTTCTCTCACTTTCTTTCATTCTGTTGTTATCACCTTGTCATTTTAATTATTGTAATTATTTCCATGAGTTAATTTTGTTCTAATTAACTTGGAATAATCATTGTAAAAGTTAAGCATTCAAATCCTGTAATTTAGTCTAGATCCTATACAGATCAAGTTGGTATCAAAGCTCAGTTGACTATTATTGTAGTTGTTTTTTTCTTGAATGCTAACGAGATCCAGGATTCAGAAGGGCGAAGGCAAGCTTGAAGACTTTGATCCTAAGATCGAGAAGCGAAGAACTTTTTCGAAGATGTATGTGTCTGGAATGGAGGTTCCTGAAGAAATCAGTGAGCAAGAGTTTCGTAGAGCATTCCTCGAGATGAAGGCTAAGGTGGACATTCTTTTTCAGGAGAGACAAGAGCGGAAGGATCGTGAAGGAGGTTCATCGAAGGAAGATGTTCGTGAAGACAAGAAAGGGAAACAACATGGAGATGGTGGAAAGCAACCAGATCACCTATTTTCTTCTTCTCCTCCCTCTTCTCCTTCTCCTTCTTCTCCATCTTCTCCTCATTCTAGTTCTTTTAATCCTTTCAAGAGTGGGCATAAGCCTAAAATTAAATTGGATGTAAAATTTGATTTACCAAAGTATTGTGGTGAACTTGATGCTGAAAAATTGGATGATTGGATTCAGCAAGTTGAAGTCTATTGTAGAGTCCAAAACCTGTTAGATGATGTTGATAGGATCCAATTAGCTACTCTTCGTTTAGGAGGTACAGCCTTAACCTGGTGGGAGAGTAAGTCTAAGGCAGAAGTTTCACAACATGGTAGAGTCAGTTTAACTTGGACATAATTTATTAATGCTCTTAAAAAGAAATTCTATCCCTTAGGCCATATGCAACAGTTAATGATGGACTGGCAAATGTTTAGGCAAGGGAAAGGTCAAACTGTCCAAGAGTACACACATGAATTCAGGAAAAGGGCTATTGCTTTGAATGTTCCTTTGTACACCTAGGACACTTTGTTGAAGTACATAGGAGGTCTGCTTTGAATGTTCCTTTGTACACCTAGGATATTTTGGTATTGAACCCTTGTAATTTGGATGAAGTGTCTGTTCAAGCTACACACTTAGAGTCAAGGGGTAAAGGATCTTTTATTGATAAGTTTGATAATGATGTAAAGAAATCTTCTAAGGTTGCAGAGACAGGGAAAGGAAAGAAGACAACTACAGTTAAGAAGGATAAGAAACTTTCTTGCACTCATTGTGACAAGAAGGGTCATGATGAAGATCATTGTTGGAAGTTGCATCCTAAACTGAGGCCTAAGTGGGCTCATAAACATAATCAAAAACAGAAAGGTAAGGAGAAAGCCGCAAATGTTGTTATGGATCTTGGTTCAGATTTAGATGATGAGACTAAGATAACAGCTATGGGTCTAAAAGGTAAAGCTCCTATTTCTGGTGTTTCTATTGCTAGTTGTGCTTCTACTTCTATAGTTATGATTTCTCTGAAGATGTAAAAAGGAATGAGCTTTTTCATTTAAGGGTTGTTGCTAAGAACGTTAAAATCAATGCACTCATAGATAGTGGTTCTCAAGTGAATTTAATTTCTGAAAGTGTTGTAAGAAACTTGGGATTGAAAACTACACAACATAAGAAACCTTATCCACTAGGCTGGATTTGTGAAAATGATAAGCTGCAAGTAACAAAACAATGCACCTTAAGGTTCACAATCACTAGTAAATTTGTGGATGAAGTACAGTTTGATGTGGTTCCACTGGATATCTGTGGGATAGTGCTTGGTAGCCCTTATCTTTGTGACAGAAAAGCTATTTTCTACAGGGAAAAGAATCATTATCACTTGTTTAAAGATGGCATTGAATATATTGTACATTCTCACAGGATTAAGACTGATCGTTCTTTTGCAAACACAAGGCAGTTAAAGAGGGTAATTAATGCAAGTAAAGAGTTAACTCTTATGTTTGTCAATACAAGTGGTTCTAAACTTGAACTTGGAGTAGCTAACCAGGGTCAGATGTTGCAGGATGCACCCGCAGTACAGCATGAGGAAATGATGATTGAAAGCATTGATGGTTCCTTGGGTAAAAATGTTCCTGTTGTGAAGGATCGATATGTTGTTGACTTATTCTCTTTCATTTCTGCATTATTGTTCAGCTTGATGCTAGTCAATTTTTGTTGGTTAGTGGCTACAACAATTGATGTAGATGCTTATGGAAGTGATAGAATAATGTTTATGATCAACAATGTTGTTGCAGTCTTCATTGTGCTTGTGAGCCAGGTATTCAGATGTACAGAGGATACAGGACAAGTGGGGAGGCCAAGTCCTCACTTATTGTCAAAGTAGATGTCACTTTTGGAGGTCCAAAAGGTCTTCAGTGTGGAGGCCTAATCCGGTGCATATTTTTAGTGAAAATTGAAGTTTCTTCATTCTCTCCAGAATCTACACCATTAGAAATATCTCAGCGTCCTGATTCCAATGCAACTCGAATGGAGTGAAAAGGAGTCAGTTTGCACAAGTTATGGCCAGTCAAAGGCAGGGTCAAACTGGGATCAGAGGGCGTCCAGGAAGTGAAAAAAATGATGTTGTCAAAAGTTATCAAAGTTTGCATCATCGTGAAGAGCTCGTCGTAAGCTTTCCAACGCAACTCGTCTCGTCGAAATCCGACATCGTATGCTCAAGATACAACTAGCCAAAGTTTTGAGTTGACTTTTGATGTGACTGTATGGATGATGACGTCAGCAGATCATCCGTACCGTATGGAATCACATAGATGAATTTTGATGAGACATATGGCAGTTGAGTCATCCGTACGGAACTAATCAGTTGATGACACGTGTCATTTCCATACAATTGTACATGCACACAGCAGTGAGGTGGCAGCTTAGTCACATAGTCCAGTCAGCATACGGTCAGCTTTGTTAGCGATGATGTGTCTCCAGTAGCGAATCACATTGTGACACGTGTACTCAAGGATGATGGACACGTGGCCTGTCATTCTCTCCGCGCGGATTATCGGTTACAGAGTTTGTTTTTTTATAACAAAATGTTGTTGGGTGGATTCGAACCACCCACCACCCATCACTCGAAATCACCGCCGTACCATTGTACCAAAGTGTCTGTGCTTAATTGTAAATGAGGGGCGGTTTGTTTTTTTATTTAAAAATTGGCAAATGGCTATTTAAAAGCTAGCGGCGGGGGTTGAACCCCCAACCGCCAGCCTACCAAAAGTAGTAGCCACCGATAAGCCATTTGATGGCTTTACATTATAGTTAGATATCGGTTGCTTTTGATGGAAGTCGGGAACCGATTATGCCTTAAAAATTAAAACAAACCCTCCTAATTTAAATCAAAACAAATAATAACCTCCCAAAAACTAAATAGCCCGACAAGGCCTAACAAAATTTTATTATTTTATATGGTTATTATAATTTGAATGATAATAAGGGAGATTATTAAAGATTTATTATGTAAAATTGGGGGATATTGTGAATCTTATGGTTTTCACCAAATTGGGTGAAATTTTTGTATTTAAAGGGGGTGAATGGGTGAGAGTGAGGCTAAGGGTGAAACTCAGATTTTGCAAATTAGAGAAACGGGTGATAGGTGTTTTGAAAGAAGAGTTCTAAGGAGATTTTTCAAGCCATTTTTCGTACAACGGAGTATTGTTATGCTGCCGAAGTGCTTGAAGGAAATGGTCTTGGTGCATTGTAACTAATTTCTGGAGATTTATCAGATCAGTCGTACTCTATTGGAGCCGACCCGGAGACGTAGTCACCTTTGTGGCGAACTTCGTAATCAAACTCTGTTTGCATCTCTCTCTTTCTTTCTCACTTTCTTTCATTCTATTGTTATCACCTTGTCATTTTAATTATTGTAATTATTTCCATGAGTTAATTTTGTTCTAATTAACTTGGAATAATCATTGTAAAAGTTAAGCATTCAAATCCTGTAATTTAGTCTAGATCCTATACAGATCACTAGCTAACCATGGATGAAAAGTAAAATGTTGGAAATACAAAGTAGGAGGATAACCGACCATGAGCTCAACCACTCATTCAATGAGAGCAAATATATTACAATTATGAGGTAGCAAGCCAACCATTTAATCCTCACTACTACTTGTTCAGTTGGGGGAATTTATTAAACTTAATGTGCTAAAATAAATGCTTCAACCAATAATCCAGTGGGAGCTAAATACAAAACTTAATTGAAACAAATAAATAGATTATTGTGAGTACTACTAACTAGCCTTACAATAAATGAGTTTTCAGTTGCAAAACATATTAGAATGAAGGCCAAATATAACCAATGATTAAGGATATTATCCTTAACTCTATACAATGTATACAATTAGATTTTAGCCTCTTAAAATCAGTAAATCAAAATTATTTCAAGTCTGATTAGAAACAGTAAAACACATAAATCAGACCAACAAGGTAGAATTTCACCAGAATGGATGTGGCTCTTCATATATAGCTTGGAAAACTCATTCAGCAGTCAATTAAAGCCTCTAATCATGGCGTCCCATTTCCAATGATCAAAACATGCCAAAAAATAGTAATAAATTGGCACAAATCCCAATGCAACTTGCTAGAGATGGTATGACCTCCAAGAAGGTTCGACCTCCTCTAGAAAATTAGAAATTCAATAATAAAATCTAATTCTTTGCAAGACTAGGTGCCCTCCACAAAGATACAGCATGGGCCAGTACCCAGAATCAAATAAAAATCAGGTGTGAAGCTATGAACAAAAATTTTCTTCAGCCATCCACTTCTTTAGTAGTGCAAATAGATTATACATTAGCAACATGCCCATAGAAAATCAGAAATTAAGCTCTATCCACACTCCTGAATGAAGCATGGTCTTCAATCACCATCTAGGAAACCATAGTTTTAGGCCCAAAGAATGGTATATAAAAGTTAGAAGGCACACAACTCTTGTAGCAAAGTTTGAACTCAGTTCATCAACATAACATTATGAGTTTTCCAAAAGATGAGAATGAAGGAGCAAGGCACAAATAAATAGACTTCTTCTTGGCATTCGAATCAAATCTAAAACCTCCAAGAAAATAATATTAAACACTTCAACTTCATCAAGAAGGGATGCCTGACCTTTTCACTTGGCAAATAAAAAAATATTAAGTTAACTTTAATCCATCTCCTTAGGTGTCCAAGATAGGAGAAAAATAATTCAACTTTTAAAATTTTTAATCTCCAAATAGGATGTCCACATTAAGTCCCACTTTTAAAAACAACTTAGAAGTCACACGCCTAGACCAAGGGGTCTAAAATAATAATAAAATGTTAATGTGACTTAAGTTATTAATTTTTCCAAACAAGCTCCAAGAAGCAAGAAGAAGCCACCGCCCAAACTGAAATGCCTCGCTGCCAAAAATAGAATGAATGATTGGAAAAAATTGTGTTGTTGCTAAGATGACAATGCCACAAATAGAACTTACTAAAAATAGCAATCTACTATAAATAGTAAGTGTTCCCAAATTCCTTTTGAGCACAAACTGGGTAGCCGACATGACTTACTAAAAGTAGTAAGTTCCTGGAAAGGTTGTCAGATGGAGATGCATGTTATTCCATTCCAAAGCTCTTTGAAAACCCCAAAAAACCCAAAAACCTTTCCTGCATGCAAGGTATCCGCCAAAAATGCATGTTATTTTCATAACATGCAAGGTATCCACAAGAAATACATGTCATTTTCATAACACGCATGTCACCACATTATCCCTAAAAGTATGCTCTAGTTAGGTTCTTTGGAATCTTAGTAATCAATTTTCTTGATTTTTTTAGCCAAGAAGTGTTGAGATGTCTTACATTATGTTATTCATTAGATTTGAAAACCTCTTGTACATTTTCCTCTATCAAAGTATTCAACGTTTCCTTGAATGGAAAGAAAAAGATACAAGAAATCAAATCTAGGTTGATGTTTAGCACCATATTTCCATCTTGGTCCTTGTATGTCCTTGTGTTTGTCATAGACAGTGGCATAGGACAAGATTAGTTCAAGACACTAGAGAGAAGTCAAGAATCCAACAATGTGGACCAATCTAGATTTTTCTATTATCCTAGATCTCTAGGTAGTTCCATCTCCAAAGGTCCTTTATCTAAAACCCTTAATGTCAATATTTCCCAAATTTGTGTTAATAATTTTTTGGATGGAGAAGATAATCTTGGAGACCTTCTAGACTCCTTAAATTCACACTTCATGGTGGTAGTAATATTTTCTAACTTTTAAGTGGCCTTATTAGTTATATTTCATGGAACAAAAATAAATGACACTAAAATAAACTAAAACACAATCCAAACCCTAATCTAAAGAAGAGAAGGAAGAAACCACAACTAGGGAATGGGTAAAAATAAGATACCATACCAAACAACAATATAAAAATAGATAATAATAGATGTAAAATTGAGAGAGGAAGATGACTTACCTCTCAATTATGAGACCCAAGTTGAAGGATGGAAATAATGAAAGATGGGAGCCCAATGTAATAACATGATGTAAACTCACATACAAATCACAATCCAAAAAACTCAACAAGAACACAATTAATGGATTCATGTGTACATGCATTGAAGTTAGAAGGGCTCAATCTCAAGAGGAATTTCATTTGTAGGAATTTGAGGGTTAAATGGAGATAAAAGGAATAAAAAAGAATGTGGGGACCTACACATGCTTAAGAAACAAATTTTAAGTATGAATACCCATCAAACTATGGGTCATAGGTCAAACAAGGAGCTTTGAACCTAGGTTCCAAGTCCATCTCAGGGCCCACTAACTGAAATGGACTAAAGAAAAAAAATGAGGTACAAGGGACTAGGCCGTAAAGTGAACTGAGAACCTAGAACCTTGGATGAAGGTTCCTCTTGGGACCCATGACTCAATAGGAACCAAATGAGTTTTGGGGACTTTAAAAGTCCTAGAACTTTCACACAAGGAAAAACATACAAGGGGAAGGACATAAAAGGGACAAAAATTGACAACTAAACCTAACTAAAGACACTAAAATAATAAATAAATAAAACAACAAAAAGGGGTCCCCAGATTCTCCAAGAAAAAATGATGGTTTGTTTATGCGTGGCATAAAAAATGGTGTCTCAACTAAGAAAAAATCTTCAATCATTTCAAAACACTTAACCCTTGAAATACGCAAAATATCTTGTTTGAATTTATTCAAGTCAATCAATCAAATTATGAATGTTAGCAAGAAATATGGGGTAACACAGACTAAAGTTTTGAGCCCTAAGTATTTTCTAAGTGTTGTAATTTATACCCTGAACTCAATCATATAAAGGTGAACACCAATAGAATCAAACTTACAAATAGTTACTTATACTTTCACGAATTAAAAGATAACATAATAGATAGAATTCTGAAATCCATTGTATTAATCAAAATAAAAAATAAAAAATTGTAATATCTTCTCATATACTCTTGCTTAATTCTTAACTAATCTCTATACATCTATCCTTCCATACATTAATCTCTTGTATATATATATATCTCTATCTATCTATCTATCTATATATATATATATATATATATATATATATATATATATATATATATATATATATCTTCCTCTCTTTTCTATATTTTGTCATTCATATGTTCTTTTATACACATAACTATGAGATGGAATGTGACCCATTCGTGATACCCCTAGTATAGATGTTATCTTTATAATATTATGCTTCATAAGTATTTTGCACCAAGTTGTGGTATGTACTACTAGTCGATGTCTTTACCATCCTTTCTGATCAACATCACCCCCCTTTCAAAATGTTGACTTGTCCTCAAGTCAATGCTACTCTACTGGAATATGGTATTGTTTCAGTCTTGCTCCATTGAAAAAGCATTGGAGTATGCTACCATCTAAGGTTTTGAGTTGTATTGCACAAAAGTCAAGGATTTGATGAATTTGATATGGGCCCAACCATCTGACTTTGATTTTACCTCATTTCTTGAATTTACTATTGTAAAGAAAAATCAAATCATCAAACTTAAATTGTTTAGATTTAAGATTTAAATCATGTCATGATTTATGTCTCCATATTTCTATCATGTGGTGTGCGGCCAATTGTCTTTCTTTGTCTATTTTATCTAGTTCCTCGAGGTGGTGCTTGATGGATTCTTCATCAATAAGTCATAAGGTCAATGTTGTCTAGAGGTTATGTACCATAAAATTTATAGGTAGGATTGCCTCCATGCCATACAAGAGGTTAAATGGAGTGTGCTTGTTAGAATGTTTATATGTAGTGCAGTATGTTTAGAGTACCACAAGAATTTTAATATCACAGTTCGTTCTATTTTCATTGCACATATTGGTTAAAATAATGCCTAGAATCTTGTTCAAAGTTTCACTCACCCTATTGGATTTTAGATGGTATGTTGTACTATAGTTATGTGTAATCATGAAGTTGGTTAATAACTCCCTTATTGTTTTGTTGAAAAAGTTCTTTCCTTGATCACTGGTTATACTGATGGGACACCCAAATATAGTAATGATGTTATGGTAAATGAATCTTGTTGTAATATATGCAATGCAATATTTAGTAGGTTCAACTTCTTCCCATTTGGTCAAATGGTGGACATTGGTGATGATGATTCTTGCTTTGGATGATTTCACCAGAGGTTCTATTGGTTCAATGAATTCTATTTTACATTTCTAAAATGGGACAAGTGCTAATAATAGATGGGGGGTCATCTCATCTCTAGCTATAGGGTGCCTTATTCTTTGGAAAATGTCACAAGATTTTGTGTAATTTTTAGCATCCTTATATAGACTTGTCCACCATAATCCTGATAGTAGTATTTTTCAGGTGGTAGCATTGCCACAACTATGACCTCCTACTATATGCCTTCATGTGCTTCCCTTAATTTTTGTTTTCATTCATGTTCAAAAACCACTCATCAAAGAATATAATCTCTTGCTCATTTGTATAGTGCACCTCCAATTAAGGTAAATGGGAGTGATTTTTGTAATAGTACTTGATTATCATGTGTAATCATATCAATAGGATAATTCCCTATAGAAAGTAGTTTTTCTACATCATGAAATTATTTTGGTACTGTTGTTATCTGAAATAGATGAGCACCTAGCAAGTCTTATTCCTTGATCTCCTTAGGTTCTTCACCTATATCAATTTAGGATATATAATTGGGACCTTGATTGTTTCTTCTCGGTTTAACCATTATAGTGAAATTGAATTCTTGAAATAGTAGTAGCCATCAACATATTCTTCCTTGTATTACTGGTTTATTTAGGAGGAATTTTAGAGGTTCATGATCAATATAAAAATTGAAGGGTGTAGATAAGATTTAATGATGAAATTTATGTAACTCATAAACCATGGCTAATGCTTCCTATTCAGTGGTGTTGTAGTTTTTCTCTGCTTGGGATAACTTGTGATTGGAAAAAGTGATAGGGTGATACTTGTTTCCTCTTGGTTGAGCTAGAACCACTCCTTTGCTACTCTGGAGGCATCTACATAAACATGGAAAGGGGATGACCAATTCAAAAATATAAGAATAGGCGCTTATGCAATCTTCTATTTCAATGTATTAAATGATTGTTAGTATTGTTCTGTCTAGATTCATTAGGGGATTGAAGAATGATTTTTCTAAAATAATCTCATTGGAAGTAATGTTAGAACTAAAAAATTAGGGGAATTTGTACATCAAATTCAAAACTTTCTCAAGATGCTAAGATATCCAAATGATAGGACAATCCTCTTAGATTGTGCAAATAGGTTACAAATATCTACAAACTAATTGTTGGAAATCATAAATCAAGATACTCTTTTCTGATAAAGGTGGGTGACTACTCCTATGAAAATATTTGAAATGCAAAAACCATAGAGGTAGAGCTGGTAATATACAAAATAGACTTTTATAATGACCCAAGGGCTAAATTTGATCCCATTGGGAAGATAAACAAGGTCATAAGCTCATTTTTCAAATATGAGCCTACTCTAGAGGATCATTGGTCCAATTGTGAGGATTAAATACTATTGTAGGTTGATAGTAGACATGATGAGAACCTATAATGTGGCTAAAGTGCTAGAATATTTGAAGCATAATGGGAAATACCTAGACCTATTTACTATGGCCAAGGAGTTTACAACCAACCAGTCTACAATGTAGAATGCTCAATAGTAGAAGATCAAGACATGAAGGTTAGAGAAACTAGTTCCATAGCTTGTTCAAAATATGGTCGGTGTCTCCTTTCCCTATGATGGATTTACCACGATTGTAACTCAATCTATAAATCCCAAGAAGGTCAAGGGTCCATCTACTATTGTAGTTGAGAAGGAAAGACCATCATCCTCTGTAATAGGCTCAAAGAGAAAGAGGGGGGGAGAAAGAATATTAATTGAAATGAGTAAAGAAGATAGTGAGAAATAAATTCTTTTAAAAATAAAGAAGCGAGATCAAATATCTTCTCAAGTTGCATCTTCTTCCATTACCCTATTCTCGAATCTGGTTCATATAGTCCTTCCTCTTCTCCACCACATGAATCTCCCCTTCCATATTTTTCACCAACTCCTCCTTCATCACCTCAAAATCCATCTCCTCTCGTAGATTATCCTCCTCATGTCCCTCCTCAATCTCCTCTAATTCCTTCTCCTCCTCAAGAATAAGAATAACTACAAGATATAAAGGGTGAACTTCATAATAAAGAAGTATTTGGAGAGGAAGTTGGAAGGGAAGAAATACAACACATGTAGAGAATGGGGATTCATTTCCCCTGAGGCTCTCAAGTCACAGAAGAGCCTAAAGGAGAAAACTAAATTAAACTATCTTAGACTACCTAATAAGCTAAAAAGGAAGGGAAAACATGACTCTATTTCCCTTCTGCTTATGATAGATGTTTTCTAGAATTGGGTGAGCTGACCACAGAGGTCTCAGATTGTAGACCAAATGACTCTTTTCTAGAGGATGACAACATAGGGGTTAGACTCACTAGAGTCTTAGAGACATGTTGGTGTCTTGTTTAGATAGAGGGTTGAGTAACAGCTAGAAACACACAAGGTCTACTGACAACCCAAATGTTTGGGTTTTATAGTTTGAAAAAAACATATAAAAATGTAGAGTACAAGAAGAAGAATACTAATAAATCTACTCTAATAGTGAAATGAAAAATAAATAAGAAAAATGCCAACTTACTCAAGGTCTAGTTGTCGAGCTAGCTCCAAGTAGCCGAGTAGCACCTACACACAGTAAAAATAAAAATGTTGGGGTTATGTTTTGAGGTTTTCCTTAGTCAAACCCATATTTCTCTCTTCCCATCTCCATGGACAACCAATAGATAATGAGATTGAGAAAATCGATAAAGAAGTAGATAGAGAAGACACAATATAGTAGAGAGAAATAGTAACCTAGATGCTACACTACAAGAATGATAATGAAAATAATCAAAAAGAAGCAATATCACCTTCCATTCTACACTTGTGCTCAAGGATGATAGAGGAAGAAGAAGAGTAATGTCACCATGCCAAGGAGGTAGAGATTTATGAACTTGCAATAACAATGATATTGGAGAAAAGAGATGCTTTAGAAATGAAATATGAAGTTGGTAGCAACAAGAGATAGTGAGAATTAGCTTGAGAATGAGCAATAACTAGGAGAAAGCTTGAGAAAATAATATATTTTTCCAAGAGAATAGATAGAATGAAAGAATGGACTTTTATGGACAAATTGGAGGAAAATAGTCATTCTTGGAGGTCAAAATTTGGCAGGGGGATGTTACGCTCAAAAGTGGCTAGGAAATGTAACATTTTTGTAGCTTCATGATGTAGGAATCTTGTCAAGTCTTTAGCATGGCACACAAACATTCATGTGGCATGTATGTGTACTTGATATAAATTTCCTTAATCAATGCTAGACAATAGGGACAAGTGGAAAAAGTGGAGCAAAAGCAGCGGGTTTTTGCATTGTTAGGCTTGTAAGGCTAAAATGAAGGTAAATTAATGGGAAATTGCATGGGGTGCAAACTTATGCCATTACATTTTGTCCCCACTTTAGTGAGCATACATGTCAAAGCATATGAGAGCTAAAGTAGAAAGGTGTTGGAGAGAATATACCAAAATTGGTGAGGAAGCAGATCTTCGATCCTGTGTACCTTGACGTGAAAGAGGGAGCTCCACCAAGATGCGAAGATGACATGGGTCTTTGATCTTGCAAATTTGGTTGCGATCTCGACACAAACATGTTATGTTGTAGACAAATATATTAGGAAAAAAAGATAATAATAATAGGAAAAAATTCATAAGACACAATAAGACATGATTTTGACACAAGCCAACATAATAAGACATAGTTTGATCAAATAAGACACAAGACACAGACTGATCAAATAGATAATCTCAAGGCTAATACAAACTACATTTTAGGACAATCACAAAAAATATGGGTCTAGTTGGGCTATCCCCAAGCTAGACATTGAGATATAAGATGTCTAACACCAAGACACGTGACATCAAATATCAAATAAAAGACACAAAGGAATTGGTGCAGGAGCACCTAGAGAGCATTTGGAAACACTAGGCAATTTTGGAAGATTAGGAAGCAATTTTGAGTTTTTAAACTTCAAGGTCATGTTGACCATCTTGTTTTGTGTTTAAGATGTTAGGACATGTTAGAAGGAATGTGGTTCAATAGTTCATGGTAGATTGGATGAACTTTTCAACTTGTTTTCCTTTAGGTTTCTCTAGGAGCTAGAAATAAAGCCCAAAATGTTGCATTTATGCAATTTTGGCCTTTAGTGGTGGTTAAGTCCGACCAAGGGAAGAAATAACCACCTTATGAACCTTTATAAGGTGTGCTTCGACCTGTTCAAGGGGTTGGAGAAGTTTTGTTTCATTTGGAGTTTGTTGTTATATGAAAAAACATTGAAGTTCTTGCAATTTTTCTTTTTTTTTTGTTCTTTCACTGTGTTAATGGAGAGCTCCTAGTAATGAACAGGGTGTAGCACGTGTGGTAATCATTGTAAAAGCTTTGTGTAGTTTTTAGAGGTGTTGTTCCATCATTTCCAAGATTTATTCTCAGTAGGTTTTATTTCTTTCTTTGTTGATCAGTCAACTGGCTGCTATTCATGGAGTCTTAGACCTCTGTTTTCCACTATACCTAGTGTATAGTCTGTGGGAAATGAGGCTAAGCTCCATGCCTATATATAGAATAGGTTTAGGAGTTTCTAGGATGCAAGGTTCCATGGAAAAGGTCCTTTCCTAGGTGAGCTTGGCTATGCTCGGTTAGGAAAGACAGAGAAAACAAAACACTAACGTTGCAGGGGTGAATATTCCTTGGCAACTCAGGGTGTGTGGTGATTGCAGGAGGTCTTACAAAGGCTTGGCAAGAAGTAGGAGATCCCATCAAACCATTTGATGATTGAACAAGTTGACAGTTCACAGTGAGGTCAAGAAATGGCTTAAAAAAAGGCCCTAATTTTCACAAAATCAGGGTTACGCCTGTGTACAGACTGAGGGAGCCTAAAACCTCAAAAATCATTGAGAGGTTAGAAAATGAACTAGGGTTTTAGAAAGAAGTTTGTGATGTTCTTCTGCAGGATTAGAGTTAAAGCCTATTTCCTCGGGCTAGGAGGCCTAATAGGGGCTCAAGGGCTACTAGCCTTTCTTAAACCCTAAACTAGGTTTTGGAGAAAGCGATGGAGAAAGCGATGGGGAAAATAAGTCTTGTGAATGTTCAAGAACCATAGAGGGATGGATTTGAAGTTATAATAGACACCACACACCCCTGCAACAAATTATTGAGGTTTGGAGAGTTAGCAAGCCTTTAGGAAGATTAAGGGCTAGGGAGAAAATGGAGGAGAAAGCACCAAGTTTGGCTTGGTTAGGTGTATGCAGATGATAGTAGGGTTGGCCAGGAGAACCAGGGGTGCCTAACAAGCTTTAGGACCTATAGGTCAAGAAGTTGGAGAGTAACACCAAAGGTTTTGCCAAGGTGAGACCCAGAGCATGAGACTGTGAGTGTCTCATCCAACCCTACCCTATCAGATGACTGTGAGTGTCTCCTTACCTAGTCAAGACAAGATACAGGAAAAGAAGATCTTGGAGTCAACAGTGTAGAAGGCTACAAGAAACAAGGTGTACATGGAGCACCTTATCAAGTGGAAGAACAAGCATGAATCAGAAGCCACATGGGTACAAGCAGGCCAGTTCAAGTAGTTGGGTATTGACCTATCCTTGGTCTCTCCTTCCCTGCCTTAGTGTTTGGGCTGAGAGGGGGAGAATGGTGCAGGTGCACCTAGAGAGCATTGGGAAACACTAGGCAATTTTTGATGCCTAGGAAGCAATTTTGAGTTTTTAAACTTCAAGGTCATGTTGACCATCTTGTTTTGTGTTTAAGATGTTAGGACATGTTAGAAGGAGTTTGGTTCAATAGTTCATGGTAGATTAGATGAACTTGTCAACTTGTTTTCCTTTAGGTTTCTCTAGGAGCTAGAAATAAAGCCCAAAATGTTGCATTTATGAAAATTTTCCCTTTAGTGGTGGTTAAGTCCAACCAAGGGAAGAAATAACCACCTTATGAACCTTTATAAGGTGTGCTTCGACCTGTTCAAGGGGTTGGAGAAGTTTTGTTTCATTTGGAGTTTGTTGTTATATGAAAAAACATTGAAGTTCTTGCAATTTTTCTTTTTTTTTTTGGTTCTTTCACTGTGTTAATGGAGAGCTCCTGGTAATGAACAGGGTGTAGCACATGTGGTAATCATTGTACAAGCTTTGTGTATTTTTTAGAGGTGTTGTTCCATCATTTCCAAGCTTTATTCTCAGTAGGTTTTATTTCTTTCTTTGTTGATCAGTCAACTGGCTACTATTCATGGAGTCTTAGACCTCTATTTTCCACTATACCTAGTGTATAGTCTGTGGGAAATGAGGCTAAGCTCCGTGCCTGTATATAGAATAGGTTTAGGAGTTTTTAGGATGCAAGGTTCCATGGAAAAGGTCCTTTCCTAGGCGAGCTTGGCTATGCCCAGTTAGGAAAGATAGAGAAAAAAAAACACTAACGTTGCAAGGGTGACTATTCCTTGGCAACTCAGGGTGTGTGGTGATTGCAGGAGGTCTTACAAAGGCTTGGTAGGAAGTAGGAGATCCCATCAAAGCATCTGATGACTGAACAAGTTGACAATTGACAGTGAGGTCAAGAAATGGCTTTAAAAAAAGCCCTAATTTTCACAAAATCAGGGTTACGCCTGTGTACGAACTGAGGGAGCCTAAAACTTCAAAAATCCTTGAGAGGTTAGAAAATGAACTAGGGTTTCAGAAAGAAGTTTGTGATGTTCTTCTGCAGGATTAGAGTTAAAGCCTATTTCCCTGGGCTAGAAGGCCTAATAGGGGCTTAAGGGCTACTAGCCTTTCTTAAACCCTAAACTAGGTTTTGAAGAAAGCGATGGGGAAAATGAGTCTTGTGAATGTTCAAGAACCATAGAGGGATGGTTTTGAAGTTATAATAGACACCACACACCCCTGCAACAAATTAGTGAGGTTTGGAGAGTTAGCAAGCCTTTAGGAAGATTAAGGGCTACGCAGAAAATGGAGGAGAAAGCACCAAGTTTGGCTTGGTTAGGTGTATGCAGATGATAGTAGGGTTGGCCAGGAGAACCAGGGGTGCCTAACAAGCTTTAGGATCTATAGGTCAAGAAGGTGGAGAGTAACACCAAAGGTTTTTCCAAGGTGAGACCCAGAGCATGAGACTATGAGTGTCTCATCCAACCCTGCCCTATCAGATGACTGTGAGTGTCTCCTTACCTAGTCAAGACAAGCTACAGGAAGAGAAGATCTTGGAGTCAAGAGTGCAGAAGGCTACAAGAAACAAGGTGTACATGGATCACCTTATCAAGTGGAAGAACAAGCATGAATCAGAAGCCACATGAGTAGAAGCAGACCAGTTCAAGTATTTGGGTATTGACCTATCCTTAGTCTCTCCTTCCCTACCTTAGTGTTTGGGCTGAGAGGGGGAGAATGGTGCAGGCGCACCTAGAGAGCATTGGGAAACACTAGGCAATTTTGGAAGCCTAGGAAGCAATTTTGATTTTTTAAACTTCAAGGTCATGTTGACCATCTTGTTTTGTGTTTAAGATGTTAGGACATGTTAGAAGGAATGTGGTTTAGTAGTTCATGGTAGATTGGATGAACTTGTCAACTTGTTTTCCTCTAGGTTTCTTTAGGAGCTAGAAATAAAGCCCAAAATGTTGCATTTATGCAATTTTGGCATTTAGTGGTGGTTAATTCCGACCAAGGGAAGAAATAACCACCTTATGAACCTTTATAAGATGTGCTTTGACCTGTTCAAGGGTTTGGAGAAGTTTTGTTTCATTTGGAGTTTGCTGTTATATGAAAAAACATTGAAGTTCCTTCAATTTTTCTATTTTTTTTTTGTTCTTTCATTGTGTTAATGGAGAGCTCCTGGTAATGAACAGGGTGTAGCACTTGTGGTAATCATTTTAAAAGCTTTGTATAGTTTTTAGAGGTGTTGTTCCATCGTTACCAAGCTTTATTCTCAGTAGGTTTTATTTCTTTCTTTGTTGATCAGTCAACTGGCTGCTATTCATGGAGTCTTAGACCTCTATTTTCCACTATACCTGGTGTATAGTCTATGGGAAATGAGGCTAAGCTCCATGCCTATATATAGAATAGGTTTAGGAGTTTCTAGGATGCAAGGTTCCATGGAAAAGGTCCTTTCCTAGGCGAGCTTGGCTATGCCCGGTTAAGAAAGACAGAGAAAAAAAAACACTAACATTGCAGGGGTGACTATTCCTTGGCAACTCAGAGTGTATGGTGATTGCAGGAGGTCTTACAAAGGCTTGGCGGGAAGCATGAGATCCCATCAAAGCATCTGATGACTGAACAAGTTGACAGTTCACAGTGAGGTCAAGAAATGGCTTAAAAAAAGCCCTAATTTTCACAAAATCAGGGTTACGCTGTACGGACTGAGGGAGCCTAAAACCTCAAGAATCCTTGAGAGGTTAGAAAATGAACTAGGGTTTCAGAAAGAAGTTTGTGATGTTCTTTTGTAGGATTAGAGTTAAAGCCTATTTCCTCAGGTTAGAAGGCCTAATAGGGGCTCAAGGGCTACTAGCCCTTCTTAAACACTAAAATAGGTTTTGGAGAAAGCGATGGGGAAAATGAGTCTTGTGAATGTTCAAGAACCATAGAGGGATGGTTTTGAAGTTATAATAGACACCACACACCCCTACAACAAATTAGTGAGGTTTGGAGAGTTAGCAAGCCTTTAGGAAGATTAAGGGCTAGGGAGAAAATGGAGGAGAAAGCACCAAGTTTGGCTTGGTTAGGTGTATGTAGATGATAGTAGGGTTGTCCAAGAGAACCAAGGGTGCCTAAAAAGCTTTAGGACCTATAGGTCAAGAAGGTGGAGAGTAACACCAAAGGTTTTTCCAAGGTGAGACCCAGACCATGAGACTTTGAGTGTCTCATCCAACCCTGCCCTATCAGATCTGATGAGGGCAGGGTTGGATGAGACACTCACAGTCTCATGCTTTGGGTCTCACCTTGGAAAAACCTTTGGTGTTACTCTCCACCTTCTTGACCTATAGGTCCTAAAGCTTGTTAGGCACCCCTGGTTCTCCTGGCTAACCCTACTATCATCTGCATACACCTAACCAAGCCAAACTGGTGCTTTCTCCTCCATTTTCTCCCTAGCCCTTAATCTTCCTAAAGGCTTGCTAACTCTCCAAACCTCACTAATTTGTTGCAGGGGTGTGTGGTGTCTATTATAACTTCAAAACCATCCCTCTATGATTCTTGAACATTCACAAGACTCATTTTCCCCATCACTTTCTCCAAAACCTAGTTTAGGGTTTAAGAAGGGCTAGTAGCCCTTGAGCCCCTATTAGGCATCCTAGCCCAGGGAAATAGGCTTTAACTCTAATCCTGCAGAAGAACATCACAAACTTCTTTCTAAAACCCTAGTTCATTTTCTAACCTCTCAAGGATTTTTGAGGTTTTAGGCTCCCTTAGTCCGTACACAGGCGTAACCCTAATTTTGCAAAAATTAGGGCTTTTTTTAAGCCATTTCTTGACCTCACTATGAACTGTCAACTTGTTCAATCATCAAATGGTTTGATGGGATCTCCTGCTTCCTACCAAGCCTTTGTAAGACCTCCTACAATGACCACACACCCTGAGTTGCCAAGGAATAGTCACCCCTGCAACGTTAGTGTTTTTTTTCTCTGTCTTTCCTAACCAGGCCTAGCCAAGCTCGCCTAGGAAAGGACCTTTTCCATGGAACCTTGCATCCTAGAAACTCCTAAACCTATTCTATAAATAGGCTTGGAGCTTAGCCTCATTTCCCATGGACTATACACCAGGTATAGTGGAAAACAGAGGTCTAAGACTCCATGAATAGTAGCCAGTTGACTGATCAACAAAGAAAGAAATAAAACCTACTGAGAATAAAGCTTGGAAATGATGGAACAACACCTCTAAAAACTACACAAAGCTTGTACAATGATTACCACATGTGCTACACCCTGTTCATTACTAAGAGCTCTCCATTAACACAGTGAAAGAACCAAAAAAAAAAGAAAAATTGCAAGAACTTCAATGTTTTTTCATATAATAGCAAACTCCAGATGAAACAAAACTTCTCCAACCCCTTGAACAGGTTGAATCACACCTTATAAAGGTTCATAAGGTGGTTATTTCTTCCCTTGGTCGGACTTAACCACCACTAAAGGCCAAAATTTCATAAATGCAACATTTTGGGCTTTATTTCTAGCTCCTAGAGAAACCTAAAGGAAAACAAGTTGACAAGTTCATCCAATCTACCATGAACTACTGAACCACATTCCTTCTAACATGTCCTAACATCTTAAATAGAAAAACAGATGGTTAACATGACCTTGAAGTTTAAAAACTCAAAATTGCTTCCTAAGCTTCCAAAATTGCCTAGTGTTTCCCAATGCTCTCTAGGTGCTCCTGCACCCTCCTCAAGACATGAATACATTGAGGAATCCCTTTTTAGAAAGCAATTTTCAGAAAGGGGTTCTTTCAGTAGGGAACCCTTTAAGACATCAAGACACCAAGGGATCCTTTTGAAAGAACACACCATTTGAAAGAAAGTCAAGTTTTTCAAGTGGTTCTATTATCAAGGAATCCTTTTGAAAGATATTTTGTCAAGGATTCTATTGGAAATCATTCTGCTTTTCAAAGGAAAGTTTTCAAACTCTTTCATTTTAGAAAAAGTGCTTTGTTTTCAAAGGAAAATTTTTAGGCTCTTTCGCTTATGAGATCCTTTTCAAAAGAAAAATTTGTCAAGGAGTCCTAAGAGAATACATCATTTTGCAAAATGATTGTTTCCAAAAAGGGATTCTTTTGTCAAGGAATTCATTGTAAAGAAATTTTGACACCAAGGAATCCTTTTGAAAGAATTCACCTTATTGAAAATTAGAAAAGCATGATAGCCCCCTCTTAGGATGATGTGTGTTGCACAAAGGAGCACATGGTATCCCAAGGAAAGAAAGGAGAGGAAAAGATATCGTGGCACACAACACATAGTGAGATATATCTGTGGTATATTGTCACACACATGAGGGACAACACATTGAAACCACAACATCAAGAAGCAAACATATAGAGATAAAGAAATCGAGAGATAGGAGGATTTGAGAATTCAAGGTCAAAATTTCCCATAGATATAAATAGATAGATATAATATAGTATACGTATGAACTATAATGAATCCCCAAATTAATTAGAACATGAAAAATGACACATGAAGATAAAGTAAAATAAAAATTAGATCAACATGGAAGAAGGCCTAAATACCCCTAATGCTTTGTATCGTCCCTAATATCAAAAATAAATATTACAACACATAAAATAATGATTATATAAATAGAAGAAATGTACTATATATTTATGTGTATGTATCTAAGTACCTACAAGGGTAGCAAGAGTCATCCAAGTAGGGTCACAAAAATAAAAATACAAGCACGAAGAACACAAACACACAAACATATATGATCTATAGATGTAGAAGATGCACCACCCTAGTCCTCATCCAACAATAGGTCATCCTACTCCTAATCTACATAATTACAAGGGGAGGGAGGAAGATATTGCAAGGGTGGGATAGGAAGGGAAGTACCCTTTGACTCGCCTGCAATAAGAGACAAGGAAGAAGGACCCTCAAGGTCTTCTTCATTGAGTTCCTATGAAGTAAAGGTCATTGATTTCAAAAAAATAAGGGATACAATAGAGATATCATCCACCAAGTTGAACATGCACTTTTTAGGAGTTCCTTGTGTCAACTTAACAGTGGAAGGACAAGGTGCTCAAGAGTCACTATTGACCTCAACAAAAGGGGCAGTGGAAAACTTTGGGGAAGTGGGGGCTACCTCCATTACAAGGACAACACAATCCAAGACAAAACTATCCTCTAAAGAAGGGGAACCCTTCTTAGGACCATCATGTGTGGTGAGGTCATCCTCCAAATTACACTTTAGCGGAGGATGTGAGATTCCCACTGAGGAAGAAAAAGTAGAGGAGAAACTAGAGGCAATCACAAAATACACCACCTTTGTATGAGGCATGTCAATGAGCTATGAGAAAGGAGGGATGTTCAAGATGGACATCAGAAGAGGAGGCTCCATGGAGGGATCAATGAAGACCTACACCATTTTGGTATGAGCATCATTAGGACCCACTGAAGGAGCAAAAAGAAAAAAAAAAGTGATGGGAATTGAAGTAGGAACAATAGAAGGAAGTGGAGAAATGGAAGGAAATGCAAAAATAGATGCAACTTGCTCCCCCTTCATTTTTTTATGAGGTGGTTTGCTTTGTGACTAGAGCCTTTTGCATGCACTTGCAACACACAAGTTGATTACATCAACTACGGGCACTAGAGGACACGACTTGAGAAAAGGTTGGAGGCTATTGCTCAAATATAGGAGCATCCTTCACAACTATTTTTTGGTGGAAGGGTGGTTTCCTGAGTAGGAGCAGGAGGAGGAGAACAGGAGGAGAAATAGACACTAGAGCCTCGGTGGTGGGCCTCTTCCCATTCTTTGCTCGAAGGGAAAGTGGAAGAAAAATTAGAGGCCACAGAGGGCAAGATGCATGAACAAACCCATGGGAACAATTCCCCTTGCCATAGATAGTGGGTTGGGGAACCATAGGTAGAATAGGCAACTAAAAATCTTGATGCTTCACCTTATGCCATGTGGGCACCATCGCATTCCCCATGTAAGGCACAAGAGTTGGGATAGAAGATGCCACCATGGGTAGGGAAGTAGAAGCAGACAAAGTAGAAGATGCAGAAGGAGAAGGCCCTAGAGTGCGAGCAAGCTTCTCCTTCCCTTTTTATGGGGTAGAAGAAAGAGCTCATTGTTGCACTATCATAGAGGCCCTCATAGAAACAACATAGGGGGACAAAAAAAACTAGCCTTTGGTGCTAAACCTCAGTCTTATATTTAACATAAGATCGATATAACAAATCTCCCCTTGGAGGGAGAGGTCTGACCAAGTGGGCCAGAAGTGATCCAAGGAGAAGCCCCCATGTGACTCCAGTGGTTTGTAGCCAGTATCATGAACCATGTGCACAACGCCCTCATGGGGGAATTTCAAACACTTGTGGACTACAGAGGCAACACTGTTCATAGAGGCTAGCCATGGAATGCCTAGCATAACTTTGAATAAGTCAAATTTTAGAATCAAAATAAATGTCACATCAATAGCCTTAGATCCCACCAAGACTAACAAAGAAATATTTCTCATAAGGGAAATATAAATTCGATTGTGAGTACAAAGAGTGGCCTATGAATCTTCATATTTCTCCTTATGTAAATTGTTTATGAATAAGGTTTCCTTTGTTATCATGTTCATCTAACTCGTCAGAACAACCATGACACCAATCACAATGTTTGCATTAATCTAAGTACGAACATACAACGAGGAAGGCTCCCTATTTAGTGGAAAATCATGTGAGGTAAAATTTATGTCAGGCATAACACTTGCATTCTCAGTAGGAGGAGTATATGTGAACCAGACCATGTTCACATACTCATATGGAACCAACTCAAAAGATGTAGAAGACTAAATTAACAAGAAGTGACCTATCTATATTCCATTCATATATGTTGAGGGCTCCTTCTAACATCATGTTTGATGATCATAGATTGGTTTACAAAACTAAATTCTTTACAACACACAAATCTATGACACATCCAATACATGAGAGAAATATTTTTGACACAAAGGGATAGAACAAGAGAGTTCATGCTGGGTTCACCAAAATATAGAGATGAGGGATTCACTACCCCTAAGACTCTCATGTCATGAAAGATCCTAAGGGAGTGAACTACCCTAAACTACCTTAGACAACCTAATAAGATAAAAAGGAAGGGACAAGATGAAAAGGAAGGAAAAAATGACTCTATTTCCCTTCTAGTTATGCCAGATTTTTTCTAGAATCAGGTGAGTTGACCACAAAGGTCTCAAATTGTAGACAAGATGAATCTCTTCCAAAGGACATTAGTTCAAGGGTTAGACTTCAGTGTGACACACTAGAGTCTCAGAGACGTGTTGACATCTTGAATGGATAGAGGTTCAAGTAGTAACCAAAACACACATGGTCTACTGACAACCCGAATGTTTTGGTTTCATAGTTTGATAAAAACATATAAAAATGCATAGTACAACAAGAAGAATGCTAAGAAAGCTACTCTAATAGTGAAATTATAAAGAAAGAATAATAATGCCAACTTACTCAAGGTCTAGTTCTCTAGCTAGCTCCAAGTAGTCAAATAACACCTACAAACACAACAACAAGAAAATGTTGGGGCTATATTCTAAGGTTTCCCTCAGTCAAACCCTCATTTTGATGTTCCCACTTCCATAGACAACCAATAGACAATGAGATTGATAAAAGTGATAAAGAAGTAGATAGAAAAGATACAATATAACAAAGAACAATGACAACTTGGATGTTACTCTACAATAGTGATAATGCAAAGAATCAAAAAGATGTATAATATCACCTTCCCTTCTATAAGTTCTCAGGGCTCAAATAAGAAGAAGAGAAATGTCACCATAGCAAGGAGGTAGAGCTTTGTGAACCTACAATGATAATGGCATTGGATCAAAGAGAGGTTGTAGGAATGAAGTATGGAGTTGGTAGCAGCAAAAGATAGTGAGAATTAGCTTGAGAATGAGCAAGAAGTGGGAGAAAGCTTGAGAGAATGAAATAATTTTCCAAGAGAGTTGATAGAATAAAAGAATGGAGTTAAAATGGACTAATTGGAGGAAAATAGTCATTCATGGTTGTCAATATTTGGCAATGGGACTTTATGCTCATAGGTGTCCAAGAAACACAATGTTTTTGTAGCTTCCTAACATGAGAATCTTGTCAGGATGTTAACATGACACCTAGATGTTCACATGGTGTGTGTGCATCCTTGACATAAATTCCCTTCATTGATGCTAGATGATAGGGACACATGGAAAAAGTGGAGCAAAAGTAGCAGGTTTTTGCATTATTGGACTTGTAAGGATAAAATGAAGGTAAATTAATGAGAAATTGCATGGGGTGCAAATTTACACCATTACAAGAAAGAGAAGCACCTAAGATAAATAATTAAGACTCGTATGCTTCCAATGGTATAGAGATTATTTCCTATTCTTAACATGATTTCTCTTCTACCATCTCAATATGGTTGAACTATACCATTCAAAAAAGGAAAAGTACATACGTCTAAGAAGAGGAGGAATTCACTATTCTTGCCAAGGCTGTCTAGGAACCAACAAGAAAAAGGAAAATATCAAGAAGGTTGTCTACCATCACCATGAATGAAAATGATAATAAAGTAGCTCAAATTACTATCACCATGGTAGAAAAAATGGAATCAGATATACTTCTTGAAGATTATTAGCTATAGCAGGTAAACCTGATAGCATAGACCAAATAAGAAGAATAAAATTCATTGAAAATGGTCGTATATGCTATTCTTAACAAGATACAAAAGGATTAGAACACTAAATAAGAGCTCTAATCCTAGTTGTCTCAATTGATAAATTATTTTGATCACCTAATTATACCCATTGATTCAGTTTCTCCTACTCTAATCAAACAAGCAACATTCAATAGAAATTCTCAACATATAGATCCTAAAGGTTTACTCTCAACTACTTGAGAGTGGAGAAATGAACTAGAGGCCTTATGCAGTTGGAATTTGAAGAGGAAAATACAGGTTTATCACTACATTAGTGATGAAGCCAATATGGCTCATCAAACAGAATAAAAAATAAATGAATATTTATTCATTTGGGATGATTATGTCCCAATTTTGTAGAGAATTAAGGCTACTACTATTGAGGATTTGATAAAGGTAGCTATAATTGAAGAAGACTAGGATAAGCCAAAAGAATGGTTGAATATTGGACAACTGAGGGTTAAGGTTTTAAATAAGTGAAAACATAGACTGACCAAGAACAGAGGCCTAGCTAATTAGGCGATGGTAAAAATAGAACAATTTGTTGAGGGTTTAGGATGCACATTTTGGGATAACCATTCCTTAGTGGCTTTACCAACTAAGATGATTGGGGAATTTTAAAATTATTTACATGATGGTAAGCTCAATCAAAGAGTCATTGACCAAATGATGGTGCAAAAAGGAGATCTTTGGAATTTCCAGGAGAAGCTTGCTTCCTTTGAATATTTATGAGAAAATTTGGAGGATTCTACTTTTTCTCAAAGGTTGAAGTTAAATATCATAAAGGACCGGATATAGGCACAATAAATAAATTTATTAATGCTTTTTTGGAAATCTTCCTAGGTGAAAAGTAATAGGATAGTTAAATATTATTTGATCAATTTTGTACAATAAATCAATATCCTAGGTTATAAATTCCAATTTGGTATTAAGTTTTAAGCTAGAATTTAGTTCAAGAGTTAGTTATTATGTTTAGTTCAATCTATTTCCAGATATGGGTTGATCTCCCAAGTTAAACTCTTAGTTAACTTTTTTGAATCCACAAGAGATGGAATGCATGGTTCCTATATATTTTGAGTTTTAGAATTTTGTAAATCATCATAAACTATTTTATTTGCAAGGAACTAATACAATTTTAACATTGATTCTCCTACTACACTTTGTGAGAAATATATAAAATATTAAAGGATTATAACTCTTGTATGCATATGGGTTTCCAATAATTGGTGATGGTATGTTTATTTTTTTTATCTAAAATTGAATAACTTGGTGAAATCAATTTATTTACAATGATGTTGAATAGAGTCTCATGTCAAATTTGTGCATGCTTTATGGTGATTTGATTTGATGTGACTTGAAAATATAAAATTTGGAATTTTCCTTTGATGCTTGTATTGGTATTAGTAGTAATTGGGTGAATATTGATTACTTTAGTACAATTTACCTTGATTTTTCCTAACCATTTTAGAGTTGATAGATATAATGAGATTTATCTTTGTCCATTTAGTTTACTTTAATCTTTAATTTCTCTCTCAACTTAAATATTTATTTATTTATTTTATAATAATTTGAATCCTTGAAGAGTGTACTAATCATTTAGATTTTTGAAGAAATGATGCAATTTTTGATAACAAGCAATTAATTCAAGAATTATATGTTCCTACCTAATATTGCATGATTTTAAATATATTTTGTAGAATTTTGAATCACCAAGACCCCTTGTTAAAAAGTTTAAATAAACCACTAATCCATCCATCACGGTCAAGACCTATTTTAAAAGGAACCTTGGAGTAGGAATCCTTTCTTTTCAAGAGTAGTTATTTATTGTTACTCAATGGTTGGTTGTGCTACAAGCACCATCAACAAACATACCAACTAGAATCACTTGCATGTGCATTGTAGGTAGGATGGTTTGGTATCAAAAGGGAGTTTGAATATAGAAAGGTGAGGGTGAAAATAGGGGGAAAAGGAATAAAAAAGGTTGTGAGTACCTACACATGCTTACTAAATGTAGTTTAGAAAATTGTATACCTTTACAATTTCATACTATGTTTGCATCCCTTAATTTGTTGGACTTAATTAAGCCTCTAATTGACCCCATAATATCCTAAAATTATGTATTTCATAGCCCATTTGCAACACTTTTAATAAATTGCAAACATTAAACAAGTGCATTCATCTAATACTTTGCCTTAAATTTTGAAAAATAGGGTTGGGACTCATTCACCATAATGGGACTAAGACCCATTCACCCAATGGGGGAAGTGTCATGCTACTCTTTTTCCCTCCAAATTTGGATATGTCAATGGTGGAATCATAATATTTGAATTTCCACTTGCAAAGGTTGGCTATTGGGATCTAATTTTTGAGAAATTAAATAAACACCTATAAATACATAGTCTTTTATCATTGGAAAACTAAGGATCAAGAGGTAATTTCATGAGAGAAAATATTATTTCCAAGAGAATTGAAGAGTAGATTTATCAATAATCTACAACAACAATCAAGATCATATCATCGTGTCAAATTTTATGCATATTCATGTCACATTTTGGAGCAAACATTTTGATGTAGGTCTCAAGCATTCAAGCAAGCATTCGAGTATCAAATCAAGCAATCAATAAATCCAATTCATGCAACATCCAAACCTTAGAGTGATGTGTTAGACTTCAATCCTCTAAGGGAAGCCATTGAGGGTTTCGTCAGTTGAGACAAGCTTTGTTCATTCATCAATTCCTTCCATTTATCATCATTCCATTATCAAGGTTTAATTACCAACATGGGGTTTGACTAAGGTAAACCCCCATTCACCCAAAAAACAAACATTTTTTCTTCTCTCTTTGTATCTGTAGATTTAGAGGTGAAGAAGGATTGGAAATTGATCAAAGGAGAAATTTTTCATTGTTGTCAAAGTTGTCATCATTGTTGTCAAGCCACGTAAACTAAGATTTAGAATTTATTTTTGTCTTTCTGATAGTGAAACCAAGAGAAAATAGAAGTTAAGATCTTGCAACAAAGGATCCCAAAAGTTGGAAAAAATCCTTGTACAAAGATCCATTAACCCTTGGGCGAGTGAGTCATTGTAGGCACCTTAAAACCAACTTTTTTGGGAAGGTTTTCCATTCTGCACTTTCCAAATCTTCCAGAACTTGGTTTTTTTAGTCTGCCTATTTTAATTTATATTTTATGCATTAGGTCTTACCATTCAATTTGATTAAGCACTTTAAATTACCTCAAAATTATCTCATATATTTCCTACTATCTTAAGGAAGTGAGATCCAAGGTTGGATTGGCTCACCTCAAGGTTGAAAGTCAATCTTATCCTCTTGTGATCTCTTTCCTAATTAAATTTTAGAGAAAGGCACCTAGATCCTATTTTTCTAAACAAAAGGGACATAGGATCCCTTTTTTATTCATTTTATTTTGGTGAACTTGACATTCTTACACTATAAACTTTCTAATTTGGTAGTCTTTCAAACCCTAGATATAGGTTTTGCATGATCTTTTGTGCATCTCATTTAGCATTTAGCATTGCATGTTTGCATCATCTAAATTCATAAAAATCCAAAAATGTTGCATAAATCTTGCATACATCTTGCAAGTTAGTTGTATTAAGAGTGTTTTTCAGTCATTTAGACTAAAATTTCAATTAAATTTACATTCACAAATTTATCATTTTTTTCACTTTTTGTCATTAGTTGTATTTTCATTTAGACATAAAAATGTGGAAAAATTTGTCACAATAATAACAGTCTACAACCTGAAATAGAGAACTTAAGTATCAACTTAGAAAATCATATTTTACTTTTTGAAACCCCTAAGCAAGGACTCATTCACCCATGGGAAAATCTGTCCCTTTTACAAATGTCCTAAAAAAATGTTGGATGCATTTTTACCTCTGTGGTTTCCTTTTGTTTCTGTTGTTAAATTTGTACTTTGAAATTCTAAAAACAAGTATTGTATGTGCAAGAAAAGTGTCATTTTTCTTGATTTGTGGAAAATTGGGAAAAATTGTTGCATTTTAGATCTATAGAAAAATTATTACATCATGTTCTCCATGCAAAAATCTCTTGTTATCATACTTCATGTTCTATTTTCAAATCTTGTTGAGTACTCTAGGAAATTGTCATTACATGTGACGAATATGAATTTCTTTCCCCTCTTTTCTTGTTTTTCATTGATCATTCTCCCACCATAACTCTTATGTGTGAGGTTAGTTTGGTAAAAGAGAATACAAACTTGGAAAATCATGATAATCACATTTGTTCTTCTCCCAATATCTCTAATATTTGTGAAGAAGATATTTTTTTGTTAGAAGATTCAATCATTGAGAGTCATGAGAATCCTTTTTTTTTGTTCCCCTACTTCTCCTACTTGGGAAGATATTGTTGGACAAGAGGATGTAATCATTGATAAGCAAGAAAATTATAGTTGTTCTTCTCTAGATACCTCCCCTACTTGTGATGAAGATACCTTAGAAGATTCAACCATTGAATGTCATGAAAATCTTATTTCCTCCTCTCCTAGAGACTCTCCTACTAGGGAAGATATCATGGTATAAGAGGATGATAGGATCGATACATTTCTTTCAAATTATAGTAATATGGCTTGCTTAGATGAAGATGATAAGGTGACATTAGACCCCCCTTGCTAGAAAATCATCAAAAATAGGATAAATATGTTGAGGTCATGAATATTAGATCTCCCTTTATTATAGGACCTCCAAACACTCCTTTTGGACCTCCTAAGATTCCTCTAATAATTAGACCACCTAAGTCTCCATTAATTATAGGAACTCCTTAGAGTCCTCTAATTATTGGACCTCCCAAGTCATCTCCTAAGCCACTTCTTATCATAGGACCACTGCAACACCAACCAAAACCTCTAGGGTATATGTTAAATTTTGCAAGACAACTCACTAGTAGCAATATTTTGCAGCAACCAAGTTATAATACTATTTCTCATACATGTAAAACTAGAAACATTCAACAACCAAGAAAAACACCAACATCCATTCCATTTCCTCAACCATATCTCCCACCCACACCTAATATCCAACAACATAGTGGTAAAGAATATGATCTTGTAGAACAACTTCACAACACTCCTGCTAAGATTTCCTTGTGAGATTTGATTCTAACATCACCTCTTTACCATGGCATGCTCCAAAATTACTTACAACAAGTTTTTTATCCCTCCTAGTTCACAACCAAATGATGTTGCATCCCTAATTCAAATCTATGAACTCATTCAACTTAGACATTACCCTCCATCAATATGAGTTACCACCATTAGAAGTACAAAAAAAAAATGAGCCTTTGATGACAATGACCATCATTAACAAGTGTGGCATAAGACATTCTCATTGATAATGGTACAACACTCAATGTTTGTAATGTAAGCCTTCTAGATAAGATTGGAGTGGGAAAGAGAAAAATTTGACTAGACTCTTTAATTATCCATGGTTTTTGCTAATGTAGGAAACCAACTGCTTGGTGTTATAACATTACCTGTTAAATCTAGAAAGTTCATGTTGCAAACTCCTATCCATGTCATTCCCAATGATCTTTCATATAATATTCTCCTAGGAAGACAATGGATTCATGCAATGAATGTGGTTCCTTCAACATTACACCGTCTACTGAATTACACTTACAACAACAAGGTTTACATGATAAAATGTGATCCTAAGTTTGAGACTTTTTAACAAACTAAAATAGGAATGAAAAATCCTCTTAGAGTAGTGAAACCAACTACAAAAGTGGAACCGGTAAAATAAGAAGAAGAGAATTTTTTATCATTAATCACAAAACTATTGGATAGTGATTGGGGTTCATTATATTTTACACCTACATTCATGGGAGAATACAAGATTACACAAAAATCAAGAAAAGATAAAAAGAAGATGTCATAATATCTACACAAGCTAAGTCATCAAAACCATTTGAGCCCACAACTTTTACTAAAGAAGAGAAAAATAAGAACTATGTACATCTACATATGATGAAAGTGATCATGACAAACCACCTTCTTTGAAAGAAATGAAAATACTTTAAGGAAGAGTTTATGAGATTTTGCAACAACTTGGCTACAATGGAAAATGATGTGGGATAGGAGAACATAGTATCTATGTCCATATAGAGCCTAACATAGAAGAAACAACTAGAGTTCTTGGTTATTATGATTCAATTAGAAAATAACATTAGTTTTTTCTCCTTGTCATGTGGTAGTTGTAGTATCATAGCATATTCACTACCATATATGAGGGTATAAACTTGTCTTTATGCAATCATACTTTATTTCGCGAGCAACATATCAACATCAATTTTTTCCTCACCTTCTTCCCTTATCCTTGGGGGGAAATGGGTTAGGTAGCATTTTCCTAGTATGGAACTTGTCATTGCCCCTTTTGGCTAGTTGATCACCTTTCATGTATATATAATGAGCAATCTTGGGATGCAGATGACCTGCTTAGGCTGGCTCTCATGTGATGTCCTTCTTTCCTTTCCTTCTATGGTATCTTTTACATTACATTTTGGGGGCAACCCCTCTTCATGACACAACCTTTTTTGGAAACATATATTTTGCATAGGGCTTTCTAAATAATCTCTCTTTTCCCTTTAATCAATCATATTTATCATTTCTACTTTAAAGTAATTTCTCACAACACGGTGTTTAGAAATTCCTTTAAAGTGGGGGCATACATTAGCATTATTACATTGAAATTATTGCATTAAAGGTTGATACCAATAGTGGAACATGATGGATTCTAGGCTTGAGAGATGCACTTCTCATGCCCTATTGACTAGTTTCTTAGTGTTCCCATCTTTAATCTTCTTGACCATTTTTCCACAAGTGTCTAGAATAATATAACTTGTTAGCCTTGTGAAGCAATTTTATCCTATCTCATGAGTGTTTAACATAATGCAGCTTGCTAGCCTTGTGAAATATATAACCATTTTTCATTGCACCTTATCAAAGTTATCAGGGAGTATAAATTTTTCTATAGATGATGTATGGGAGCTTGTAGACCTGGTATGACTTACCCATATGCCACCTTTTTGTGAGTTCACACCTCGTAGACTTAGTATTTGTTTCTCACCCTATTGCATTGGGCTCACCTAGTGTATATCATACTACACTAGCCCTTGTGAGTGTATTTTTCATGGCCACTGAGTATAACACAACTTTCTTGCCAATGGAGCCATGTGAGCATATTTGATGGATGTGGCATAATACAACTTACTATTTCATCCCTTTTTGTATTGATTTTTATATTGTATGTTTTTATATCATTTCTTGTTGCACATATCTTACATTCTCTTGTGTGTCCATGTGTGTTTATGTTGGTTTTCCATGGGATATTGATCCTAGGGGCTTGGTCATCTCCCATGATCTCTATCATCCTATCACATCAACATTTGTACACTTGGATCCCTCTTGACATATTATTTCTACTTTAGTGTGAGTCTAAGCATAAGTTCATACTCTCACTTAAGTGGGGGCTAAATTTAGTGTAGAAAACTATTTACCTTTACAATTTCATACTATGTTTGCACCCCTTAATTTATTGGAATTATTTAAGCCTCTAATTAACCCCATAATGTCCTAAAATTATGTATTTCATAGCCCATTTATACCACTTTTAATAAATTGAAAACATTAAACAAATGCATTCATCTTATACTTCTCCCTCGATACCTTAAATTTTGAAAATTAGGGCTAGGACTCATTCACCATAATGGGACTAGGACCCATTCACCCAATGGGGGAAGTGTCTTGCTACTCCATTTCCCTTCAAAATTGGATATGTCAGTGATAGCATCATAATATTTGAATTTCCACTTTCAAAGGTCGACTGTTGGATCTAATTTTTGGGAAATTAAATAAACACCTATAAACATATAGTCTTTTTATCATTTGAAAAATAAGGCTCAAGAGGTAATTTCATGAGATAAAACATTACTGTCAAGAGCATTGAAGATTAGATTTATTAGTCATCTACAACTACAATCAAGATCATATCATCATGGAAAAGTTTATGCATATGCATGTCATGTTTTGGAGCTAACATTCTGATGTAGGTTTCAAGAATTCAAACAAGCATTTGAGTATCAAATCAAGCAATCAATCAATCCAATTCATGCAAGATCTAAACCTTAGAGTGATTTATTAGACTTCAGTCCTCTAAAGGAAACCATTAAGGGTTTGGTGAGTTGTGACAATATTTGTCCATTCATCAATTCCTTCTATTTATCATCATTTCATTATCAAGGTTTAATTACCAACATGGGGTTTGACTAAGACAAATCCCCATTCACCCCAAAACAAAAATTTTGCTTCTCTCTTTGTTTGTGCAGTTTTTTAGGTTAAGAAGGACTAAAAAATGATCAAAGGAGAAACTTTGCATTTTTTTCAAAGTTTTTATCATTGTTGTCAAGCTAAGGAAGCTCATATTCAAAATTTATTTCTGGATTTTTTATAATGAAACTAGGAGTAAACATAAGATAAGATCTTGCACTAGAGGACCCCAAAAGTTGGGAAAATCCCTTGTACAAAGAACCATTCACCCTTGGATGAATAAGTCCTTGTAAGAACCTTGAAACTAACTTTTCTGGGTAGGTTTTCCATTCTCTGCACTTTCTAGATCTGTCAAAACTTGGTTGTTTTAGTCTACCAGTTTTTGAGAATTTGTATTTTATGCATTAGGTCTTACCATTCAATTTGATTAAGCACTTTAAATTATTTCAAAATTATCTCAAATCTCTCCTACTATCTCAAGGAACTGAGATCTAAGGTTGAATTGGCTCACCTCAATGTTCAAATTCAATCTTATCCTCTTGTGATCTCTTTCCTAATGAAATTTTAGAGAAAGGCACGTAGATCCTATTGTTCTAAACAAAAGGGATAGAGGATCCTTTTCTCTTCATTTCAATAAATAAATGCTAAGTATGAATACCCATCATAACATGGGTTGTATGTTAGACAAAGAACTTGAAACCTAGGTTCCAAATTTATGTCAAGGACCAATAAATGAAATAGATTAAAGAAAAATAATGAGTTATTATAGATCAATCTATAGAGTAAACTAGGAACATGAAACCTTGGTTCTAGATTCTAGTCAAGACTCACATCTTGATAGGAACCAAAGGGGTTTTGGGAACTCAAATTCTTGAAAATTTCACAAAATAAAAAAAATATATAAGAGGAAGGACATAAAATGACAATTAAACCTAACTAAAGACACTAAAAAAATAAAGAAATAAAATGACAAAAGGGGTTCCTCATATTTTGCAAGAAAAATTGATTGAATGTGTATGCGAAGAATAAAACCTACCTTCAAGCCATGACCCTTATCTAAATCACCAATGAATTTACCCAATTTGTACGCAATCCCAAGAACATAAACCAAGAGAATATTATAATATCATGTACAAGAATTATAGGAAAAATGACCATCCAAATTAGTAAAATATATTAGAATAATCTACATATAACAAATTTGATCTCATTTCTTGGCCAAAGATCCTTCTTGATTCGAAATTCCACACCTTTAACTCCATTTTTTCATTTTCTTTATCCAATGTAGCACCTTTACACACCTTATAAGTATATAAAACTCTCATCCAACTCTAGGTTTAGGTTGCTAAGTCTTTTTTTTGAAACCTCATTAAGAGTCAGTATTCCAAGACTTGATCTCCAAAAAACCTAGATATCTCTAACCTCATCCAAATCAAATAACCATCTAAAATATTACTACTTTATAGCTATAAAATCTAATATTTTCTCATGACATCATGATATATACTTTTATCATCCCAAAAATATCATCACTTGGTCACTACAAAAATAAGATGTTGTCACAAATAAGATGTTGTCACAAAAAATGGCATATCATTGCCAAATATCACATTGAAATTTTTATATACCTACCCATGACACTCCAATACACATTTCCTTAAATTATAATATCACCTATTGCATTGAGACAAAAAAAAAATCTAAATAAAACTACTTCCCAGGAGCTCCCAAAAAGAGAAGGAAAATCACCATCTCCAAATGAAGAAGATAAATGACTACAAGATATAAATACCACTAAATATAATCTACAGAATTAAATTCCAACATATTACATATCCTCAAAGACCATATATCTATGATTGAAAAATCCACTTTAACCTATTTTCATTTCCCAAACTCTCATTAAAAATTGAAATAAATATTCCATGTAAAAATAGTTCACACCCTCAAATAACTTGAGAAAATACACCGACATCTCATAATAGTGATAACTCAAAAACTTTCCAACCCATTATCACTATAATAATCATAACTATATATTAATATTGATATTCACATGGAATATTAGTTTGTGTCCTTGTAGAGGAGTGGGGTCGACTACTCAGGACACTAGGTCATGGGAGGGTCTAGAATAATAGGCTGCCCTAATCTACCTCAAGCTAAGGGATTGTTTAAGATAGTTTTGATGTTTAAAGGGGTGAAAAGGAAGGAAAAATTATTTGCCTCTTTCCTTCTGCCAACTTGAGAGTCTCAAGAAGTTAGGTGAGAACATTTCTAGAGTTTAGACTATGACTTAGGCAACTTGCTACCAGAGGACTACATTGTAGGACATGAACGACAATGTGGCACACTAATGTCTCAGTGGGGGCATTGGCATCCATACAAAAATAAAGTGTAAAGTACAATCTGGAAGCTAAGAAAACCTACTAACAGCCTAATAGATGTGATTTAATGCAATAACAAAATGCAAAAAGTAACCAAACAACTAAATAGCAAGAAGAATACTTTAACTTGATCTAATCTATGAATTGACAAAAGAGGTGAGGAGAGCATACCTTCCTACCCATGAGTTGATATATTCAAATTCTTCACTCAACGAGCAACCTAAACACACAAGATGGAAAAATGTTAGGGTTGAGCATAGAGGACTACCGCAGTCAGTCCCTCACTTTATTGTTTCCACCTCCACAGATAGCCAATATAGCAATGATAGAGAAATATGATAAAGGAAGGTATTGAAATGAAAGTAGTAAGCACTATGATGAACAACAATATGCTACAAAAACAATACAATAATCCACCTTCAACCACGTGCACTCAAGGAAAATGGGAGAAGGAGCGAGCTTGCAAGCTTGAAAAGGCCAACGTTTTTGCAACAATGAGGAGATTAATTCCACAAAAATCCTACTTACAACTTCAATGGAGTTGAGAATGTTGTGAATGAAGTGTGTATATAGTTTCCTAGAATGAATGAGATCAAGAGAGCTCAAGAAAGAGTGGAAAAATTAAGGAGATAGTCATTTGAAGATGAAATTGGAGGCAAAGGATCCATTCGAGGTTGATCAACGAAGCAGAGAAATTACTCTTTATCACCAATGGAGAATTGTAATGCCTCTACAGATTCCAAAGGTAGGAATCTTGTCAGGACGGTAGTGTACCGTGTACACATCCATGATTTTCACTAGCGTCCCCAACAAAATACCCTCCATCGACACAAAAAACAACTACCAAGTGGATGGGAAGCGAATGAAGGATGTAGAATTGATTTATCAAACTTGATTTTCTAAGGTAGGAGGTATGTAAATGTGGAATTTGCAAGGGGTGCAAATTCACACCATTACAGTCCCTTCTCTCCATGAGAAATTCATTGAGGATTTATAAAGGTGTAAGATCAAAAAAAAATATTTCAAGAAACTTGATGAAAGGTCATGGTGAGATCTTGAAAAATTACAGTCTCAAAATCACTTTAGGTGTCACTAGAGTGACATCATGATTTATCACCTTCCCAAAACCATGAGATATCATCATGCTAATAATGTGGGGTATCCCTAAATATCTGTGTTTCTATGGTGACAAATAACATAAACTTCACATAATTAAATTGATGGGATTCGTTTCTTCAAATTTGATTGTCTACCATCTAAGGGCTCAATGGATTGAGACAACCTTTGAGAATAGAATCCTTGATAGAAACATCATGGGAGTGATAACTTGATCCATTTCTAAGGCTGATTTAAATCTCCTTCCTTTCAAAGTGTAGATCATAAATTTCATTCCCTTTAGTATATCATGATAATGATAACTTAAGGAATCCCTTGAGAAACATACAAATTCTTCTCGTGAAATAAATACTAGATATAAAATCTTCAAATCCAATATGCAAAAAAATTAAACTTGGAATAGTCACTCATTTAGGAACCTAACAAATAATTATAGTAGACTTAAAACTATCTCCATTTAGAAAACATTATAAAAAAATACATCCATAGATCTAAAATCCATATGTTTTGATTAACTATAAAATATAAAAACCATAAATGTACACAATTTGAATCCATTAACACATCTAATACACCTATAAATTTAAAAATAGCAAATTAATGTTCCATATTATTAATTAGCATAAATTTATAACTAGTAGATCCAAAAAAAGAATCCACAACATGCATCTAGGGGTTGTCGAGGAGTTCTAGATCACCACATTATCAACTCCATAACATGTATGGAAAACTCTATGGAGATATCACAAGAGCTTTTAGGTGAAAAATAAACTCTACAAATTGCACAAATGCAACTTGATCCTCCACACTATAATCTTTATTTCATCTTTTATTTTCATTCTATATGCTTGAAAATTAAGATCAACTATGTAGAGATTCCACTCAAACAAGAATTAATATCATAAGCATAAAAATATCCTCTAACCAACTTGTGAGAATTATACCAAATGAAAGGAACTATTATCTTGGAATAATTAATATAAATATAAAAAAGAGAGAAATGATGATACAAGATTTATATTAAGGAATCATTATGGGAAAAACCTAGCCTCCAAAGGGTTAGGAATAAAGTGTCTCAACCTTTGATATCCTCACAAGATTATTCATTACTTAATGTCGATATTGTGATATTGGAAAAAGTGATCTAGGGCCTAAATCGTGATAGTTCAAATATCACAAAAGGGCAAGAGGATTAAAAGTGATCTCAACACCCACTTAGCTACAAAACCCAATGAAAGAGCTAGAATGGTGGACCAAGGTTTTAATCCTTTGTTAGGTCAATGTGTTGATATGATTAATTGATTATTAGTTGACTAAATTTGATAATGCAATGATATTCCTAGGTTAATTATGAAAATTCAAAAAATGAGAAGATTTTTGGAAAACATAGAACTAATAAACATAAATAAAGTTTAGAATAGTAGAGGGTAGACACATAGGAGCCTGACATATAAATTTGGGCTTGAAACAACTAGACAAGGGCATTGGGTGCCCTACACTGGGAATTAGCTACTTAAGATCTTATTTCACTCTACTATTACTCTTGGTCTATGTGCTCTTAAATCCTATGTAATCACTATTGAAAATTAATATGTTTCTAATAAAATCCACTTTCCTTGATTTGATGAATTGTAGGACTTGAATAATCAAATGAGCAATTAGGTCTTTAATCTTCCTCCAATTCACTTTAGATTTGTAATCTGCACACATGAAAGAGGGGGAAGGGTTATGCCATATACGAGCTTGCCTAAGTCAAACCTCATTTGGTATTTCTACCTCAACAATGGCTATGATGATGTACAAAGAGAGGTTACCCTTAGTCAGGCAGGGGCTAAATGATAAACAAGTGATAAGTTGACAATTGTTGCAACTCACCACTCATATTTGCATTCCTTGATAGACTAAATTCAATGTACTCATCAGCTTCAAGGAAAAATTGATGCTTGATTTGAAGTCTTGTAAGTGTTAGTACTCACAAAAAAAATGAACATGAAACATGAATAAAATCACATGAAAACATGATGTATGGCTAACAGGATGCTTGACTGAAATAAATGTTGTAATTTTGCTAATTTTTCTCTTGACCACTCAATTTCTCAATTAATTTAGCTTAGGATTTTCTCTTCAAAATTGCTAGGATTAAAATGGTGAAAATGACTTATATTTATATGCAATTCTTCAAATTTACCAAAAATCAAATATCGAGAGCTGATAAATAATTTTGAATTTTTAAATATTAAAATACCAACAATGACATATTTCAATTAGCCAAGATAGGCTAGACAAGGGCATTGGATTCCCTAATCTAGAACCATCTTTTTTAAGGCCTTAAACATCAATGTTAAATATTAAATATTTATTTTCAATATGATCTCTCAATTTCTAAAGATATTTATAAAACAAGCAAATTAAATGCATAATTAGGTCCAAGCACATGGGGGAGCTAAGCCTAGTGTGAAATTGTCAAGGGTGACAATTTTTTGTGCTACATATATTATATTATTTTTTCCTATGTATTTAGTTAATTAATCTCACTATGTTAGATTTGATTCAAAGTGAGTGTCACTCTTATATGGAAACTAACATGGAGATAGGTTTCATTACTATATTTGAGTTGCATAAAATCATTTATGATAGTTAGCTTGTTTCAAGTTGTTAATTAATTGTAAAAGGAACTATGATAGAGTAGGATTAAATTTTGGAAACTACTATGATAGGTTTACTTGTTTATGTAGGTGCATTGTGTGTGATAGGTTTTAGTTTACATGTTGCATGTTCAATTTGCACGTGCAAGTTAAGAAAGGAACTTTGCATGTCAATCTTCAATATTGCATGCATTCAATGAAGAGGATGATGTCATGTGGCCTTCTTAGGTGTACCATTTTAAATTTAGCTTATTTTTACATTGTAAAATCCTATATATTTAGGTTTTGTATTTTGGAGTTGTATGGTAACTCATTTATAGGTGTTTTTGTGCTCTCATATTTTTTCCATAATTGAATAAACATTTGTGACTCCTAAAAGAGCTTGGCTATGAGATTGTATTGTAATGATATTTTATATAGATAATTTATTGCATTTTTATTTTAGAGTGTGGGATTTTTATCCTAAAAGGATTTTCTCCATGTATATATTTTTTTATGTGTTTTACATGCACTTGTGGTGAATCTATTTCTCTATTCTCTGTAATTTATGAATCATTGAATCATCTTCTATAGTGTAACTATTGAAAGTTTATAAGAAATTTTTCAATCTCTCCTTACTATATTGGTGTGTGAATTTTTTCCATGTACCTTGCTTCCTTTCACAAAGTAAACTCAATATATTAATTATTAATGAAATATTTATAATACATTTGTAGAGTTATAATGCTTTATCAAGAGTACAAGGAGATCAAAACCACTAGATTCATGAAGAAAATATACCCACAAGCTATGCGTAAAAATAATTTCTCTCCATGTTACAAATAGTCTAGTAGCATCTTAGAAAAATATTCATGGCCATGGTGTAATGTCACCATAATGAGTAATAAGAGAAGAAACTAGAAAAAAATAAAAACATAGTGTTACATGTGCACCCCTCTCTAGGTGCAATCCAATAGCATAACCTTATCTTCTATTCATACTCCTCTACACCACTAACGTGTTCATATAATCTATAGGAAAGTATAAGACCAAAAAGTAATTCTAGTTTCCAACACCATGTACTAATACCTTGGGAAAATATATTGTCCAAATCAACATAATATGATGGAAAAATCCATTACTTCCTACCATGATCACATGTGCTAGTTGAAGAGCCTTCTGGATTTGAAATTCCACACCAAATTCCACATTTTCATTATCTTTACCTAAGGTAATATATTTTCACACCTTATAAGCACCAAAATCACATCAAGCAACTTGCATGATAGTAAGTGTGAATTACAACTTATTCAATATAAATTATAAAGTGAGACACCTATTTCAAGTGGGCATGTAAGATAATCCATTTTTTAAAATAAGAACATGAAACATTAAAATATATATTAAAAATAATCTCATCATGATGACTAAGGTTGATGTTAATGTGAGAGCATAGAAATGGTTTTCTAGGATGGCCTAAAACTATGACATAAAGGAGAGTGTTCCTATGAATGTGAGAGTTCCTCAGAAGGTCTAGAGTTTGAGAGAAATTTGAGGATTTGTGGGAGTGGGGTTAAGTTGTGTGGACCCATATGTTTCATATATTTCTTGGTCTGTATCAAGTTCAATGAGGCCTAGCATATACTAATTGAGGATTCATAACAATTATGTTCACAATTATGGGGTCTAGGTCCTAGGTTTTACAAACTTAAGAATAATTTGATGAAAAAAATTCCTTAGATATTAGGAATATATTACAAGATTATATTATATTCTATATAAATTTATGTATCTAAAACATAGGAAAAGGTGATTGTGTTCATCAAAATGAAACCCATTGAGAAATTCCCATGAGAAGAAAAAAGATTAAAACTACTGTGATGCACAACAAAAATTTCAATATCAAATGGAAATTTTAAGCATTTATGCACTACCGATGGGATGACATCTATGGAGTGTAGACATGGATAGCCTAGCTTCACACAGAATTGGTCCAATGATGGGATGATGGAGAATGAGACATTTAATTGTTCCAGTCCAAATTTTAATGGGAGAGAGATCAAACCTATCGTAGGGAAAGAAAAACCATTATGTGTTTTGATCCATGCTTTCGATTGTTCATAAGATCCTTGGTAAAGTTCATACACAAACAAGAATTCCTTAGTGATCACATTATTTGCACACACAAGATCAATTAATATCCCATTGGTAGGCTTGTCAAAGATTCTTCTGGCTATGTAAAGAGGACCATTGGGTGCATGCTTAATTATTTCATTTTGTGAGAAAGCAATGTCAAGAGACATTTTGGTTTGGCCCTTACAAGGATGAACGTCAATGAAGTTGACCATATTTTCTATGTCCCCATAATCACTTATGTCATCATTAGTCATGTCTTGCATATGTTCAACATTCATCACATTATTCATGATGTCACTATCTTTAACAAATGAGATGTTATGATTTGGCATTGGATTGGTAAAGATTTTAAAATTTTAGTTGGGTGGGGCAACAAACTTATTTACTTGATCATTAACACCACCAATCTGGATATGATTGGAATCAATGAGGTCTTGTACAATATTTTTAAGATGCATACATCATTTTATATCGTGTCCATTTTATTGGTGATAATGGAAAAAGACATTTGGATTGTAGTTCGAAGATAAAGGCTTAGAGGTATTAGGAGTTCTAACAAGAGTTAAGGTAATTAGGTTCTTACCCAAGAATTGCAACATGATGGAATGAAGGGTGTTGATTAACAGAGTAAATTTTATCTTCTTATCCTTGAATTGATATGGATTTGTTGTTTTTATTGCAGCCACTTGAGATTCAACATGTTGATTTGTTTGAGATGGATTTATTTGTATAAAGCCCTTATTTTGTTTCTTCAATGTTTGGAAATTGTTATGAGGCACAAATTCAGATTTTGCAGGATGGTTGGAGGATGTTTTTGCTTCATGATGACTAAGCGAATTCTAATAGTCATGGACAACTTTGCACAAGTGAGTGAAGGAAGGGAATCTCATCACCCCAAGACTATCTTGAATATTGGTTTGTAAGTTTTCAATGAACATTCTTTGAAGATTGGCATCAAGAATATTAATGTTGATTTGTGAGTAGTGTTGAAAGGCACAAGACAACTGAGAGGGGGGTGAATCATTTGTCACCAAACAAAAACTCAAATCTTCAAACACTTATCAATTTCTTATCCACGTAATTTTGTTATTAAGTATGAACATGAAATGCAAATAATAGAAAAGCAATATCAACACAAGAAATACCAAATTTACTTGGAAAACCAAATGAGGGAAAAACTATGGTGAGGATTAACTCACAATATAAAGCAATAGAAAAACCAAATACAAGAGGCTCACTACCCAGATACAAAGGCACATTGCCTATAGAAATGACTCACTGTCCAACAAGAAGGATCACTACTTACAGATAAAAAAGATAACAAAAAGATCCTCCACAATAGGTTCTACACATTCACAGCCTTGATCAGAAGAATTGTAAACAGCGTTAGCTCACTGCTTTTAGGAATTTAACACATTAAAGTATTGCTACCTCAATTCACTTTATCACACTCTACTAAAGTCTCAAACTCATGGCATACTTGATTGATTGATTCACAACATCTCAACTTGTATTTATACCCTCTTCAACCTTAGAAACTTTCTCCAAGGTTGGCTACACATGCTTCATTTCATAAATTCAAATTAGGTTAGCAACTCAACATTCCCACGGTGGAAAGGGATGGGTGTGGACCAAACCAATACTTAACCAAGACCCAAAACAACATCTAGGATCAATCACACACTTCCTCAATTAATTCTTAATCCTTTGTATGAAGTGTAAACACCAGGTTGGCCAAACCTAATGAAAACACAAATGAACTTTGAAGTGCATGCTTCCCAAAAATAAGATAACATGCAAACGATGTAACACACTTCACCATGCATGAGAACATATCTCAAATGCCTTCAAATACATCTGCAACAAGTGCAACAAACTTCATACATAGAACACCTTCCATTAGTCCATTCGGACTGAACAGACATACACAGTAACTCTAAAACTTGTCTTTCAAAGCACCAAACCACAAACACCTTTTCCAGAATATAGATAACACCTTTACAAACTTTCTACTAGATCCACAAGATCTAAAACAAACTAGCAGAGGACTGCGGAGCGGAAAAATTTCTCCCAGTCCTAAACAAACAACTCTGTTAGACCAGCTCACACACCTGTGAACACAACTTTCACTCTCCATCAAACCAAAAGCTACAAATCAGGAGATATCCCCAATAGATTCCAACAAACAACTCTTTAGATCTGAACAAGCATAGGATCAACAAAAAAGAAATGTGGAGCACAAACTGGAGCATATTCTGAACATACACAACTTTGACTTCTCTATATATTAATTTTCTCAAAATCACTTGGTAACCCATCATATTAGCATATCTACAACATCATTAAGACAACTCCATGTACTTACAACATCTCATCAACATCTCAACTATACATGCACACTTTGCAACATCTTGTATTGTGTTGACATCAATGACAACGTTAATGACAACACCACCAAACTTACTCATTTTTGCAACAATCTCCCCCTTTGCAATTGATGGTAACACGTGATGTAAAAAACCATCAAAGACAACATCCATTTCATTCCTGCACTCCCAATATTCCTAAAAAAGACCTTCTCTTCCTCTTTTACAATTTTTCACGTGAATCTCTCTCCCCATTTGGAATCAATGGCAAAGACCAAAAATATTTGATCACCCCCCCTTAGGAGTGCACCCATACAACTCATATTGTAACAATGAAAACTCCCTACTCCCCCTGAGGAGTAGACCCATTCATCAGTTCAAATAGATAAAGAATTTGTAGATTCACTAGATTGATGCGCCACCATGTGCACCTAGTTCAAAGAAGGAGGGCCAATGACCCCCAACTTCTCCCTGAGATACTCAAAAGTATCCTTTGAAAGAGCCACAGTAAATATATTTGCAATCTAATCCTTTGTAGACATATACTCCAGCTTGACTTCATTCCCCAATACTTTTCCCTTAAGAAATGATATATGATAGATATATTTTTTGTTCTTGAATGCATTACTGGATTCTTTGAAATATTTATAGAACTTGTATTATCATAGAAGATAGGGATAGGATCATCACATATAACTCCTATTTCCTTCAGTGTTTGCTTCATCCACAAAACCTGTTTGCAACAAGATGTTGCAACAATATACTTTGTTTTTGTAGTGGATAAAGAAATTGAATCTTGTTTCTTACTTAACCATGAAACCAATCTTCCTCTAAGAAAGAATGAACCTCCACTAGTATTTTTTCATTCATCCACACAACCATCCCAATCTGCATTAGTGAATGCACTCAAGGTAAATTTAGTATCCTTAGGATACCACAAGCCATAATCTGGAGTTCCCTTAAGATATCTGAATATCCTCTTCACAGATATAACATGTGCTTCTTTGGGTTCTTCTTTAAGTATGGAAACTAAACATACTACATGCATGATATCCGGTCTAGTAGTAGTAAGATACATCAATCCACCAATCATAGATTTGTACTTGCTCTGATCAGCTTTAGCAGATTCATCATCTTTACTCAGCTTACATTTGGTGTCCATAGGAGTACTAACCATTTTGGAGTCATCCATTCCAAACTTCTTCAACAACTCTTTGGCATACTTCAATTGTGAAATGAATATCCACTTATCAGTTTGATTCACTTGAAGACCAAGAAATAAAATCAACTCACCAATCATGGAAATTTCAAATCCTTTTTGCATCTCCTCTGCAAATCTCTTACACTTACCTTCATTTCCTCCAAAGATGATATCATCAACATACACTACCACTATCAGCATTTTTTTTCCTTCCACCTTAAAATAAAGATTGTTGTCTGCAGATCCCTTGCTGAATTTTTATTGTGTCAAATATATGTCCAATCCTACATACCATGCTCTGGGAGCCTGTTTCATTCCATACAATGCCTTTTTCAACTTACAAACCATATCTGGTTTATCTGATAATTGAAATCCCTCTAGTTTTTCCATATACACTTCTTCCAATTCTCCATTCAAAAATGCAAACTTGACATCCATATGATATACCTTGAAATCCTTGTGGGAAAAAAATGCCAAAAACATCCTAATAGCTTCCATTCTTGCCACCGAGGCAAATGTCTCCTCAAAGTCAATTCCTTCAACTTGTGAATAACCCTTGCATACAAGTCTTGCTTTGTTTCTTACAACTTCTCCACTTTCATTTGACTTATTCCTAAACACCCACTTTGAACCAATTACATTCTTATTTACAGGTCTAGGAACCAGTTCCCATGTCTTATTCTTCTCTATCTACTGCAATTCCTCTTTCATCGCTCTAGCCCAACTCTCATCTTCACATGCTTCACACACATACTTAGGTTCTATCTTTGAAAGTAAACATAGATTTACCTCAGCTGCCACTACTTTACTTCCTGTCTTCGTACCTTCACTCTTATCTCGAATTATCTATTCTTTTGGATGATTCTTTTGTACATACTTAGAAGTCTTAGGAACAGGTTTTAGAGCTTCTTCTTCTTCTTCATTATGTTCTTCTTCTTCCTTATTTTCTTCAGGTACTGGTCCACAGATAGGATCATCTAGTTCAACTTCACTTATCTCAATAGGTCTCTACATATCCTCGTCAACCTTCACATTAGCACTCTCAACAATCTTCCTCAATATTTTATTAAAGCATATGTATGCTTTGTTGCTAGTTGAGTATTGAAGGAAAATCCCTTCATCATATCTTGCATCAAACTTCCTAAGATTCTCATCATCTCTTTTAATGTAACATCTACTTCCAAAAATCTTAAAGTACTTCACAGTAGGAATCTTACTAGTCCATAGCTCATAAGGAGTCTTTGTTCTATTACCTTTGATCTTAACTTTGTTAAGAACATAAAAAATAGTGTGCATATCCTCTCTCCAACATACATTAGGTACATTTTCTTCTTTCATCATTGTTCTTGTAGCTTCTTGAATAGTTTGGTTCTTTCTCTCAATAAATCCATTCTGTTGAGGAGTTCTAGGAGTAGAAAAATATCTTGTTATGCCCTCTCTTCACAAAATTCATTAAACTCACTAGAAGTGAATTTTCCACCTCTATCAGTTATTAAACATTTGATTCTCAGGTTCACTTCAATCTCTACCCTTTCCTTGAATACTTTAAACCTATCCAAAGCCTAAGTTTTCTCCATAAGAAAATAAACCCATGTCATTCTAGAATAATCATCAATAAGGAGCATGAAATACCTATCACCATTTAGACTTCCTATTCTTGTAGGACCAAAGAGGTCTGTATGAATTAATTCCAACATTTCGATAGTTGATTTCTCTTTTCCTTAAAAATTGCATCTTGTTTGTTTCCCCAATAGACAACTTCTGCAAACAGTATTAGCAGGCTTTGTGATTTTAGGCAGATCTCAGACAACCTCTCTTGAACTAATCCTAACTAGATTATCAAAGTTTACATGTCCCATCCTCTGATGTCATAGCCAACTTTCCTTAACTTGAGATACAAGGAATTGACCATCAACACCCTTAAACTGATAGATATTTCCATATGTTCTCCTTCTTGCAGCAATCATAGTTCGAGACCCTTTTATGATCTCACAAGTATTATCTTGAAACACAAGCTTGAAACCTTTTCTAACATTTTTCCAACACTCAAAATATTATTCCTTAAGCCCTTAAAATAATAGACAACATCAGTGTTGTGTATTCCATCAAAACTAATTGTTCCTTTCCCAACAATCTTTGCTCCAGAATCATCACCAAACATGACTAATCCATCATCATACTTTTCAAGTTTAGTGAACTTACTTTTATCTCCGGTCATGTGATTAGAACAACCACTATCAATCACCCAATAGTATTAACCATTTCTAGCATGAAAGATAGTAACCAGAGTACCTTCCATCTCATCCTTCTTGTTCTCCAGACCACTTTCCCTTGCACATCTTTCAGAGTTAGCAGACACAAATTTATTCTCTAAGGCTAGAAACAAGCACCCACTATCATCACCCTCAAAATCAGATTCATTGTCATAAATTCCAACTTCTCTAACATAATACTTCTTGAATCTCTTATCCTTTTTGTCTTTATTATTGTCTCTATTCTTCTTATTTTTGGCTCTATTTGGACATATTGAAGCATAATGACCAATATTACCACAAATGAAACATTTAAAGAGAAACATACCTTTGTGCTTACCAGTACCTTTATTCAACTTCCTTGTAAATTTTGCTTCCAACTCATCCAAACCATCACTATCTGGATCATCTTCAATCTTTGTTGCTTTAAATGTTGATTTTGTCTTCTCCTTTTCTTTACCAAACTTTCTCATCTCAAATGCAGTCAAGGTGCCAAATAGTTGTTCTTTAGTAAACTTCTTAGGATAATACACTTCTTCAATAGCTGAAACCTTATCACTTTAAATCTCCAAAAGAGTCATCAATATCTTCTCCATCACATCTTCATAAGTCAGAGTGCCCCCTTGAATTTTCACATCATTCACTACAATATCAACCCTTTGAAAATAGCTTGCAATACCTTCACCTTCTTCCATTTTCAAATTCTCATATCTGCACTTAGCTATTAGCTTCTTTGAAAATTTCACTCTATCATTTCCTTCATAAATATCTTCCAGCTTTTTCCACACTTCATAAATAGTGCCTAAAGAAATAACTTTTGTTCACTCAGTCTTAGATAAAGCATTGTATATCACATACCTCACTTTTTCATTCTCGTCATAAGAAGAAACCTCATCTGTAGTTGTAGGACCACTTTTCGGTGCAACATAATTCATCTCAACAACCTTCCAAGTCGCATAACTATAGTGAATATTTTTGTCACCCCTTTCACCTCTAGGGTTTTGCACCTAAAAGGAGAGGGACAAAGATCAACACTTCATTCAAGAACAAACCCTTGAGATTTCAATGCAAAAGGAGATTGAAATTTGTTGAAGGATATTTTTATTAAGGTTGTAAGTTGATAAAGAAGATAAACTATTGATGCAAAACTAAGAAAATGCAAGATGTTTGAAAACACAGTGTTGTATGCAAAAAGACTTATAAAGATGAATAGAAATGCAAATGAAACAAAATAAAAAATTGTAAAACTAAATGTGTGCACATAGAAACTTGTGGTGGGTGGAATGGAGATTGGAAATGTTGTTGATCCTAAAATTTTGACCTACTAGGACAGTTACGCCATTCTAGGTGACTTAGTCCCAAATCTGGAAAACTGTTCTAGAGCCCATTTCAGCCAAATGGGTATCTGAATCTAGAGAAATTTCTAACAAACATGTATAGTGGGACTAAGTTTCTATTGATGGTGACTTAGTCCACTTTGTCTTTTCTAAAAACCCAAAAGTAGAAACAAAAGCTCTCGTTCTACACTTTTTGTTCCTCCAGGTGTTTGGTTCTGAAGCTGCCAAATTCGGGCTTGAAAGTGACTTTTTGTGTAGATTTTGACCTTTCCAAAAGTGAGATAACTTCAACAAGTTTGAAACCTATTCTTCAATCATTTCCAAGCCATCCAAGCACCTAAATATACAATCACATAAGGGAAGAGAGAGAAAATGTTGATTGTTAGGGATTAGGAGTTTGCCTTGGTCAAACCTCGTTTAGGTAATTAAACCAAAATGATGAAATAAAATGATGAAACATGAAACAATGTAATTAGAAACTTTCCATGATGATAGATCTTGAATTTATGCAACAATGGTTGAAGAATCTACCCTTGAATGCCTTAGAAAGCTATCTTGATGACTTAGAATGCTAAAACCCTAGTTTGCTTGACTTGAGATGGATGATGAATGATGAATGAATGATTAGGTCAATTAAGGAGATTAGAAGATGAAAAATGAGTGGAAAACCCTATATTTATACAAGATTATACAAAATTTCTTGAAGATACCACATCACAGGTTGACCTCAAGGTTTAGAAAATAATATCCCACTAGAATTTTGAAATAATTTTGATTTTTGAGCCAAGTGGGACTAACTCGCCCCTATTGGGGACTTGGTCCCACTTAGGCATTTTAAGTGGGTGTCAAGAATTAAAGTGTATTAAATGATTTTTAGTGGGATTATTCTCTAAAATACACTTAAGTAGGGCTTGTAAGTGTATAAAGGAGTCATCTAAACATAAGAAAGGGTTAATTTTTTTATGACAAGCCTAGAAAAGTGTAAAAGTTTGTTACAACACTTTAAGACACTTTGAAAAATGCTTGGTAAGTGATAAAAAGAGGTTATTTAAATGAATTATATTAAAAAGGTCCTAGAAAAGTGTGAAAGTGGGTTACAACACTTCACAACACTTTTGCAAGGCATCATAGAATTCTTATTGATTTGCAAGGGTCCAAGACCTAATGTGAATGTGTTGACCACATTACAACATTAAATCTAGGAAAAACTAGGCCAACATCCATAAGAAAGACCCAAATGAGCATGAAAATGTCCAAAGATACATTTTTTTACACTACAATAACCTAGAGAGATTATGTAACCTCTCATCTACACTTTTCAGTCACTATAGTTAGATCCATCAAACATAGGGATTGCCAATTTGTGTGCCATCGGATCTACCTCAAGCGGTTAATCTCACGTCCAAGGAACCAAAAGCTCTGATACCAATTGTTTAAAGGTGCAAGACAACTGAGAGGGGGAGTGAATCAGTTGTCACCAAACAAAAAATCAAATCTTCAAACACTTATTAATTTCTTATCCACTTAATTATGTTATTAAGTATGAACATGAATTGCAAATAACAGAAAGCAATATCAACACAGGAAACACCAGATTTATGTGGAAAACCTAATGAGGGAAAAACCACGGTGAGGATTAACTCACAATATAAAGTAATAGCAAAACCAAATACAAGAGGCTCACTACCTACAAAAAGGAGTCACTATCCAACAAGGAGGCTCACTACTTATAGATACAAAAGATAACAAAAAGATCCACTACAACATGTTATACACATTCGCAGCCTTGATCAGAAGAATTGTAGACATCGTCGGCTCATTGCTTATGGGAATCTAACACATTAAAGTATTTTTGCCTCAATTCACTTTCGCACACTCTTCTTCTTGAACTCGTGGCATACTTGATTGATTCATTTGCAACATCTTGACTTATATTTATACCCTCTTCAACCTTAGAAACTTTCTCCAAGGTTGGTTACACACGCTTCATTTCATAAATTCAAATTAGGTCGGCAACTCAACATTCTCGTGGTGGAAAGGAATGGGAGTGGACCAAGCCAATACTTAACCAAGACCCAAAACAACATCTAGGATCAATCACACACTTCTTCAATTAATTCCTAATCCTTCTTATGAAGTGTAACACTAGGTTGACCAAACCTAATGAAAACACAAATGAACTTTGAAGTACATGCTTCCAAAAGAAGATAACATGTGGAAAATGTAACACACTTCACCATGCATGAGAACATATCTCAAATACCTTTAGATACATCCACAACAAGTGCAACAACCTTCATACACAGAACACCTTCCATCAGTCCATCTAGACTGAACAGACATAGACAGTAACTTTGAAAATCATCTTCCAAAGCACCAAACCACGAACACCTTTTCCAGAACACAAATAACACCTTTACAAACTTTCTACCAAATCCACAAGATCTGAAACAATCTAGCAGAGGACTATAAAGAAAAAAAAATTCTCCCAGTCCCAAACAAACAACTCTACCATACCAATTCACACAACGGTGAACACAACTTTCACTCTCCATCAAACCAGAAGCTGTAAATAAGGAGATATCACCAACAGATGTCCACAAAAAACCCTTCAAATCTACACAATCATATGATCAACATAGAAGAAATGTGGAGCACAAACCAGAGCACATTTTGAACATACACAACTCTGACTTCTCTATTTATTAATTTTCTCAAAAGCACTTGGTAACCGATCATATCAGTATATCTGTAACATCATAAAGATAGCTCCATGTTCTCACAACATCTCATCAGCATCTCAACTATACGTTCACAATCTGCAACATCATGTACTGTGTTGACATCAATGAAAACATTAATGAAAACACCACCAAACTTACTCATACTTATAGTAGTAGAGCAATTGATAATGTGTTATGAAATCAATGACATTTTCATCTTTGTTTTGTTTACATTGCATTAAATCCGATAAGGCCATCTTGTGACAAATGTGCACTCGGAAATGGTTGAGGAAGGCATCAACAAGTTCATTAAATGAACGAATTGAATTATTCGGTAAGGAGAAAACCCATTCCAAGGTTGTATCTTTCAAGGATCTAGGAAAAAGCTTAGCCAAGAGCTTGTCTTTGAAAATGAAGTCACTACATAAGGTTGTGTATGCTGAGACATGGTTACTAATATCTCCTTTACCATCATATTTCTCAAATATAGGAATCTCTATGCCTTGTGGAATTTGTGCTCTCAATATCTCCAAGGACAATGGGTTTCATTTGACATATTGTGAAGGCTGGCCATTTTGATTTTGTTTTAATGTAGAAATTTTTTGTTGGAGGGTTAAATTTTTTTGCAAAAGTTGGTTAAGGATGAAATCATTTGTTGTGTTTTGAGATGGAGGTGAATAAGGTGGAGATGTATATATGTTGGGAGGATAAGTGAATTGTAAGTTTGTGAGAGGTGATAGGTTAGGAGATATGATTTTTGAATTCACAAAGATAGAAGGATTCCCAGTGGACATACTGAAAGTTGGATTAAATTTGTGATTTGGTTGCCTTGTTGTAGTAACAATTGAATGAGTATATGTAGGAATAGAGGCCATAGTTGTAGGGGGGGGAATTTTATTTCCACCTTGACTTTGAGTGTATCCCAAAGTTTGAGCGCAACTAGCCATTGTAGGAACATGAACATCAATAATATGAGCAAGGCTATGTACAATTTATATTCCCATTTCATTATCAAGCATTATCCTCATGTTATCCATGATAGGAACCACAATACCAACAATATATTCAACACACAAAGTTATAAAGTTTTTCTAAGGCTTTATCCTTTTTTTGCAAGTTTTCTTGAGGAACATGAGTAATAATGGTTTCAACATCAATAGGATTGTAGGTCATGGGACATGTTATTTCAGGTATGGATTCCAACATGGGTTGACTAGTGTCAATACTATGAGTGAAAGAGTTAGAAAACCCCCAAGATCCGCAGTGGATGTACCGACACAAGATGTCATGAGTCTCAAACTATGTCTCACTAAAGTATTAGCAATAGGACACTGAGTTGTAATACTCATACAAGTTTCACCAAACCAAAAGTGTACCCAAAATGGATAAACAAACACTAAAAAAATGTAGCAAACAAACAAAAATAGGGCACACAATGCAAGTATGTAAAGAGATATTTTCATATCTAATATATAAGGATTTACTAATTTTAGAAAGTAATAATATGAAAATGATATCTTTTGGATAAAAATTTTATTTTGAACAATGCACTTTATTTTAACCAATCTTGAATGCAAATAACTACAATTTTAGAGACTTAAACTGAGATCTGCAAACAACAAATATAAAGAAAACATAGATAACTTGATGCCCAAAATTTTGGAAATTGACCTATACAAGAACATATTCGCCCTAGGGCGAATTGGTCTTTGCACAAAGGTTTGAAAAATTAAAGTTTGAGTTTCTAATTTAATGCTTAAAGTCTCTATTTTAGCTTGCAAACAGACACTTTCGGTTATGATTTCTAGATTTTTATTTTTAGATGTAAATGCAATTTGATGGAAAACAACAAGCAAAATGACAACTATTTAGATGCAATTTTGTTTGATTTTTTTTATGTAAATGATTGAAGAACACTAATATGCATACTACTATGTAAAATGAATGCAATATGTATGCAATATTTTTGAATTTTTGAGAATTTAAAGGATGCAAAATGCAGTTTTAAAACCCTATATGAAATGCAAACTAATGCAATTTGAAACCCTAAATTAGATGCAGTGCAAAATAATGCAAATCCTAGATCTAGGGTTTGAAGGACTTCCAATTTTAGCAAGTTTATAGTGTAAGAATTTTGGGTTCACCAAAATGAAACATAGGAAAAGGTGAGTGTGTTCACCAAAATGAAACGTGTGAAAATTGTGAGTGCATCAAAATGAACTCCTATGCTTACATGTGATGGAATGATCTAACACACTTAAGTTTTTCCCAATTCCATTAGAAAAAGAGATATCCCAAGGATAGGATTGAATTTCAACCTTGAGGTGAGTCAACCCTATTAGGAAGGTCTATTATTTTATTATGACAAAAATGATTGATTGGCTATTTTGGGAGATAAATTTAAATGCATTAAAAAAATCAATTGCACGACCTAACAATTGAAATGTAGATTATTATGATAGTAGAAACAAAAATAGCAAGTTACATACATATCTGAGAAGGGAACAGTGGTATGTACCTAGTATCAAAAGTGGGTTTTGAACATTGTTGAAGGAAAAATTCACCCTAGGGTGAAAGGGTTTCTGTATAGGGGTCCAAAATCCAATTTTGCAGTCCTTAGATCCTAGATCTAAGCTTCTAATTCTCTAGGTTTGACTGCCGAAAATTCAAAACTAAAATTTGTAGGTGAGTTTCTATAGCTTGACACCAATGTTGAAAACTTTGACAACTTTGCAAAATTTCTCTTTTGATTGATTTTCAATCCTTCTTCACTTGTAAATTTGCACATACAAAAAGAGAGGAAAAATGCTTGTTTTATGGTGAATAGGGGTTTTCTTTAGTCAAACCCCATTTTTGGTAATTAAATCTAGATAATGAAATGATGATAAATGGAAGGAATTGATGAATGAACAATGCTATATTACAACTCACCAAACCCTTAATGGTTCCCTTAGAGGACTGAAGTCTAACACATCTCTCTAAGGATAGGATCTTGCTTGAATTGGCTTGATTAATTGATTTCTTTGATGCTTGAATGCTTGAAACCTACATCACAATATTGGCCCCAAAACATGACATGAACATGTTGTGCCTTGGTAATCATGTCCCTTTTTCTTTTGGAAAAATGGGGACCCCCTCACCTTCTTTGTTTTTTCTTGTCTTTGTTTCCCTTGTGCTTTTATTTTTCTTTCGGTTTTCTCTTTCCCCTATTGTTGTTCTTTGTTTTTTTGTTATCTTTTTGGGTTCATGTGCCAAGCTTCCAAGGAAGGGTATATCTTCCTTGTCGAACCTGACCTTTGAACTTTGTTTTGTGTGTTTGTTTACCTCAATGATGTTCATGATGCCATCTTCGGGTTTGTGTCTTCCTACATGTGCTCGACTGGCGATGTATGGTGATGATAACCCATTTAGCATGAACGTCACATCACATCTTATTGCATGATCTCCCAACTATTTTGAATTTAATGCCATATCATTTTGAATTTAATGAACATTGCTACACTTAACACTATGCCACTTGAAGTAAATGCCATTCCCTTGCATTAATGCTCCAGCAATATGGCAACATATGGGTGTTAAGTTAGGATTTTTTCTCATTTTACAAGTACCTATTCATTAAAACTATGTTTAGTCGAGCTTTGCAACTTTCTTATGTTTGGGAGTTTTTCATTGTAATCACTAGTTAATTCATGCATTGGCATTGAGGTGTCAATTTTTGTGGTATTGCTCGCTTTTTGGTGTTCATTCACATTCGTCTTCCTGGTTTATTTTTTTCTCATGTCGCATTGGCTTCGTCGGTCCTCGTCTTGTTTCCCTCCACTCTCTTGCATTATTCCAAGTTAGTTTATTTACATGGCCTTAATCTACAAATTTCTTTAATTGGTTATTTAGGAAAGTGTGGGTTTGTGATGTGGGGTTTGGGTTTTGTTTGTTTTGCTTCTATCTTTCATTTTTTTCTGTTTTTATTTTTTCTTTATCCTCAGTCTAGTTTTGGTATTCTCCTGTTTGTGTTTTTTGTTGCAGTTTTTCATTTGTTCATTTTTTATTTTTACTCTTTCCATTTTTTGGCTCTTTTTACCCCACCAAATCAAGTGTCTCTTTGGAACACTGATTAATTGTGTTTATGAAATCATCATTGAGCGTCGGACCTCAAGGTTACCTAAGGTTTCTTGGGTGATCCCACAAAGCTAGTTTACAATTTTTGGGAGATTCATTTTTTGTTGAAATCACATATTTTTAGAAAATATAATGATTTAAGCCTTAAAAATTTCCATTTAAAGCATTCCAATTAAAGAGGGTTTGATCAAACTACCTTAGATCAAACCCCTTGGATAGAACCCCACTAGTTTTAAACCATACCTATAACAGAAGTCTCCTTTACACCTATCAAAATGCTAATAAAAAACCACTTTTGATTTAACCTTTTGGGGGATCAAACAAATTCATTTAAAATTTATTTTTGTAAAGTATGTAGTATTTATTATAAGCTTCCCAAAAAGTATAATTTTAAATAAATTTAATTTTATTATTATATTTATTTTTTATTTCTTGTGAATGTAGGTTTTTCACGAAAATCAAACTCTATGTTCTACACATGTGGAAAAATAGAAGATTATAAAAAAAAATTGAAAAATATGAGTGCACTAGATATTGAAGTCCTTGATCCAACAACAAAAATAAAAATTTGATACATACAAAAAAATTATGTTATACAGTCGCCTATGTCTGAATTGCAATTGGTTTGACTTCAAACTTGATTAAGGAAAAAATATTCAATAAAACACTATGAAACCAATTGGAAGCACTAGATATCGAGTTAAAAATCTAAATTTGAAAAATTAGAATTTTATCTTTCATGGAAAAAAGGTTGTGTTATACGGTGAGTGTCACTCCTTAAAAATGGTGTTTACTCAAAAACTAGTTTTCGAAGGAGATGGAAAAAAGTGCAATCCGATTCCAAAAAATATATATATATATATTAGAATATACAGACAAAATGCCACAAATCACTAGTTTGCATCATCTTCAAATTCCTCACGGTTTAGCCGCTATAGGTGCCCGAAAGTGAAGATTTAGTTAGAAAAAATTAGTTCAGTGTCCAGTTTGGCCAAAAATTGTAAACCGGTATTGTGGGATCACCCTCTTCCCTATTCATTATTGGGTGATTTAAGATTAATAATTTTTGGGTGTCAATCATCACCATATTTCCTTGCTTCGTACCTTGAAAATTTTGCATAAGAAAATGCGAACTTCAACCACCGACCCTAATCTCGCTTTCAAAGAAATGGTTAACATTTTCGAACCTCAAACATTGATGATACTTCTTACCAAGTTCCTTATAGACCTGGAAATTCTAAGGAGTATGCCTGATCACCGAAATCCAAAAAAACACTAGATGTTTGATTATAGGCTTATAAATTTCCAAAATGCTTTTTAGATGTTTGAATTTTTTATTCCCTTTGGTTTTAACTTAAGTTCATGCCTTAACACTTCAAAGACTCAACATACTTTAGGTTTCAAACTTCACGAGTTCCTTTTATTAGATACCTTAAAATGTTTGCAATGGGTAAGGAGAAACCCTGATCCCTGACCTACGACATTTGACTTGGACTTAACAAATTTACGAAAAACCCTTCAGGTTTTGGGTATCGGCAATACCTCTTACCCATTGCTTATAGAGGTGTAAGGGGTAAAGGGTACTCTCAATCCCTGACCCCCCAATTGTACTTAATGAAACACTTAGCCAAAATGGTTTCTTTTTCCTAATCTTCTAGGCTTCGAGTATTAGTAATACCTCTTACCCATTGCTTGAAGAATATGACTAACTCTAAAATCCTTGAAATGGATTGTTGGCATACAAAATTCTACAAAATTATGTGGTCATTTTTGAGGGATAGTTTCTATGAGGTTTACAAATAAGCCTTAACAAAGGGATCCCTTGGTCCTTCCATTATTCAAGGGTTGATAAAGCTAATTCCTAAGGGGGAAAATGAAAACAATTTCATAATTTGGAGGCAAATTACTCTTCTTAGTACCTCCTATAAGATTCTAGCCAAATCTATAGCTTAAATAATTAGGCAAACAACTCAATAAAGTGTGAGATCTAAACAAGCTAACATTCTAGGAGGGAGAATTGTATTATAAAACTTGGTCCTTATTTGAGAAACAATTGAATGGACTCAACAAATGGGATAAAATAGCCTCCTAATCAAATTATATCTTAACAAGGAATATGGTAGAATAAGGTGGCAGTTCATCATAAAAATGCTTAAATGGCTAGTCTTTGTTCCCAATCTTATTTCCTATTTGATTTTAATGCTTGTATTTTTATTAATGGATTCATCTCTCAAAAAAATTCTCTTCAAAGGTCAATAAGAAAAGGCTATTTTTTGTCCTATTTCTTTAAGTTATGACTACTAATGCTCTTAGATACTTACAAAACTATACTAAACATTAGGTTCTAGATCAAGGAATTTCTCCACCTAGTAATCAAGTGGCTCTTAATTCAAAAAAATTGATGATAAATTACTACTTATTCAAAATTTCAAAGAAGAGATAAACCATGCACTAAATGTTCTAAACTTGTTTTTTCTCAACAATTGGCTCTTAATCTTTTAAAAAAACTAAATTTATATTGACATTTACTAACTCACCACCTCCCTAGATACCCTCACAATGTAAATTCATCAAACATGGATGAATTTTAAGATATCTAGGAATTCCCTTTCAGATAGGAGTCTCATTGTCTAAAAAGTGGAAGTGGTTCCTCAATAAACTAAACTACAAGATTTGATCTTGGTCAAACAAACTTCTTTTATGGATAGAGGCATCCAAATTGCCAAGAAAATCCTTGTCAATAGTCACATGTACATTTCATCCTATTTCCTTCCAACAAAAATAGCAACATATAGTTAACTCTAACCATTAGAAGTTTCCCTTAGAGAAAATGAGACAAAAAGTCTAGTTGGTTGCTTATTGATTGTACTATATCCAACCAAAAAATAAAGGGGGTTTAGAAGTAATTAATTCATTAATCCAAGGGACCTGCCTCATACAAAAATGGATAATAAGATCTATTTAAGGATGTTTACCTTAGAAGGCATTGGGTGATCCCACAATAGTGGTTTACACTTTTTAGCCAAATTGAACATTGAATTCATTTTTTAAAACTAAATCTTCACTTTTGAGCACCTATAGCTACTAAACCATGAGGAATTTGAAGATGATGAAAACTACTGATTTGTGACATTTTGTTTGTAGATTCTAAATATATATTTTTCAAAACTTTTGGAATCAAATTGTATTTCTTTTTCCATCTCCTTCGAAAGCTAGTTTTTAACAGTAAACACCATTTTTAAAGAGTGAAGTGTACTTGCTAACACATAACCTTTTTTCTATGAAGGATATTTTTTTTTTTTCAAATTTAGATTTGTAACTACGATATCTAGTGCATGCAATTGGTTTCATAGTGTTTTATTGATTTTTTTTCTTAATTAAGTTTTGAAGTCAAACCAATTAGAATTTAGACATGGGTTTGCTTGCTAACACAACTCTTTTTGTATGTATCGAAAAAAAAAAAATTTGTTGGTTCAAGGACATCTATATCTAGTGCATAGATTTTTTTTTTGATAATATGCTATTTTTCCACGTGCAAAGTAGAGAGCTTGATTTTTGGTGAAAAACCTATGTTTAATTAAACTAAAAAAATACATAATACACTAGTACATTTTGACCCATTTTTCGACGAGCGTCCGTCGGAATTTTGACGGCCGTTCATCGCTATTATTACGTCGGAATTTCGACGACATTTGAAACGTCGAAATTTCAACGACATTTGAAATGTCAGAATTCCGACCCGGCATCCGTCAAAATTTCAACGAACGCTTGTCGAAAAATGGGTCAAAATGTACCAGTGATAAAACCAAAATATATTAAAATTATATTTGATGGATAGCTCATTCCGAGGACTATCATCATCTAGTTGGGTCTATTAAATTTCCTCCAATTTCATCCTCAACCTAAGCCTGTAAATGCAAAATCCTATAGTAAAATGAGAAAGGAGGGGGAGAAGGGCAAAAAAGGGGGGTTTGAGCGAACCCCTTGGACCCCTTTGAGGAAAGGGGGGTTTGAGTGAACCCCCCTTCGAGCGAAGGGGGTTTTGCTCAAATCTCCCTTTTTTGCAAATTTCATTTGTTTTCATTAAAAAAAGTACCAAAAAGGGGATGACATCACAAAGGGGTTTGCTCGAAGGGGGAGTTTGAGGGAACCCCTTTTTGGGTTCATGCGAACCCCCCATTTGAGCGAACCCCTAAAAACTTGATTTATTTTTCCTCAGAGCATTTTTGAAATTTTCCTTCATGAAGGGAATTGTAAACCAATATTTTGGGATCACCCCACTCATTAGGAAAAAAAATTCTGCAATCAAAGCCAATAATGCTTGGAAAGAGGTTGGGTGGGAAGATAAAATCATTATGGAACAACATTTTAAACCTCTAACTTTGTATAGTTCATAAGTATATTGAAATCCTAGCATTTGATCTTCCCTTGTCTTGAATGAAAATGAGATTCTCTTAGTAATGGATCAACTCTCTCTTCATCATCAATATGGTGGAGTAGGTTAATATGCTTAAATCAACCTCTAACTCTTAGTAATCAGTTATGTATCAAAATTTGATTTAGAAGAGCAATCAAGTAATTCAAAGATAATTGGGACTTTGAGCCTTAACTTTAAAAATTGATATACAACTTAAGCGTGATTACAAACTATCCAACACTCATATTAATGACATCCACAAAGCTCAAGCTTTAGTTTCTTTAGCTTAATAACTAAAACTTTCAAGTCCCATTTCATGCAATATTTTGAAAGATTAGAAATGGTTCGTAGAACACAATATTGAAGGTTCCCCCTCAAGTCAATCTAGTTATAATTTATCCCTCTAGCCCAAGTTTAACTGAGGATTACTATAAAATGGAGAGTGAATTGGTCTTAGTCTACGTGGTCCAACTTGAGCCTTGCCATTGGAAAATCAAAAGCAAAGGCTAAGGCTTAGTTTTTAGCGTAGAAGATTATGCACTACAAAAATGTTATAGTAGAACATGTTACCTTTTTTACTACCCAATTTGCCAAGTGTTGACTTTTCCACAAAATCAAGATTGTTACACATATAGTGTAGATTTGTAATCATGCAAAATAAATTTGGCATACCATCATGATTGCACTCCCTACTACATCTAACAAAAAACTAGGCTGAAAAATCTGCACTTTAGGACTACATTGTTCACAAAATAAGATATTTGAATCTTTTCACCAATGTATTTTAATATATATATGAATGCTTGGATGTAAATCATTTTTTTCTAGCGCCTTCACACCAATATAAGTGATTATCCATGATCTTTTCTCTAATATTCTTTTACAATTGTCAAACACTCATTATGACACTAAACAAGATGTTGAAAAACAATAATGAACTCAAGCCCCAAATAATCAATATTTAATCTTAACTAACAACTCTTATCAAAAATTTAAAAAAAAAACTCATACATAAAATTAACGACATTATCACATATACTTGAGTGCTATCCACTCTTGCATGAAATCTATCTTATAAAATTATTTCATGCTGCAATTCTTTTTAAACTCCCATCTTTATTTCCACATTCAAACTCTACAACCATTGCATGTTTTTTAACTCTTAATATATGTTTTTTCTTCAATTTAAAAATTGAAAACAATTCTTATCATTCCCAACCTGCTCAAACACAGACAAAAGGACTTAGCCATTTGCATGCCCGAATCTCAATATTCTTAAAAGTATCATATTGATGGGATATTCAGTCCTTGTTTGTTCTTATCTGTGGGACACACTGATCATCACATCTGTGAAAAATCCTTTCATAGTCATTTCATCGTGAACCATCAACATGGGGACCAAGCAAGAGTTGTTCTTATCCATGGGTCTCACCACTTAATCTGATCTATTCAAATGTCTTTATTGACAGATAATTTAAAACAATCATCAACACATCATGACTCTCATAATCACTCAATGGGTCTTCTTTCATTCCACCAACTGCCAAAAGGTGGACACCCACAGTCAATTGGGCATCAATTAAAATCCATTTTGAACACCCCACTTCCATTGATAGTTATCATTGACAGTATTCATGAAAGTGGCTCAAATTTCTAAACTTGTAAGGTGCAGATTCATTCCAGACAGATTGGAGTGCATGTATACGGTCCAGTACAATATTTTTGACAGGAAATGTGCTCCACTTTATGCAGATCTGTTCTGTTTCATCAATGACCAAGGTTGATGTGCTTGTTATAAATTGCCCATTCGTTACAATGTCAAATAATAAAAAAATATGTGGTCAGGTTTCAGCTGATAAACACCATAATTTTATTTGAAAGAGATTAAGGGCACTGCTTCAGAATAAAGGATATTTTTGCCTTTCTAATAGTGGGAAACAAAATGATAGACTTCGACTGACCTATCAATCCACAGGCTATTATCAACAGTTGCACCCCAATATTCAATGCGCATGTTTACAGTGTATTAATGTATTTGGAATTTAAAGAAAATTCATAGGTTTTTAGGGTAACATTACTTCTATTTAGACATCAGGATGTATATTTGATCATATTTATTAATCAATGATAACAAGATTCCACAATTCATATTTATTAATTAAGTGAAAAAATATTTTGATCATATTTATTAATCAATGATAACAAGATTCCACAATCCATATTTATAAATTAAGTGAACATAAAAATATTTTGTATTTTGATTTTTAATTAAGTAATAGATATTGTCAAATGTGCATTCATAGGTTTTTAGTGCTAGTATTTTTTGAAATTGAATTTTTTTAATAATATGTTCAAGATTTTTTTAATAAAATTTAGATAAAATATTATTGTATGTAAGTGATCTTTTTGTTTTTTAGATGTTACTTATGTAATATCTTTCATTTATGTATATTGTTAGTATTTAAATGTAGAGGATATGCAAAGACAAGCAAGACAACGAATTCTTGATACATTAGTCACTATGAGCCCTAGGAAAACTCTTTTCACAATATTACTAATTTTTCTATACATACGATATGATTATATGTTTTGAAAGAAAGTGTGGCCATTAAATTTCAATCTCTTTCACATGTTACAGTTCATCTTGTTTTCTAGAGTGGATCTCATAGCCCTAAATTTATTTGCATTTAAATGATTATGAGCTACAATAAAATGAGTATAAATTAATTATTTTTCGACCAAATTGATAGGTACTAGTCATTGTCCATAGTAAATTCCATTACATAAATTTTCTTGTACAAATCATTATACTCAAATTTTAACAACGAAGTGGCACTTAGGACTGCCATGTTTTTGATAAGGTAAGCAAGGTTTTGAAAGTGCCCAGAACCTTGTACAAAACAAAGAAATAGAACACAGCCAAGCACCAAAGTCTCAAACTTTGTCAATGAAAAAAACAACAGAAACAGGTTTTGAAGGGCACTTGGAACCCTCACAAAAAATAGAGACAGCGGAAATGCTGTAGCACAATAGAAAACTATCAACCAACACTTGGCCACCAAAGAGGGGACACAGCCAAAGAAGAGCCACACCAATCAAGGAGGTTTGAAATTGTGTCCAAACAAAGAGCTCATAAAGGGAGCTTGATCTAAATGGGTCAATCCAATAATCTTGGACGAATCAATCTCATTCATACTAACAGAAAAAAAATTATCCTTGAGGGGGCTTCCCCTTAGGACATCAGCATGATCTTCCACTTAGGACTGCCATGTTACGAAAGAAGTGGTTTATTATTTTCCTATGGATTAAAATTCACAAATTATTTGATTTTGAGTTTGTAATTTGATTAAAAAAAGTGAATTGTGGTGAATAATCTTAGTAATGATGTGTGACATCAAAGCTGTAATTCAAAATTTGTATGTGAGTTTGAAAAGTAAGATTAAGATAGAATTCAACAAACCATAATAATAAATATGATTAATATTGCTTCATTATATATATTTTCCTCCCCTCCACCTATTCCTTCTAATTATAGCATCCCCACAAATCATGGTCTATTAGTTGGATCTCTTCTTTCAAAGACACATTGTCAAGGAGGAAGAAAACATAGGCAAAAGAAAAAGAAAGAAAAAGCAAGTCTAGAAAATAGGATCACAAGGACGAAGAAAACATAGACAAAATAAAATGAAAGAGAAAGCAAGTGTACAAACAGAGAGTAGTAAATGGCAAAGATTTGAAAGAAGGGCATGACAATTGGAAAGGCTAGGGAGTGACATGCAAATCAATGGGTGCTGGATTTGAATTCAAATTAAACTACCTTGAGAGGCTACATATGAGTGAAACCCTTAGCACCACAAAAAGCCTCTAGTGGTCCTCTTCACACAACAAGGCTTCACTAGGAAGTGGAATGGTAGAGTACCTCTTTCTCGGGACTAGAAAATGTTGCTTGACTTCCTCCTTTTGTCAATTAAAAAAATCCAATTCAACATTATGCAAAATGATGGTGACAAATTCAATTATCTCCAAGCCATCAAAATTTCACAGGCGTACGACTTTCAATTACATTCAAATTAAATGACATCATAATTCAAAGACAACTTAATCAATTTTTATTTAATTCTTGTTCCACTGACTACAGGCAATGAAATAATCTACAAATCTCATTATTTCAAATATAAAAATCTACAAATCTCATTATTTCAAATACAAAAATTCTATGTTCTTATGCTCCAGAACTCTGTTCATCAATGTTTCATTTTGTTTTTCCTGCATTTGTGATTCCTCTCTGCACTTTTATCCCAGCTGCTCTGTAAAAGAATTTTACCTGACAAAATTCTCCACTTTCTGGCTGCCTCGGCCTCTCATTATTTGTCCCATCTGCATACTGGTGCTATCTCTCCTGGACAATTCCAATCTGCATTGCATATGTTATTGTTATGGGTTGTTTATTTTCTACTACCTGCAATCGAAAGCTGTGTTGTATTCTTTATATTATTCAACTTCTCTTCTCCAATACGGTGCCACCCAACATCCGTTTTCTGTGCATTTTATTTTGTTCACAGATTAGACTCTCTCCTCCATGGCACGAACCCCTTCATTCCCTGCCTATAGCATCCAAATCTCCTCTCCTTCCTTGGACTGCGCAACCCTCTTTTTTTATTTTGCAATTTTATTTATGTTAAATCTCTGCTCCTCTATGCCAGGCGCGTCCCCTTCCTCCTCCACACATTTGAATTCATTTTTATTTGTTATCTGATCACCTCCTGTGGCCCTTAATCTTCCTCATCATATATTTTTCTTTTTAAAATAAATCTCTTTTAATTGTGTCCTCCTCTTTGTTGTTTTCTGTTGCATATAATGTGGTCCTCTAGCTTCTTTGCGTTTAAAGTATTTTTTTTTTAACTTTTCAATAGCTGCAGATCCTATTCATAATAAATTATTCATTTCCTTATAATAATTAATCATCTGAAATCAATTGACTTCAAGGCACCGAAGTTGAAGAAATGAATCAAAATATGAAATGACAAAATGTTGCTCAAATCTGCCTCAAACGATTACAAAATCGCCAACGAAAATCAAAACCAAAACAACAAATTTGAACTGAAATTTTTTTGTGATGCAGATCTCCAATTCACCCGAATGCTCTTGCATCATTCTATTTATCATCTTTTAGCATGGATGAAGTATAAAATTGCTACTAATTGTTTGATCATTGAATTAAATGATGTTCAAATAGAGCTTAGTAGGTGGCTCATTTGAATGTATTGATAGTTATAATGTCAAAAGTTAAGGATACATTTAAGTATGCAAGGTTAAAATTTGGAGGTTCAATTGATTGCACCATGTAAATCAAAACTTAGGGGCACATACAAGGTTGTAAGGTTGAAACTCAAGGGATCACTTGTACTTGCCAACAATTTACATGTAAGTTTATTTTTCTAACACATTTCGATTTTCACTTTGATTGAAACTAATATTGTAAACATCAATAGAATGCATGTGAGAGTTACTGGTAGAATTAGTAAAGTAGGTTTAGATTTAAAAGAGCATGTCTCAAGGTGGAAACCATGACGCATTTGAATGTGTATGTAATCACAAGGTCAAAACTTGAGTACACCTTCAAGGTCACAATGTTGAAACTTTGGGCTCATTTGAACCTACTAGCAATTTACATTTAATCCAACTTGAATAAAGTGCAACAATTTACAATAGGTTCAAATAATGTTTTCCAAGTGTAAGCTTAAAAATTTATGTTCAGTCCTAAAAGTATTTGAAGTGGAAGGTTGAAACTTAAGATTATGTCTAACCCGAATGGAAGTATAAGAATTTACACTCAGTCCAAATAAAGTACTTTAAATGCATGCTTGAAACTGAAGATCACATTCAAGATCACAAGATCAAAACTTTAGTCTCACTTAAATATGCCAATAGTTGACATTCAATCCAACCCAAACAAGTAAAACAATTTATATTTGGGCCAAACAAAATATTCCAAGTCCAAGCTTGGAATTTTTACTAAGTCCAAAAAATACAACAGCTTACATTTAACTTAAAATATAGATACATTTAAACACAACCAAAACAAAACATATTCAAAATTAAAATTAATACACTTAAATGTGCCAATAATTTACATTCAATCTAATTCAAATAAAATAAAAAATTTATATCCAACTTAAATATATTAATTTACATTCAATACAAATTACATGTTTTATCTTTAAACAAGAAGACTTTATCAATATAAACTATTAATCAGGTTTTCCAATAAAGATTTATCACTTTTTATCATTGATATGTAAGACTAGAGAATAACTTATAAAATGTGAGATCAACTGAATAATCTACCCAAAACCAATGCTTCTCCCAGTCAATTATCATTTTGTAAGAGTGTAGAATAACTTATAAAATATGAAGTCAACTGAATAAGACTCAAAACCAATACGTCTCCCCTCAAACAAGCCCCTTGACCATCAAACCTACTGAAACATAAAATTGTAATCATAAAACATCATGAAACATAAGACTAAATTTTTTTGATAAATATGTGTCTATTAATTAAATATCAAAATATAACACATATTAAAAAAAAAATGGGAAGACACAAGATCACTCCCCAGAATCACACGGACAATACGATACCCACAAGGATAGGCTGCTATCAAAGATGCAACCCACGCAAGGAAGAAGGGGCTTCTGAAAAACACATGCCCAAATAGAAATTTGAGGCCTTGGACATTATGCAAGTGCTTGAAAGAATAGATCAGTTTACAGCGACCATGTTTAGACTTACTACTCGGGATTTCCCTCTAGCCGAGCTCAAAATAATTGATCAAACCCCTCATAGCTAGAGTAAAAGATTCGATTTTAATTCTGTAGAGCACAGAGAAACTTATATCCTGTTAAATTAGTAAAACCAGATCAGACCTCTGATTTTACTATTTTAACATATCCTTGTTCAAAACATCTACATATCATAAGATTGCTCTAGGTTATCCATAGATGTGAAAACTCAATGAAAAGAATTGGATGCAATTATCTATTATCCATTTTTGGACGATATATGGTCGGAATATAGACTAGAAATGCTGTCATTGGACGAAATCTTCAAAATTTGACTTCATGGCTTTATGATCATTTATTTTAAACATTGAAAAAACAATTGCATCAACAGTAAGCTTGCATCCTAAAAAAAAAGTTTAGCAAAGTAAACATCTCGTTATTTGTATTTTTTAGCCTGTGAATATTGGGCACGCGAATCATCCCCTCTTCAGCTTGGGAAACAACTGAGAAATATCGTTTTGATCAAAATTAAAAAACTTACAGTACAGGAAGTGAATGAAACTACATTCTGAAAACAACGACCAAGAATTATTGAAAATAAAAGGAAAAGACCAACAATAGTTTCAACATCGAACGATTCCATCCAAAAAATCAACATTCCAACAAGTTTTATGCTATCTTTCAGAATCAACTACTCATATTTACAATGAGCTTAGCGTATATTTAGAATGTTGTCATTGACAATATTTCTTCTTTCAAATGACTGCTGCCCCAATTGTACTTTTTTTCTATCAAACCTAAGATTCAGTATTTGCTGAAATTCAACAAAAAAAATTGATAAAAAAAAAAATATTATAACACATTTTCTTTCAACTTGTAATGGAATTTCTCAATACACTCCAGAGTCACCTTCTTTAAAGAATGCCCACGATTGAAGCCCAGCAGAGATCCGTTGATTTCTCCTTGCTGTTTCACATTCAAAGAAGCTGTTAAGTGGCCTGGCATTCAAATGATCAATTCTTTACCTACCAGCAAGAACCTTTATTTTCTGTTTCTTTGCAGTGCTTTTAATAGGAAAAAATTTAACAGCAGCAGAAATACAGAGAATGGAACCACAAATAAACCCATTCACTGATTTATTATTCATAAATAAGTAAATACATATTTAAAGTTTATAAAAACTTTAACAATTTCTTATAATTATCATAATTCTATTGACAGTTAACTAGACATCTAATGACAGCAAACTAGAGAAGAATAGACACATCTGCTGCTCTTTATTGACATGCTGATGACGTACAGTTCTATTAAACTGTTGGAGTGTTATATTCCAACACTCACTCTTAACAGTACAACATAAAAACAAAAGGAAATACATAATGAAGAAGCTGTTTTTTGAAAACAGTTCTTAGACTAGTAAGAATTCTTCAAGCTACTCCCCAACTACAGGTATAGTCATCTAGCTATCATCCAAGTTCCCAACATCATTGGACACTATTTGCACATGAAATGACTCATCACCTTCGTAAAGGTATGATGCTGAACTTCCAGATTTAGAATCTCTCTTGAACTATTGGACAACAACCCTCACATGTATGTCTCATAATCTCAATGAGGTATAGTTTCTTTGATCCAGAAGCACCTTAAATTATTGAACATCTATCTATCCTTTATTGCATCCCTCCCTATCTTCAAAGTGTTGGCCTCTTCAAAATAGAACAACTGCTTCATCTTCAATGAAGTCATCATCACTATCATCTGGTAGTTCTTCAACAAGGATTGGCATTCTCTCAGCTCTTAAGGTTGCAACAAGCTATACAACAGCAAATTTCTTTTCAATAGGGTTTGAAAAAATCTGTGGTCTATTCCACACTTCTGTTGATCTTCGAGTTCTTAACAGCAATAAAACCTCCCATTAGCTCTGATACCATAATAGAAAAATTATGACAGCAACAGAAATACAGAGAATGGAACTGCAAATTAGCTCATTCACTGATCTATTGTTCATAAACAAGTAATACAAATTTATAATTTCTAAGAACTTCAACAACTTCCTATAATTATACTAATTTTATTGACACCTAATTAGACATCTAATGACAGCAAACTAGAGAAGATTAAAAACATCTGCTACTCTTTATTGACATGCTCATGACACATATGTTTATAGAATGTTATATTCCAACACCTTTATCATTATGTCAATGTAAAAGCATTGATCAAAGAACTTTTGCATCTATTTAAAATCACTTTCCTCTCAAGGCATTAAAAAGGCTCAATTACTTTCCATATGATCTAGCTTCTTTGTAGATTTGGCTCCACCATTATAGAGCCTAGCTCTTTTGTAGTTTTTAAATACCGATTATAATTTTTGAATATTCAAGAGAAAGAATCCTTCCTCAACATTGCTTCCTTTGTTTATATAAAGTTAAAATTAAAATTAGTAAAACAGAATTAGTTTGCAATTTTTTTAAGAGTATTTTGGAGTGGGTGGTCTCATGAATTTTGTAGTGCAGTTTAAACTTTGGATTTTACAGAATCTGGTGGGTCTATATTTTGCATATTCAATTCAACAGAATATATAAATAAAGAATGGTTAAAAATTTGATGTACATTATATTGAAATGTTTTTGTGTAGAAGAGTTCAATTCAATGCCCTTGTACTCAATGCTACAAACTCTAATGCTTGTTCCTAAAAAACAAACCTATATTCAGCAAGCTCTATGGAGTCATAGCGAGGAAAATATAAATTTGATAAAATAAATCTTATTATTAAAATATACAGATGATGTTTTAAAGCATTTGTACTATTGTTGTTGTTGTTTGGTCTATGCCCTGCATTCTAACTTATTTGCGAACAAAAAGATTAAAAAATATAAACATAGATAATTTTCCTAAAAAATAAATTCCTAGCAAGAATTAAAAACAATTATATGATCGATAAGTGGCAAAAAAAATTCTTAAGTTGGTTGAGAGAAATTTCATGTCCCATCCCAAATACACCCCCTCAAAATTACAAACTAAACAATAGGGGCTCCTATTTTTGCACAAAGATATGCTTCTACACAAAGCTTCAAGCCTTTATTGCAACTACACTGCATTACTACACATGCATGCAAGGCAGCTCAAACCACTTTATTGTATTTAGTATTTTTGGGTGTTGCAGGTTTCTCTTGTGCTTGAATGCTTCTAAATCATTGGTTCACTTCTACAATTGTGAAAGTGATCTAAATGATTGGTGATTTGCCTAACATGCAGATCTAAACTTTGGTGAATTGATTTGAACTCTATTAAATTTTGATGTCAAATTTTTAGTTTACCTTAATATCTATAATCTGTATTAGTTAACTAGCACTTTTTAGGAACACCTTTAGGGAGTTTACTAGGCTATATTGATTTTCCTTTGGACAAACCGCTACAATGTCAATTTAACAACTTTTAGAAAATATCAAAACCAATACACAATCATGTAAAATATGTCTTAACATTGATGCAAACAGGGAAATGTAGTACTCATGCTACGCTAGATGTCTAGATACTAAAATTATGGAAATGAGTTAAAGTGTATACAACTCCAAAAAAAAAAAAATCATTTTTCATTTACAACTAACACAAGAATTAGTTGGAAAGGTTGTGTCAATACCAAATTTTGAATTTGAATTGTCATGATGTATCTATAGAGCATATATATGCTTTCTCATTACTCGAACTAATTATTATTAAGAGAATTACTAAGTGTTGTTTTTTATATATCTAATTATTTTATTATTTACAGTTTGGTAAATGAAGGTGTGATCAAATGGTTGATTCATTTGTTTCTCATGTTGGAGATCAAGATTAAACTCTACCCAATGACATCTTAGTGTTATAGAGCATATATATACTTTCTCATTACTCAAACTAATTATTATTAAGAGAATTACTAAGTGTTGTTTTTTATATATCTAATTATTAATATTATTTATGGTTTGGTCAATGAAGGTGTGATCAAATGGTTGATTAATTTGTTTCTCATGTTGGAGATCAAGATTAAACTCTACCCAATGACATCTTAGTGTCACAAGGCATGTCGAGCTATAGTATGACTAGATGATAACTAGATATTGTTGGAGGATGCAATATTAATGTGGTTGTATAGTGCTAGCGGATGTAGCATATTGAATGTGGCAATAGTAGTCCTACTAGAAATATGCAAATGGAGAAAGTAGCAAGTATAGGTAGAAACCTTCAAACGATATTCATGTTAAAATAATATGTACCTGATATTCTCAATATTATAATGGGAGTAGAACCCAATTCAACTCATATACCTAGTATAAATATGTACTATTTACAATTGTGAGTAAATATTAATGAAATTTGGCCTCAATTCAACCCATATATCTAATATAAAATTATATAGTATTTACAAACATGGTTTACATACTCGGGGGAGTACTCGCTCGGAAAAAACCCCAACAAGGAACTCACGGGTTTACTCGCGACTCAGCAGGGTCAAAAACTCAGCAATAAAACCCCCAAAACTCTCGCCAATTTTTTGGAAAAATCTCGTTGATTTTTTGCGGAAAAATTGGTGGTGAAAATTCTAGATAAAAAATATGTCAAGAACACAGTTTGACATGTTTTTTCCTCTTTAAACCCTCAAAAACGCATTGTTTCTACACACCATCTGGTGCTGCCCCTCAACCCCATTGCCCCCAATCCCCACGAGGGGTGCTGCCTCAAACCCCCACAACCCCCAAAACCCTACCAAACTCATTTGATTCATTTTGCAGCTATATTTTGCATAAAATATATTTTTTCAAAAAATTAAGTGTTTTTTAAGGTGAGAGTTTTTACAATACTCGAATCAGTTTTTTTTTAGCTTGCCAAGTACTCTCCTAATCCAAATTTCTATTAACATATTTAAAAAAACATAAATATATATCAAATTGTTTGAAAGAATTTAAAACACATTCATTTATAAATAAAATTAAAAATTAAAAAAAAAACATTTAATATGAAAAAATTATCACTTGTTTTAAATATTTTTAAATTATGAAGAGATTTAAGAATAAATAATTGTAATTATCAATTAATTAAATATATATTTTATATTATTATAAAGATATTAAGTTTTTTAATTGATGTCTAATAACAAGATCCTCTTGTAGTTTAATGGTTTTATTTATATTTATTTTAATTAGACTTTGCCCTTTAATTCTTTTGATCTTTTGTTTAAACTTGTTCCCACCCAAACTCTATTTCAATTACCCATTTTTCAAAAATAATATATCTTTATCCTTTTTATTTCCATATATAAAATCATAATACATAAAATGTACATAACGCTATATTGAAACAAAATGTATCCATATTCAAATAAAAAATAGATGAAAGCACAAAAGCCCTAGAACGCCGTTGGTGTGTATAGCACCAGTATGCAGGTTGTCAATGCACAAAATCTGTTTGATGAACACCAACGAGGAGAAGTCACAAACCTTAAAAGTACGCTTCAGACTGTGCTCTGATACGACACCATTAAAAGGCAACTCACCATCTCTTCCTCCCCACCGGCATCATGGAAAACTAGGCTAAGAAATTAGAGGAGACAGCAAGAAACCCCTATCTCCAGAAAGCGGATATAAATGCTGATTTAAAACCTCCTCACACAAGCATAAAGGAGGGAGAGTGACTGCACCTTAAGAGTCATCAACATTACACAAAAATGAAAGGGATTTCATGGCTGCCGGCATATTTCAAGTACTCTCAAGAAAGCGTCGCAATTATTGTAATAAGTTGCCTTTTCGGGAGAGCAGAAGGTAGGAAGAGCTGGCAAGAAAGGAGGCAAATTAGGTTTTAAGAGAACTTGTATAGGTGTGTCTTGGATCAAAGATTCAAAGCTCACTTTGGCAGAGAAAGGTTGTTGAGTAGCAACCGCGTTAGTCAAACAATCAGCAATACTGTTGCTTTATCTAAAACCAATGACGACAATTGACAACTTCAAAAATAGTCTCAAGTTCAATCATTGCCTTGGAAATGTCGATAAGAACCCTCTTTTGGTATATGCATTGGTATTCGTTCAGTTGTAAAGTTTAGGTGTATATATTTCGTATGTTATTTTCTAGTATTAAACTAGAATGTTCATAGAGAGATTGTAAATTTTGTTGTTTATTTGTAAATGTAATAAAATATTTATTAATAGTTAAAAAATATATATATTATGAAATTTTATTTTAAAATTATTTAATTAGAGATATTATTAAAACATAAAACAATGTAAATGAAAAATGAAATGTGTCATTAAATTCAAAAAAAATATTGTGAATGAAAATAGAATGTTCCCATCTACTTGACAAAACAATATGTATGTGGCTTTTACATGATAAGTGAGATTTTTGAAGCTTTTATATGATATTTTGGAGGAATTTACTATTAAATGGTAGTTGATTTTCCATTAACGACAACTGTAATTTGTTTTTGGCAACTCAATAGTGGTTTGACAGTGAGTAAATCTTGTTTTTAGGTGTGAGACAATTTCTCAATCAATTTTGGACTTGCAAGTCCAAGGAGAAGCCTATCAACTAATTAGAATAAAATTAATTTTCACATGTGTAGGCTGGTAGTATTCGTTTTCAATTACATTTTCTATATTATAATGATTTAATTGTTGGGATTAAGTATCATTCATCTTATAAATTACAAAAAATAAAATAATTTTATTCAATTTTGTCAATAAGTAATGGTCATGTTTTTAAGAATATGGAGAGGGTAGATTTAGATTTTTTTATGGGTAGGCAAATTACTTATTAATTGTGTATCCTCTCACATGTAATCAAGGTTGACAAGAGACTAGTACTGGTACTGGTACAGGAGACTGGTACGTGGTAGCGGTATGACTTTTTTTGAAAATAGGAAACAGGGGTACTTGAAGATGCCATCTTTTTTTAATATAAATAAAAAATTGATAAATTAATAATTTATAGAAAATATCATGACACTGAACTTTCAGAAGAAGAGCAGTAGTAAAGTTTAACAAAACATTAACTTTAGAGTTTAAATACACAAATTTCATTGTGTCAAAGAGTTCATACTTCATAGTTCACATTTTACATTACATATTGTAGATGAGGGGGACCAACCACACCAAGGCTCCAGGTCACGGAGAGACGAGAGCGGAAGGTTGCCCTAATCTACATCAAGCTAGGAAAGTGTTTTTAGGTCCAGGATAGAGAATGAAAAGCACTCTCAAGTGCTTTTGTCACTCTACTAACTCGGGAAGTTGAACAAAGCTAAACAAACCGATTTTTGGAACCGAAATTGTGCCTCAAGCAACTCTCTCCTTGAGGATAGCAGCGTAGGTCAGGGACGACAATGTGACATGTTGGCGTCTCTCTGGGGCGCTTGTGTCCGTACGGCCAAACAGTACAAGAGTACAGTGAGAATGCTAGAAATCTACTAATCGATTTAGCAAACATAGTTTAAAGGAACTAAACAGTTTAATAAATAAGAGAGTGAACTAGATAACTAAAAAGATGATGAAAGTGATGAAGATTAACTCACTATGAGTCCACTTCGCCAGCAAGCTCCACACGTACATGTACCTACACACAGCCAAGAGAGGAAAAATGTTGGAGTTGTATAGGGGTTTGCCTCAATCAAACCCCCGCTTTGGTGTTTCCACCTTCATAGACAACCAGATAGATAGATAGGAAATGTGATCAAGAAAACAATAGAAAGGATACCGAACAATAACAAAAGCACTATGCTACGTAAGTCAAGAAGCAATATCACCTACTCAATCAAGGTTCCCTCAAGCACGTAGAGAAGGATACAAACTTGGTAAGGTATACGTTGTCGCAACAACAAAGAACCAGTCCCTCGGGACACCAAGTCACAGCTCCAAGGGTGGCAAAAGTGCAACAATACGTAGAGATGGTGCGTAGGAGCTCAAGAGCAAGATCAAACCAGCGTATGCCACTATGAGAAAGCTTAAGAATTGCTCAAAAGATCCAACTAGTGTGTAGAAGTGCCAAAGAGATGGTAGAAGATGGAATGAAAATGAGATAGATGCATTTGAAGATGAAAATAGGAGGGAAAGAGTTGTTCTAAGGTCGGTTGGTAGACGCAGAGGCGTTACACTTCATCGCCAATGGCGAACGTAACATCCTTACGGATTCCAAAGGCAGGAGTCTGTCAGGGATGACAACGTGTCACGCAGACGTCTGCACGTCACACGCGTGTCTCTGATAGAAATTCCCCCACCGACATAAGAGACAAGTGCCAAATGGATACATTGCAGATAAGTGATGTGGAATTTCTTAGTTTGGTTTGATTTTCTAAGGTGGAGGGATATAAAAGGGGAATTTGCAAGAGGGGTGCAAATTCGCCCCTATACATTTTCCCCCCACTTTAGCGAACATGAGTGCCAATGAATGTTCGATAAAGTAGATCAAAAAGTTTAGAAATGTATACCTGAACTATCGAGGAAGTAGACCGCAATCTGGCAAACTCAAAAGCGCAGGGCAGGAAAATGACTCCATAGGTACTCTCCTGAGGAGGATTGAACAAAGGACTTTGTAGATCCTTGGGACTACGAAGTTGATCAAAGTGCACTAAAGGCCTACTGACCAACGATGGACAAATCCTGCAGGATGTAAGCGCTTCATAGGCCCTTAGACCTACAAAGAAGGCGCCCCCTAGGTACTCACTCATGAAGGAAGCTCGATGTAAGGGGACTCTGCAGAGTTGGATTGGAAAGAAGCTTCATAGGGGCACCTACAAAGCAGCATATTAATCCATAGACAAAACATGTTAGATATCAAATAGCAGCCACGTAGGCAAACAAACAAGCAGTCAGTCACGCAGGCAATCGAAAATTGAAGGAGAAGCTTTCAAAGGGATCCCTAGGGAACCCTTCAAAAGATAAGGGGGTCCACTCAAGGGACTCTCAGTTTGAAAGTATAAGAATATTTTTCGCAAAATCAATTCAACATCATTGAATCTTTTTGAAAGATGTTCACTTCATCAAGAAATTTGAAAGGAAGAGGGTCCCCTCGCAAGGGGAAGGTCAAACTTCACCCGCAGGAGAAGGCACTTCCTCCTTGGGGGAAGGTTTTCCAATTTCTTTCTTTGCAAACCCATGAAGGAAAAATGTTTCACTAGGGGTCCTTGGTGAGGAATGCGACTTTTGAAAAATATTTTGAATGGTTTTCGAGCAAGATTCATTGGCCACCGAATGCATTTTCTAAAAATCGAAGCAACATGACAGCCCCCACTTAGGATGGTGTGTGTTGAACGCAGAGGCACGTGACATCCTAAGGAGAGAAAAGTAAGAATGAAAAAGTGATGTTGTGGCCCGCGGAACATAGCAAGATGTAACCTTGGTAATGTTGTCGCACACACGAGAGACAACAAATGAGCACCACAACATCACAAAGTAGGCATGAGAGATAAGAAAACAACAATGTAAAAAGAGACAATAACATCACGAACAAGGGATATAGGGGCAATATGATATTTCAGGGTCAGAGCTGCTCATAAATATAGATAAATAGATATAATAATATATAAATGAACTATCATCAACTGCCTACTATATCAGACCATATGAAGAATGCACGAGAAAAAAAAGTAAAAAAAATAAATTGGGTCAACATGGAAGGGAAGCCTAAATTCCCTCAACACTTTGCATCATCCCCAATTGTCGAAAATCAATACACATAACTAAGGAAGAATGATGTAGGTGTTCGAGGAAATAATCCAGGAAAACCATCTGCAAAATAAACCTTCATGAATGCACTAGAGAAGCACATAGGCTATTTTACCAAGGAGTGAATAAAAATGAGATGAATAAATTACATATCGTATAGCCTTTTAAAGGAAAGAAAATAGGTGACAGGTGCAAAACTACCCAACACGGGAAAAAACCACCCGGGTGATTAACCTAAGTGAAAAAATTAACACACTAACACCCCCCCTTAAGTGCAAACTTAGGGAGAATGAAGATGCAAAAATGCAAAAATGCAATATGGGTCTTGGCTACACAACCATGTTAGGTACCCATTTACAATGCAATCTCTCACAAATGGAGAAAAGGAGAAAAAGCATGTAGGAAAAAACCCCTCTCCAAAAGAGAGAAAAGAAAAACAAGACAAGATGCATGGATGGAGGACTCAATCATACCCCCCAAGGACTACATACATCATGTATATACAATCAACGATCCCCCCACGGAAAGGAAAAACAGAGATATCATATCCCTCCCCATATTGAAGAAGCTCCAATGACGATGAAGTATGCCTAAAAACAAAAGATGATCCAATGCCTACAAGCGACTCCTCTCCCCTTAGGAAGGAACCAGTCCACCAGGTGATGAAGAAGCCATTCCATGTCCAACTAAAAGGAGGAAGGAAATCTCCAAACAAAATAATCAACCACATAATCATGATAAAAAAAACTAAGAAATATGACGAATCAAATGAAAGTGAAGGCTCAACAATGTCAACCTCCAAAGACAATCCAAATGTATCAACTGCCATGCTGAAACTGTCATCAAAGAGGAGAGAAATCCCCTCAAGTATATCTCCCAAATCTACAAGATGAGACTCCACAAACGAATCTGAGATGCCTACCAAATAATCATTCAATAAAACAAGATCTAAAGGATCAAAAATATCATGTTGTGCTGAAAGATCAACCTCTGACGCAATCAGAGATATATCAACATGAGTATGAAGAACTCCAAAATTCAACCGACCAATCTCTCTAGAGAAATTGTTGTTAACATTGGCAAGAGGAGTGCGAGGAACATAGTCATCATCATCAACAAAGTGAGAGAAGGTATACAAGCAAGACTGATGATCATCATTATGAACTACAATGATTTTTCCAGTACCAGCCTCTCTGATGAAAACAAAGTATGCAGTGAATTCCACGGTCTTCGGTACCTCACCATGGGTGATCTGATAGAAGATGGACAAAAGATTTGTGTGCAACTCAGGTATACACAGTACATACCTGAAACAGCCATCACCTATCTCAAGATTTCCTACCCTCGCAACATCCAAAAGCTTATTATCTCCCAACAAAATTTTGGAAGTGTCAACAGGATGAAGACCCAAAAAAGGATAGGGACTAGAAGCCATGTGGTGAGATGCTCTAGAATCTAGAAACTATCTATCATGACCAAAATGTGTTGCAGAAGTTACCAGTGCATGTCCTTTACCCATCTAGTGTTTATCTTCTTTTCCACTTGCAAACCCTGCATTCCCTAACTATGTAGGGTTGGATAATGATGCAGATGGAGATGGGGATGCATAGGTTGTAGGAGGAGTCACATATGAGGGAAATGGTATATTGTTTTTTTGAAGAAGATGTGAGAGCTCATCAATCTTCTTCATATAACAATGATGTTCATCATGCCCTTTCTTTTTTCAATACACAACTGAATTTCTCCTTCTTAGGCTTGTCCTCTTTTGAAGAGGTGGAAGTCTCATTTGACTCTATGCAACCAATGTATGATTTGTAGGGACCCCCTCTAACTGGACAAGTTTGGCTTGCTCCCTTGTCAATTGGTCACATAAAGTCTCAAAAGAAGGAATTTGGAATGCACTACACAAAGCATCCATTGTGGAGTATAAGGTAGAAGAAAACACAACAAATGGGCCTCTCAACTTAGACAATATCAAAAAGATGTACTTGTTATCAGTTTTGCTCTTCCCACATCCCACTAATTGTGACCTTAAAGATTTGAATTTCCCTAGAGAATCATCAATAGAAGGAAATGCTTCAGGGGTAAGAGCGGTTAATTCAGCCTCTAGTTGCAAGACACAAAACTCACTGACCTGACCAAACAAGCTATGTAACTTATCCCATATCTCCTTGGGTGTATCCAACACATCAATATGAAAGAGGGGACTATCAAAGACATTCAATTTCATCAAACCCATAGCTTGGTTACACTTATTTCCATAGGAAAACATTTCAAGTTCCTTGGTAAGAGTGGGTTGGACATTACTTAGTGTGGACAATTGACCTTGAGACTAAAGCAACCTACGCATTTTAATCTTCCACGTATGGTAATTATGGGGAGTTAACAATTCAATAGATTTAGAGTAGCCATGAGCAAAGTTTGTACCAAACTAAAAAAAACTTCCAATAAAGTAGCCTCAAAAAATTAAATTTCACCAATTTCCAAAAATATTTCAAGCAAAAAAGTTGATTTTCTGAATTGGAAAAATATTGAGCAAAAATTAATGTACCTTGTTTGTTTGTAGCAACAAAATCTCGCACCAAATCAATTTTCAAGCCTCCACCCAAAGCACACCACAAGCCTCTGTGAGTCTTGCTCACACCAAGTAATCACACTACAATGCTATATAAAGGGCAAAAAATTTCCCCATGCTTCCAATGTGGGATAATGCTTTCAACTACTTCAAAACCAACTTGGGCCCACTTCCTCTCGGTTGTACAAAAGCCCTAAAATTAAATATTTGGGAGAGAACTTTATAAAATATAAAGTTTCAAAAAAATGTGTAGCCTCCTAGCCTTCAAACAATTGAATCCCCTTAAAACTTTCAGCCAACAATGAAGAAATTGTGAGCCTTTGGAGCACAGTCATGCCTTTCACCGGTTGTAGACCAAAATTAGGCCAAAAAAATATGCCCAGATCTTTTGTAGTGGAAATCACTACCCACATAGTAGAGTTTCAAATCACGGGTGGCAATAAAATTGTGAGTAGGGGTTGCAAACCACAGCAAAAAAAGCGTCAAGAGAAGGAGGAGGATGCCACTAAGAGAAGGAGAAGGATGTTGCCTTAGGAAAATCATGGCCTTCTAGACTGATATTTATAGCACAAACAACAAATGTGCCCTCAAAATGCCTTCAACTGCCAACATCCTCCAATCTAGCCGCTCAGCAATGAAAATACCTCCACTAGTTAAAAACAATTCTCCAAACTCCACAAATCGCCTTTTGCATAGAGATTTCCAACGCCTCTTTCACTTCACAGGAAAAGATGTGCCTATCTCTAATCAAAAAAATCAAAGTGCCTCACAAGCAAAGAATCGGGCTCAACAGAGAACTAACTCCCGCCAACAAAAAACAAAATTCACGGCCTCTAGATAAAATCGCACCAATCACCAAGCAAGAGTAAATTTAAATAATCAAAAAAAGGAAGATTGAGGCAATTTTGAAATTTCAAATTTCAAATTCCGGAAAAAAGATCTCAAACAACCTCCAATGAAAACTCTCACGGAAGGAGTGCAGAATGGGTTGCTCTGCTACAACGTTAGAGCAAATAACCCAGGAAAACCATGTGCAAAATAAACCTTCACGAATGCACGAGAGAAGCACACAAGTTATTTCACCAAGGAGTGAATTAAAATGAGATGCGTAAATTACATATCGTACAACCTTTTAAAGGCAAGAAAATAGGTGACGAGTGTAAAACTACCCAACACGGGAAAAAACCACCCGGGTGATTAACCAAAGTGAAAAACTTAACATTAAAAGTAACAAGTAGAGGAAGTTTTACAACACAAACACTCATGTATCCAAGCACCTACAAGGGTGACAAGGGTCATCCAGGAACACATAACGCAAGCATGGGGGAACACAAACACACACAATTCTAATCTACAGTTAAAGAAGAGGTGCCCCCTAGTCCTCATCAACCAAGAGGTCATCGACCTCCCAATCTAGATCATTATAGGAATGCGGAAGGCGGATGATCCTGTAAGGGAAGAATATCAAGAGGGGAACCCTCCAAGCCGCCCACAACAAGAGCCAAGGAAGGAGACCCTTTGAGATCTCCTCCACTCAATTCTTGTGGGGTAAAGGTCAGCGATTTCGCAAAGATCGTTGAAAGGGTTGGGACCTCATCCAAGGAATTAAACATGCACTTCACAGGAGTGCCATGTGTTATCTCAATGGGCGAGGGAGGTGCCACCTGAGATTCACTGCTAGGCTAACTAAAAGACCCGGGAGCAATGACAAAATACGGAGATGTCAGGACTTCCTTTGTCACTAGGACAACACATGCTAATGGAGAACCACCTCCCAAAGAAGGTGAACTCCTCCTTTGACCCCCATCGCTAGCAAGGTCATCCTCCATCTTCCACTTCGTCGGAGGATGCAAGATGCCCACAGACAAGGCAGAAGGCATGAAGGAGGATGAGGAAAAAATGACATACACCACTGAGGAGTTCGACATGTCCACGGGCTTTAAAAATGGCGAGACGTCTGGGAGGGACATCAAAAGAGGTGGCTCAACCAAAGGAGCAATAGACACCTACACCCTCTTCGGGTTAGGAACATTTACGCTCATAGCAAGAGCTGGAAGCAGCACTGAGGTTGAAGGGACTGAAGCAAAGGGGATGGGAGAGGAGGATACAACAGAAGGTTTCAGAGCAAAAACTACCAACTCCCCCCCTTCCTTTGTAGGGCTACCTGCTTAGCGGCCAGAGCCTTTCTCGGATGTGTGCACTCATGTGCAAGGCAGTTCTTACAACTCAGAGAGCTAGAGGTCGGAAGCTAGGGTGGAACAGAGGACTCTTGTTCGACCATCAAAGTGTCCATCACAATCATTTCCAACAGAGGGAGAGAATCCTAGATGGGAACAGGAGGGAGAGGTTGAGAAGAGGTTGGAGCAACAACGAGGGGAGTTGGCTCTAATGTCTCAGCGGCGAGCCTCTTCCCATTCACTACCTTAAGGGCATGAGTGGTAGGAGGGTGCAGAGGCCAAGACATAGAGGACTCCCCACGAGTACCCTTCCCCTTACCATGCATACCAAATCAAGGTCCTGTGGATAGGGTAGGAAGGCCAGATACCAGAATCTTAGAATCTTAGCTTTATGTCGAGCAAGTACCATCGAACTTCTTATGTGAAAGCCAGGAGTAGTAACCCAAGGTTCTTCTTCAGAAAGAGAGGCAGAGGCAGTGCCCTGAGCACGGGAAGGCTTCTCCTTTCCCTTCCGAGAGCAAGAGAACTTGTTGCTGCGAAATCAGGTGAGTCACTTTTGGTTGTCCTTTGCCCCCAATTTTGTACTTAATGTAGTTTCAATAGAGTAGGTCCATTCTAGGAGGGAGCAGACCAACTAGGACAGGCCAAAAATGATCCAAAGAATAACCCCAATAGGATACCAATGGATGATATCCAATGTCATGCACGACATGCAGAACACCTTCGTGGGAGAACTTAAACATTTGAGAATAAAGGAAGTGATCTCGTTCATGGAAGCTAGCCACGAATGCCCAACTTCACTTTGAACAAATTGGATTTTGGAATGACATCAAAAGTTGTATCCACTACCCTAGGTCCAACTAGGATGGAAAGAGTTATGGACCCATATGGCATAAGAGAGAGACTGTCGTGTGTATGTATGATAATTTTTTTTTCTATATTCCTCCCTTTGTAATGAATTTAGCCATAATCACTCTTCCGTAATAACATTTACTCGACTTGTGGGGTCAACTAGGACTTGTCGCAATGTTTCCATTGAGGCGAGCAGGAATGTATAGAGGAGAGGGCTTGTTATTCAAAGGTAGGTCTTGTGAGGTGAAAGGCACATCTAGTGAACCTTTTGTAGGCTGCGAGGGAGGAGTGAACAAGACCATATTAAAATACACTGAGGATTTAGGAGAAGCATCTAAAGGGTAAATAATAAAGTTTGCGGAATGAGACGGAAACAGGTCCGTGTAAATCTACAACTCACTATTGGCCTTTGCTACTAATGTATTTTGTTTCTTCCCATCGAGACGGATGGTATCATCACCAATGCGATCCTGAATCTCATGATGCAAGCGCATGCAACACTCAATATCATGCTTGCTAACACGATGGTACTAACAAAAAGCATTGCCATCGTACCAATCGGGATAAGGCTCCTTCAAAGGTCAGGGATTTTCTAATGTTATAATCTTATCCTTCAATAAATTTTACAAAATAGAAGAATAAGATTCAACCAGCTTTGTAAACTTTTTGTTGCGTTTGAGGCCGTGATCACTAGTCGTGGCAACTACATTTCCGACAACCTTTCCTTTTCCTAAAATAGACACAATACATTTTCCTTCAAAACAGGAGCATGACGAATATTCCAAAAACTGAACCACCATTCGTTGATACTCATCTAGCGTGGCACACTAATGTGCGAAAGAAGGGTATTTCATTAGGGAAAACTTCTCTTGCCAGGCTCTTTACAAGTTTCCTATGAATACCTTCTGCACATCTCAATCACACAAGTATGAAATTTGTGAAAAGAGTGATTGGTAACACATGAAAAAATTAGTTATCTTCTCATGTTCCCCTTGCTTACATTAGACGAGATCTGAGAAGGTCGTCTTTGAACCGATGTTAGCCTAGAATTGACAAAGAAACCAATTTACGAGCTGATCAAATGACAATATACAATTATCAGGCAAGGAACAATATCACTCAAGTGTTGTGTCCATGAGGGATCGAGGAAAGAGTTTTTCCATTAGAATGTTGTGATGAAAGAAATTCATACACATGGCGTTAAAAGCTGACACGTGTGTCTGAGGATCTCCTTTACCACCATACTTTTCGAATGTAGGAATCTCCATTCCCTAGGGGAAAGGAATACTCAAAATCGTCACCAACAGTGGCCTATGCCGAAAAGAGGGTTGGAAGATAAGTTGGTTGTTAGTGGTTTGCCTCAATCAAACCACCGCTTTGGTGTTTCCACCTCCACAAATAGCCAGATAGATCAATAGGAAATGTGATAAAGAAAACAATAGAAAGGATACCGAACATTAACAAAAGCACTATGCTACGTAAATCAAGAAGCAATATCACCTTCTCAATCGAGGTACCCTCAAGCATGTAGAGGAGGATGCAAAATTGGTAAGGTCCACGTTGCCGCAACAATGAAGAAGCAATCCCTCATAAAACCAAGTCACAGCTCCAAGGGTGGAAAAAGTGCAACAAGACATAGAGTTTGTGCATAGGAGCTCAAGACCAAGATCAAATCAGCATATGCCACTTTGAGCAAGCTTGAGAATTGCTCAAAAGATCCAACTAGTGTGTAGAAGTGCCAAAGAGATCGTAGAAGATGGAATCAAAATGAGAAAGATGCATTTGAAGATAAAAATAGGAGGGAAAGAGACGTTCTTAGGTTAGCTGGTAGACACATAGGTGTTACGCTTCATAACCAAAGGGGAACGTAATGTCCCTTCGAATTCCAGAGCCAAGAATATGTCAAGGACGACAACACACTGTGTAGATGTTTGCGCGCTGCGTGCACATCCTTGACAGAAATTCCCCCACTAACACAAGATACAAGCACCAAGTGGATGCATTGCAGATAGGTGATATGGAATTTCTTAGTCGGGTTTGATTTTCTAAGGTGGAGGGATGTAAAAGGGGAATTTACAAAATGGGTGCAAATTCGTTCCTTTACACATTAAATATTCGATTATATATTGAAATTCAAAAATATTGATAGTTTGATAGGTTGATACACAAACAAAAATCAAAAATATATCAATATCATCTACATTGCATCACGATCATTCATATCAAGGTCCTCAGCTATGATGTTCTCCAAATACTCATCACTCCCAAACTCAAGTTCTTCAATTCGTAGTAGAACTGAGGGTAAATCACTAAAGTCATCTGCCTCAACCACTTCATCCACCTGTAGTTCGGAAAATGCACTCCTTTACATTTTCACACTATGTTTGGGTCCCTTAATATGAATCTACAAGCCTAATTAATTGCAATTTTTGAAAGGGAAATTATGATTAAATTAATGCAATTATCATTTTTAACACCTTTAAATGAATAGGTCCTAGCAATTTAGGTCAAGACCTTGGGTGATTGGGTCTCCTTTAGTTGATAAATTCAAATTTTAAATATGTTTTTGGCGACCTTTTTATGATCCCAAATTCAAATTCAAATGTCGACTTGTAATGTTTAATTTTTAGGAAATTAGAAAATTGTCTATAAAAGCAAGGTCTTTTATCATTTCAAATCCTAGGAAATTCATGAGAGCATTGATTCAAATTTCAGAAGAGTTAAAAGGTGTTCAAGAGTAGATTTCTCAAGCATTCATTACAACATTCAAGATCTCAAACATCATGTCAAAGTTATCAAGCATCATGCATGTTTTTGGAGCTAGCATTATGATGTAGGTTTCAAGTTTCAAGCCAAATTTTAAGCATCAAGATCAACATCCAATCAAGCCATTTAACACAAGATCAAGGCTTTGGAGAGATCTACTAAGTTTCAGTCCTTCAAGGATTTCAAATCAAGGGTTTGGTGAGTTGCAACATAGCAATTGTTCATTCATCATTTGTTTAATGTTTCATTGTTTCAATTCAAGGTTTAATTACCAAAATAGGCTTTGACCAAGGAAAACCCCTATTCACCAAAAACAAATAATTTTTCCCTCTTGTGTGTTTCGCAAATCCTAGGTTGAAGAAGGATTAAAGATCTATCAAAGGAGAAAAATTGCAAAAGTTGTCAAAGTTGTCATCAAGCCACGAAAGCTTACTTTTAAAATTTATTTTTGAATTTTTGACTATGAAACAGGGGAACTCGGGAGTGCAGACCAAGGATAAAATGATTATGAAAGCAATTTTCAACCCCTATAGCAAGACTCATTCACCCTTGGGTGAATGAGTCCTAGGAGGACACTCAACACATGCTTTTTAACACAAGTGCATAAAATCAAGCCCTTCTCAAATCAGCATAACATTCCAATGGCTTGGCGTCCAGCTAATGTGTCGCCTCTTACTACATTTGCCGATTATCATGAGATGCCAAAGAATCTGGAGCATTTTTGCTCCAAATTCCAAGTTGGTGATATGAACCGGACAGCTGATGAACATATCAAGATTTTTGAAGATACTCTCCAGAACCGAGCTATGCAACATGAAGATGTAGCATGTCGATTGTTCCCATGCTCTTTAGGAGAGGAAGCATATTATTGGTACGTAAACTTACCAGTGAATTCAATCCAAACTTGGAAAAATCTAAAGGATGTCGTCTTGGCAAAATTCTGACTGCCAACCACACCAGCTGAACTCTATTGACAATTTGTTGAAGTGAAAAGATCAGAACATGAGCCAATCAGCACCTTCAACAATAGATTTTATAAGGCATATACAAGGTTACGTGATCCTTATGAATTGAATGACGTAGCGGCATTACCGGTATATTATGCTGCTTTGGATAGTCCTACTTCCATGTTCGTAAGAAGAGCCAACCCAGTTCCACCTGACCTCAAAGGAGCATATGCCGAAGCAATTAAAGTTAACTCCGACTTGGGCATGAATGTTGCTGGACCACTTAACCATTTGGGGTATGCTGCTATGCCAAACCAGATAACGGGGATCAACCAGGCATTAACACATCACACGCCAGTAATGAACCCCATTCCACCACCCAACAACCAGTTGGTGATTCACCCAGGAGGTCCTATTTCTCAAGCACAACCTTCACAGCCTATGTATCTGCAAAGTACAACAACGTCCACCAGGACTCTTGAAGAAAAAGAAGAAATGAAAGAGTTGGTTGAACAAGTGAAGAAATTGTCTACTGAAGTAACTCATCTGAGAAATCAAAACAATCAACTCTATAACATGCAAAGGAATTCTCAAGGATACCAAGGTAATTATCAAAATTACCAAGGTCAATCAAGTAATGCTCAAGGTTACCATAACAATAATCAAGGATATCAGAAGAGGACATGGAATGCAGGACCGAATAACGGAAACGTAACATCACCCCTAGATAATCCTGCAACTCGAGAGAATCGACCAACAGAAAGTATACTCCTCACCGAGTCAACCTTGTCAGGATGGTGTCGACTACACAACACCAATCAACATTTTGAGACACAGTGCAGAGAATTTCAGCTCGTAGCCGATATTTTCCAAAGGGAAATACAAAGGGAAATACCAAATGACTCATCTACTACTATAGTCCCTGTAGTGAAGTATGATCAAGCTTTAGTTTTGGACGACTTCACATTTCCACCACAATTTGAACAATATCAAGCACCTGACCAATTTGGGAGATTTCCACCAGCATCAGCCAATCAGCCAGTGGAGGCGCCACCTCCTATGTGTTCACACGCAATAGCTGATGGGCCAGTAGAAGATACAACGAATTACTATTTCCCACCTCTGAACAATAGTGTATTGGTCGAAGGCATAAAAGAAGTTCAGACGTTTCAACAAACAGGGAATGGGCAACCAAAGGTTTATTATAGAAAGAATCAAGAGCCCTTAACCTCATCAGTTCCCCCACACAATTTTCAAACTCCACCACACCCGAATGCGAGTAACAACCCCTCTTTTCCAAACGACGCACCGCAATACAGGCAAGGAAATAATGCTAGTAGTTCTACTGGTAGCACTCCTCCCAAAGATGAATTAAAGAGATTGAGTCAGTACGTAACAGAAGAAGTGGAGAAAATCAAGGTGAACGTGTCATTGTTTGAGCTAATGAAAGTACCAAAGATAAGGAACACATTTCTTGACAGCTTGAAAGATCCAACACAGGCTCCAGCTCACGCAGTTCAGAAGACTGCGGGCAATGTCAATATGGTTCAAGATGAACAATTACAGTTTTTTCGAGAACAACCACAGAATGCAAATGTTTCCTATGGATCCCAGAGCTCCAAAGTAACTCGAGGCATGTATGAAGTGAAACAAGGCGTAGAAGTGCTAGGACAGAGAACAGTGAAAACTGAGCAGGCACGCCAAAGTTCAAAAGAAAACAAGATAGAGAATTCGATTAAAGAAGCAGAAGTTTCATAGATTGAGAAGAATAATAAGGTCAAAACAAAAGAGACAGAAGCTGGTATGCAGAGAGGAAGTCCTGTTATATCTTATCAAGGGAAAGATGAACCAGCTCCTTTCCTCGTTTCTCTTAGAATTTTCAATAAGCTCCTACATAATTGTTTGATTGATTCAGGAGCATCTAATAATGTAATACCTTTAACTGTCTGTCAAAGATTGGGACTAACACCTACGAAGACGAACAAGAAAGTAACACAGTTGGACAAGACGGAGGTTACAGTTCTGGGAGAATTAAACAATATTCATATGCAAATATCAACTGATCCAAGGATTCAGCATTTCATTGATATTTCAGTGGTCGATATCCCAGGAGGATATGGAATGGTTCTAGGAAGAGACTAGACCCGAAGGTTAAACGGTTACTTTGCCACGGATTTTTCACACAGGTGGTTACCATGGAAGGGTATTCCAAATCAAATCAAGGTTGAAAGTACACCAAGACTTAAGATGATAATTACCGAGTACGGGGAAAGTAATGAAATTTTATTTTGTGAAACAGATCTCGGTCAGTATAAACCAAAAGCATTGGAAATCCTGACACTACACTGCTCAAATAATCAAGAAGATACACCAAAAAATTCAGAAGTTCTTATGGAAAGTGATGAAGAACTTTCACCAGATGAAGGTGAAAGCATGTTTGAAAATTTCAGAAGATTTGTGCTCAAGAGCGCAAAACAAGAGAAAGAACTGGGGAATCATGCTTTCGTACAAGACTTATTGCTGCCCAATTGGTGTCGGATCCACAATGCTTTTCATTCAGAGTTTTCCTGTGTGATGTGTAAGATGGCATTGGACCAAGTATACAAAAAATTTCCCCAAGTTCCTGGAGACAAATACTTCAAGTTGACAATACAAGATGAAAACAGTGACTCTGACGGAGAATCCTCGCCAGAGGTAGAAGTCATTCAAGAAGTGAACGAAGTTCAAATAGAATGTTCAATTGAAGAAATTCAGAAGAAAGGAGCGCCTAGTCCCATACAATTATCTGACCAAGAGCAAGTTTGGACCTTGAGATTTGATGGTTCAAAATCCAAGAAGGGCAATGGAGCCGGTTATGAGCTGATTAACCCATCAAGTGAAGCTTACTTATCAGCCCTGAGATTACAGTTCCCCTGCACCAACAATGTGGCAGAATATGAGTCCCTAGTCCATGGATTGCTTCATGTAATCCAGAAGAAGGCTAAAATATTGCATGTTTATGGCGACTCGGAAGTAGTGGTAAGGCAAGTAAGAAAGAAATACGCTTGCCATGATAAAAGATTGCGAGGATATAGAAACCGAGTATGGGATCTCATTGAAAGCTTTGATGCTTTTAATATCAAGTCAATGTATCATTCTCAAAATAAAGTGGCAAATTCCTTAGCCCAATCAGCGAGTTCACTGGAGCCACTTGAGATGGATGTCGTAAAGAAATTTACAGTGGAAATCACTCTGACTCCATCAGTCCCAAACAACATTACAAATTTCCAAGTGTTCGATGACGACAAACACATCCTGGACTTCCTGACTAATTCTGATATTTTCCTCACTCAAGTCATTGACGAAGAAGAAGATCAAGGGGAAACTAAATTTGACGCAGATGGTATTATGAACCTAAAGACTAACATCATTCCCAGAGGAATGATCCAGCTCAAGAGAATCTTTGACCAAGATCAAATCAATGCCATAAAACAACAAAGAAATGAAGGAGGCCAACATGAAGTGGTCAACCTCGGAACACAAAAGGAAGTAAGAAATGTTCTTATTGGCAAGGTATGCACAAATGAAGAAAAAGAACAGATAATCAAAAGTTTAAAAGAATTTAAGGACATTATTGCCTGGAGCTATGAGGGTTTGAAAACATACGATACTTCAATTATTACACACACTATTCCCCTCAGAGCAGGCAGTAAACCATTCAGGCAACGCCAAAGGCCTATAAATCCTCTACTGAAACCCCTTATTTTTCAAGAAGTCAAGAAGCTACTTTCAGCGGGCATTATCTTTCCAGTACAACACTCAACGTGGGTCGCCAATTTGGTACCTGTCCGCAAAAAGAGTGGAGAGATAAGATTGTGTGTAGATTTTCGAAACCTTAATAAGGCCTCAAAAAAGGATAATTATCCATTGCCCTCATTAGATGAAGTCATTCAAGTTGTAAATGGATCCCAGATGATGTTGTTTCTAGATGGAGACTCTGGCTATAACCAAGTTCTCGTGGAACCTAAAGATAGGCTCAAAACAGCATTTACAACAAAGTGGGGCACATTTGCTTACAAGAGGATGCCATTTGGTCTTATCAATGTCAGAGCCACCTTTCAAAGAGCTATGGACATTGCTTTCAAGGACCTCATAGGGAGATGTATCATTGTCTACATGGATGACCTTACCGTGTTTTCAAAGAAAAGAGAAAACCACGTCAAAGACTTGATAAAGATATTTGAGAGATGCAGAAAATACGGGATATCCTTGAATCCGAAGAAATGCATATTCAGGGTAACTGAGGGAAAATTGCTTGGCCATGTGATAACAGAAAAGGGCATTCTTATTGACCCTGATCGAGTAGAGGCTATTTCAAGGATTTGGCTGCCGTCAAGCCAGAAAGAATTAAAATCTTTCTTCGGAAAGATTAACTTTGTGAGAAAGTTCATCACAAGATTTGTTGAGATAGTCAGGCCCTTGAATGAAATGCTCAAGAAGGATGCGAAGATAGAATGGACGAAGCAAACGCGAAAAGCCTTTGAAGAAATCAAGCAGGCCATAGTTGATGCTCCTGTCTTGGTTAGTCCTGATTATACAAAACCTTTTTATCTTTACTCTTTTGCTTCAGAACACACAAGTGCCGCAATGTTAACACAAAAGACAATTGAGAAGGATGAACATCCTATTGCTTTTATGAGTGCACCTTTTAAGGATGCAGAGTTGAGATACCCGAACGTTGAGAAACAAGCATATGCTCTGGTCAAAGCAATAAAGAAATTCCAACATTACATTTTGAGAAGTAAAGTCTTTTCTATAGTTCCAGACGTGACTGTCAAAACCCTCCTCATGCAAAATGAATTAGGAGAGAGAAGAGGCAAATGGGTTACAATTATCCAAGAGTATGACGTTGAAATTCAGCCAATGAAGATTGTCCACAGCCAAGCTCTAACACAAACAATTGCCACAGGACCAAAAATCGTACACCAGGTGTACGAATTATAGGAAGTATCCCAAGATGAATGGTACGATGATATCACATATTTTTTGCTCAATCACAAATGCCCCAACCATCTCAATCCAGTACAGAAGAGAGCCCTGAGAATGAAGAGTCAAAGATATATGTTGCAAGGGGCAGTGTTGTATAGAAGAAATCATGAAGGAATTTTCCTAAGATGTTTGGGAAAAGAAGAAGCCAAACAAATAATAGAACACTTCCATTCCACATTTGGAACCGGCCATGGAGGAGCACTAGCAATAGCACACCAGGTTTTAATGGCAGGCTATTATTGGCCAACTGTTTTCAAAGATGTGTACGATCATGTGAAAACCTGCCAAACATGCCAAATAACCGCTGCACAAGAGAAGAACCCCGCTATGCCGCTCCAACCAGTGATTGAGGTGTGACCCTTTACGAAGTGGGGACTAGACTTCATTGGTACGATCAATCCACCTTCATCTGCGCAACATCGGTATATTCTAACCGCGACTAATTATTGCACCAGATGGTCAGAAGCTCAAGCACTGAAATTATGCACGAAAGACACAGTAATTAAGTTCTTAGAAGAAAACATTATCACCAGGTTTGGCTGTCCCTATGCTTTAGTTTGTGATAATGGTTCTGCATTTTCTTCTTTGAAATTTTCTAGCTGGGCTTTTGAATATGGGGTGAATTTAAAGTTTTCTTTGAATTATTATCCCCAAGGAAATGGATTGGCCGAATCTACTAATAAGAATTTGTTGAATGTCATAAAGAAGTTGTTGGATAAAAACCCGAGAGATTGGCATACGCAGTTGAGATTCGCTCTTTGGGCGGATAGAGTGAGAATAAAAGGTTCCTTAGGTACATCGCCATATCATCTGGTTTACAGACAAGATCCCATATTTCCGATACAACTAAGGATTCCCACGCTACAATTCATGCAAGAGTGCCTGGACCAAGAAAATAGAGTCAAAACCAGATTGTCCCAGTTGTTACTATTGGAAGAGAAAAGAGATCAGGCACTGGAGAATTTTTCAAAACATCAAGGAATTGTGAAAAGATGGTTTGACCGAAGAACTAGAATAAAAGCATTTAGAATTTCTGACTTAGTCCTTTGTTGGGACAAAGCGCATGAGCGGAAAGGAGACCACGAGAAGTTTGACAATCTATGGATGGGTCCCTATCAGATTTCGGAGATTCTTGGAAACAATGCATTTAGACTGAAGACGTTAACCGGAGAGGATGTTCCATTGCCCGTCAATGGGCGATTCCTCAAACACTATTTCCAGTCTTAGACTCCTCGCGAGTCTTGCTTTTGTACATAATTAGATTAGCTTTCGTTCCAGTTGGGTTTTGTTTTAGTTTAGTTTCCCTCGCTTTGGTGTGCGTTAGTTTAGTTGTTCCTGTTTTCTTAGATTAGATTGCCTTGTTCGCTTTCGTTTGTTGCTTTAGGTTTAGTTTTGAATAAATGAGGATCCACATTTGCAAAGGGTAGTAAAGATTCAAGCACACACTGGTCATTATTCCACAAGGTAATGCACGGATCATTCCTTTGATAAGTATTTGTTAGGGATCCCGGAATCCTAGATTGAATCCTCTAGTTTAACTCTAGGTTAAGACTTGCACTTGGCTAGAAGGGAATCCTCTATTGTGTTTTGATACTAAATCTTATAATCACCATATTTTACACACTTAATGAAATCTCTGAGTCATTATGGTTTCTTAGGCGAAGTCATTGGCTAAACTACGAATAATTAAAAGTCTCGCTTCAGCACCACTATAATGCTCAAACCCAGGTGAGCTTCGATGCTTACAGGCCAAAGTGTGGAAATATGCAAAATATCAAGAATATCAAAAAAAAAGAACCAAAAGAAAGGAATGAAACACTTGGCTTTTGGGTGTGCGGACATCTCTATAGGTGTACAAAAGAATCAAAACAATGATAAATCGTCGGAAGTAGAGCAATCTCCGTGAGATTATAGAAGATAACCTCGTCGGGGCTATAGACGCTTGCTGGCAGCGAGACTCTATCCAAGGATGCTTTTGGAGTTGAGACAAAATATACAAACAGCCATGATGGAACCGAACAGTCATATTGGTCTTACGAGATGGAAATGAATGCACTTGCACCCACTTGTGATGAAGAGAAGAAGTGTCTCAATTCAATTTAGAATTCCTATCCTTTCTGAGTACAAATTTTAACCTAAGGATAAGTTAGTGTGATTTAAATCAAAGATTCTGGATTCATAATGGGTCTTTATCTTAGGAATGTTCTAAAACATTCCACACGTGGAGTCGCCAGATGTTGTGACCTTTTTCACACATCGCCCCATTGCAAATGGGGACCCTCGCTGGTTTGCTCTTAGGGTTTAGCTTAGAGTAGCAATTTCATAGTCTCTGATGTCTGGGAATTTCATGTCAAAGTTTCGAGTCATCACCCAAGCCAAGTTGAGAATTTGGGCCTGAAACTGAACGTAAACATCATAGAAGTGCTTAGAAGACCCTGCAGATGAGGATCGCCTGTGCTTTCGCTCAATTCTGACACTTCCTATTTTTTAGGGATTCTACTTTTTTGCTTTTTGCTTTTTTCATTTTTGGCATTTCTGGACCAATCTGGAATTTACTATTTTTAGAAAGTTGCTTTTTGCTTTTTCTATTTTTAGTAAGTTTCTATTTTTAGAAAGTGCTAGGTGTCACTGGCAGTGGGATCGAAAGTTTCCACTTTTGGAACTAAAAAGCAAGCAAAAATCAAGCAGAGGTCTTGAAAAATCAAAAAAATCATGAGAAAAGCGCATGCAAGGATGAGAAAAGCGCATGCAAGATGAGAAAAGCTGGAAAAGGCACATGCAAAGGTTAAAAAATCAACTGGAAAATTGCACCTTCATGAGAAAATCACTCAAAAATCAAGTAGAAAAAGCGAGAAAATCATGATAAAATTCGCCTAAGTCTGGAGAGGTGCGCCATTAAGGAAATCCAGTTGAATCTTCGAAAAGTCCAGTTGAGAAATCCATTCATCAAAGAGGAATCTTGAAAATTCCAATTGAAATTCAAGAGATTTTGGCAAAATCCACCTTGCACAAGGAATTCCAGTTGGAAAGTTCAAAATTCTAGTTGGACAATGATGAAAATCGACTAAGGCAAGAGAAATTTTGAACTGGACTTCAGGAACTTCAAGTTGAAGTGAAATTCCAGTTGGGAAGGAGAAAATTCCAGTTGAGAGTCAAATTTTTTAAGGAAAGAATCAAAAATTTTCTAAGGCAAAATCGCTTTGGCAAGAGAAAATCCAGTTGAAAAGTAGAAAAGTCCACTTGAGGGTCGAATTTTACTAAAAGGCAAAAATAGAATAAATAACTTAAGTTTTATTTTAAAATGAAACTTAGTTGTCAAAAGGGACGCCTTGTTTGAAAAGTCAAAGATCAAGATAAGATTGCTTTTTTCGTTTTAAAGCAAAGACACCCAATGGAAAGAAGAAGTCGACCTAAACCAATTTGGAAAGGTTTTATTATAAAAGATGATCTTGTGAGCTTATTTTCATTATTTGCAAAGTCGAATTTTCTCACAGGCAAACCCCTCTCAAGCCAAAGACGTCTTTCTTCTTCAGCTGCAAGGGATTTTTAATTCCAGAACATAGAGTGGGATTTTTTCTCTTCATTTCCAGATTTCTCAAACAAGTGCAAGGTTATTACTGGCAATTTTAGTAGGGAGAAGGATCTTTCATTATGGATTTGAGAAAACTTCAGTATAAGTCTTTAAAAATCCAAAAGATTATTTAAAATTCCATGAATGCTCTTTAAAAACAATAAAGGCGGATCAAATTTCATCAAGAATTTATTCTTTACGCAGCCTTTTAATCAAGTTTTGGATTTTTAAATTAATTTTAAAAATCTCTCCAGCCATGAATTCGCCTTTTTTACAAATTTGTTGAAATATTCTAACTTCGAGCTTCGTACAGGCACAATGTCTTCTCCAAAGAACGTGGGAGGTGGAGTCAGGAAAGCTCAAGTAAAGGAAGTCCTCAAAGAATTTTATCCAGAATCCCAATTATCCTCGAAGTGGAAGACGGTAGCAGATACCAACTTTGAGCAGTTTAATGCGATTCAACACAAGAGAAGGATGTTTGGCACTCAGAACGAAATGCCCACGCCTATTGCCACTAACATCGTTAAGTCTGGACTTCATCAAGTAGCAAGATTTCCACCTGCAGTTCAGTGTAGTGAGCTAATGGTCGAGTGTGCCAGAAGGTACAATCCGCAAACAAGATCCATTAAAACACTTAATGGGATCACCTTGGCGTACTTTACGGAGGACTCAGTCAGGGAAGTATTTGGTATTCCCCATCCTCGAAAAATGTTGAACAGGACTCAACAAGAATCACAGGCCATGTTCGATCAAGCCAAGGAATCCTGTATGGACATAGTCAATTCTAACTAGATCAAGGAACCCAAAAGACACCGCTCCAAGTTGCCAAAGAGATTAATTTGCACGGATTTTAAAATAGAATATAGTGATATGATTCATATGCTTAACAGAATTATGGGAACATCTCAAGGAGCTTTTTTCGAAGTATGGATGTTTTCGTATGTGGAGGAGATCATATTGGGAATGGAGGCAATAAATTGGGCGAAGTTAATAAGTGATAATATCGATTTCCAGTTGAGAAGCCTAGAGAAGACCAAAACCTTCTACATGAGTTCTTACGTGGTTTATATCTTGGCGCGGTTCACTAAGTATAGAGGATTGATTTGCAAAGGGGAAGTTGGACTTCGGAAAGATCAACTCAAAGCATATGATTGTTACCCGCACCTCCAGCTACATTACAGGGACAATTTCAAGATAACTAATGACGCCTTCCTTATGTATATCACGCGAGTGCTTCAAGGAACAGTTCAAAGGAGGCTATCTAAAGAAGCTATGGTGATGCTTGACAAGTTCGGATCTTGGTTTATCCAGTTTTCGACCTTTACATATATAAGAGTTCATGGATTCTCGGATGCTTCGTATAGACTCCCTCGGTATCCCACAGACAAGATTGTTATGCTTGAAGTTGCGAGGCAACTGGCATGTGTAGATTCTATTCAAGCAAAAAAGAACAAACAAGGAGCGGATTTTCCGGTTGCAATTGGAAAAATGCTAGAAGTCTGCCCCTCATTACAATCAGCCAAGACAGCAAGGGTAGAGTTGCAATTTTATAAGTTCAACGCTTATAATCCAAGCTCTGATTATGACCCGTACTTAAGAGTTCACAGAAAAAAGTCCCTTCATGTTATGCAGATTGAAGACTATTGGTCTAACTTGGTGGACGAGTATGGAGTCAGGAAGAAGACTTGGTCCAGAATTCCAATTGAACTTGTAAAAAGGTGTGACTAGTTCCCTATACCTGACCAAGTAAAAGATAACGGGGACTACATACATCCTCAATTTGAACGGGAAAAAGATAAGCCTATCTTGTTGCCTAACTAGACACAACCTGATGTGACCGATTTGAACATATTGATGAAGGATATTTTAGCATACTCAAGGGAATGGGTTGACAGTCAGATCAGTAGGTTGAGGAAAGAAGGAATTTCTCTTACCTATGCCACATTGAGCAATAAGGAAAGCCAGGAGGAAGTAATTGGCGGAAGTCTTGATGAACTTTCATATCCTAGTAAGCGAAAGGTAGTGAGTAAAAATCTTCACACAAAGGAAAAAGAATCAACTGACAGAGAATTGGAGAATAAGAAGCAAAAAGTGAGTGAAATTCCATCATCCTCAAGTACTCTATCTGTTGGAGTAATAGAAAAGGTGTCCATTGCTGAGACCGAACCAAGTCATGAGCAAGAAGTCGAGTTCCAAGAGTTAGAACAGTTGGATTCTCTCCAAGAACAAACCCTCACTGAGTGTTTGGAAGGGGATGATACATTGATGATTGAAGGCGTAGGAGATACAGAGGTCCTTGAGAACAATGAAGAGCTAGGAGACGAGGTAATTTCTGCTCTAAAAGGAATTAATGATGATGTTCAATTAGAAGATGGGATGGAAGTATCCACTATCCCAGCTTGGTTGACCGAAAGTTTGATGAAGAAGTCTAGACCACTGGATGAACCTCAACCAGTTGAAAGCATGCGTAATCATACACAATAGTGTGGTTTACAATTCCCGAGAGGAATTTTAGTGAAATCACATATTTTTAGAAAATATAATGATTTAAGCCTTAAAAAGTTCCATTTTAAGGATTCAATTGAAGAGGGTTTGATCAAATCACCTTAGATCAAAACCCCTTGGATAGAACCTCGCTAGTTTTAAACCATACCTATAAATGCGTCTCCTTTACACCTATCAAAATGCTGATAAAAAATCACTTTTGATTTAGCTTTTGGGGATCAAATGAATTCATTTAAAATTTATTTCAAATGATTATGGTATTCCTTAAAACAAGCTATCCAATGAATATAATTTTAATATGTTTTGGTTTTGTTATGTATTTGTTTTTTAAGTTTTATTAAACATAGGTTTTTCATCGAAAATGAATTTCTTTGTTCTTCACATGTGGAAAAATGAAGATTATCAAAAAAAAATTGAAAAATATGAGTGCACGGATATTGAAGTCCTTGATCCAACAAAAAAATTAAATTAAATTTTGACATATGCAAAAAAAGTTACGCTTATACGGGCTATGTCTAAATTGTAATTTGTTTGACTTTGAAACTTGATTAAGGAAAAACATTCAATAAAAAACTATCTAACCAAGTGGAAGCGCTAGATATCGAGTTACAAATCTAAATTTGAAAGAATTAGAATTTTATCCTTCATGGAAAAAGTTATGCGTTATACTTGCAAAGCGCTAGCTTTTAAAATGTTGTTTTCTCAAAAATCAATTTTAGGGAGATGGAAAAAAAAGTGAAATTTGATTCCAAATTTTTTTTAAAAATATTTTTAGAATATACATAAATTTTATGAGACTTTAGTTTGCACCATCTTCAAATTTCTCACGCTTTAGCCGCTATAGGTACCCAAATGTGAAGATTTAGTTAAAAATAATAATTCCAAAGTGTCCAGTAATAAAATTGTAAACCACTATTATGGGATCACTTCCATGCAAGACTTCTTAGAGAGAATTGGCAAAGCTAAAACGCCAAGGAAGCCTAAGAAGTATTCTCAGATTACTAGGAATGATGCAGGATCCAGGATCTTACAGGTGGCAGTCCCGAAAATTGATAAGCCAAGAGATCAGATTACTCCTATGGATTATGATGTTACAATGTTGGACATTGGGCCAACCACGATAGATCAGGATTTCCATGAGTTGGCAGACACTTCCAAAGCCATCAAGGATAAATTCGACAAAACAGAGGAGAAGAAGGAAAGGCTAGAGTTAGAAAATCTAAGGCTAGTGGAGTTCATTTTGCAGCTAACAGCTCCTTTGCGCCAAGAAAGTGAAGCTTTTATTCCACCATCATCTCTTACTCTGGAATCCGTTGATGTTCTTGAGGCTATGAGGATCACGAGTCAAGCAACCAAGAGTTGGGTTATCAATATTTCAAAACAGATGGAGCAATTCTTAGAGAAGTGCGCTCAGACTTATGACAAATCTGCCTTGCTTATAGCTGAAGTTAGTCAAATTGAAGACAATTGGGAAGACTTCCAGTACGTAAATGATAAAGTGATACCTCGTTTGAAGGTTTTAAAGGAAGTTTCCCTGCAAATATTAATTCAGGAAGGTGTTATTGAGGAAGGAGCCTCATATGATTTCAGCAGGTGGTATCATTCCTTATTAGCTAAAAGGAAGACATATGATGGAATAAAGGAAGAATGTGCTGTTATACGGAGTGCAGTTGAGAAAAATCAATTCAAAATCCTCACTTCTCTTGAAGGATTAACAGGGCAGGAGCATCACGATGCAAATGGCTTAGATTTAGAAGGACTGAAGAAAAATGTGATGAACATTTACTTCAAGGAAGTGTAGATTATTACAGAGAACCAGCTTGATGATATGGCTTCCCTTTTGAACTTTATGGATAACTTTCAGAAATAGGAAGATAGATGGGAAAGCACTTTCACTCAATTCCTTGAAACCTTGGATGTGATAGGAGTGCAACTGGATTCTGTGCCAATCATCTCAATGGAGGAACTCGATTCTGTGTTAGCTAAATTTCTTGCATTTGTGGCTAAGGAGTAGTCCAAAGGGAATTGCATTCTGGATTCCCACTTGCTCGAATGATTCGCAAGATGTCATCATTTTCCATACTCCAAGTGGCTTGTTATGTTTGTGCCATGTGTCCTTTGAGTTGGTTATGCTTTTTAGGGTTAGGGTTTATTGAAATGATCTTGGCCATTGATCTCAAATCAATCTTGGTTGTTGCTTTGTAATTGGGGTGCCTATATAAACCCCACGCATTTCATTCATTCAGGGAGAGACTTATGAAATTGTTGCTACTATTGCTATTCAAATAATATGTGGATTCAGAGTTGAGCATGTGTTATTTTTATGAGCTCGCATGGTTTCATGATTTCTTCAATAGAGTAAATTGGTTTTCAGCATTTTTAAATGAATGAAAGATTGATAGTGTTGGAGATAGTGAAATTAGTTCATACCTTTTTCAATTGAATGATTTTCAATTTGATGTGTAAGGTTAGTCTGAACATTGAAACTGTTTAACTCGAATTCTATTACCTATATGCATTGATCGAATTGATGGTGGTATTGTGTAATAGGACATCTTTCGTAAACCCATTGAAGATTGCACCGTCTTTGTCTAGTTGTAGTACTGTGCTTGGCAAAGCAAAGATTGGTTTAAATTTCACTATCCAGCATTTGTCTCTTAAGTTCGTAGGAGTAGAACTTTGCATAAATCTAGTTTATTAACCCTCATCTCTTTTCCTTTTATTTTATCCTAAAATCAAAAATCCCAAAAACATAAGAGCATTCAACGTCAAATCAATTCTAATTCCTACTTTGAATAATCTACTATCTAAGGTCCCTTTGTGAAACCAGCATATCACATCATCCATTGAGCTTGTCCATCCCCCCAAAATGAAACATTGGAATTACCGTATGACCTTTCTAGCAATCTTAGCATAAGAGGTAGTTCTTCAAGAGAGGATAAAGTTGTCTTTGGGCATTTTTATTCTGATGTTTGGTGTGTCACAAAACACACAACACTACCCTGGAGGATCTCTTTTTCCTATTGAAAGTAGGGAAATAGGTGCATACCCCCATTCAAAACCTACCTCATCTATTCCCCTTCATTTCACTACCATGGCTGCAACTTCTCCATTAGGTGAAATTTGGTCCCATTTTGTTGAATAACCCTCCTTATACCCAGGATCTACATGAGAGAGAAGACGAAGGGAGCTATGAATGTACACCAAGTTTTGTGCTTTCTTTGACCCCAATCGGTTCCTCTTTAGTGAATGAATAAAACCACATGTACTCCAATTTCTCTCACAAGATGAAGATTTGACTACTTGTGACAGTAATCTTATTGCAAAGGATTGCAATTTAGGAGTTTCACCTCCATGGTTCCACCACCACTCTATAGGGTCTCTCTTCGCTTGCATATCATATGAAGCTTCCACAAAAGAAAAAACACCTTGCCCATATGAAAACTTGTTCCATTGACTCCTCATAATTGAAGCTTCCTCGCCTTGGCCATAAATCTTTTTTATTGTAGCCCAAAATATCTTCAGTACCTCTTTATCCTCATATGGAGCCCTCTTATTGGTCCCTTATATATTATGCCATTTAGGATTTAAGACATAAGCAACACAATGAAGGGGTTTGTTAAGTATGTTCCATTTTCCATGTAAATTTCTCCCAAACATGGCTTGTCTGAATCTACAAATTTGATCACCTCACATATGAGCTTAATAAAGTCCACAACAAATTTAACATCAACCCAAAAACGATCATCAAGGACCATACCTCTCACCTCAATTGCATCATTTGAAGTAGATTGCCTCTAAGTTTCCCATAAGTCACTAACTATAGTAGAACACAAAGCTCCTTTCACTTCACAAAGATGGTCAAGAAGAATAAAATAAGAAGCAAACCGTGTATCAGCTAGTTAGAGAAGTTTCACCTTGGAAAATTTTCGATAAATGGCTTGTATGTGGTGATGGTTATATATGAACATCTGAAATTTTTCTACCCTTTTCTATGAGAGCTAAAATCCACTGAAACTTTCCAATATCTTTGAGGGCATTATTCGATGAATGCACACAACATTGTGTCCAAAATACATGCTTGTACTTTTTACACCAACATGTATGCCGCTTTACAAACAGGGGCAACATTTGTAACAATTTGGACTACATGTGACGCCCCCACCTCCTCAATGTCATAACATAGCTGGTTAAAAAGAAACTCTGCATTTTTTCTTTCCCTAAACAATCTATTGCCTTCAAAAAATAAGGCCCTTTCCTACATGTTACCATGATATTAAGTAGTGGACGATTTCTTGTATTTACCCACCCATCCATCACAATGTTGCATCCTTATGTAGCCCACACTCTTTTTATTGGTACAGTTTGTTGCACTAGTTGAATTTTTCTTTATCAATTAGAGTAGTGCAAAGCTTTTCATACATAGGTGATTTATACCCAGTTGGTGCATTAGTGGTAGCTTGGACCATCTTTGCATATAAAGGTGAGAGAGCAACATTAAACTATATTCCATTTGCATAAAAGAAGCATGCAATCGTTGCATCAACTACTTCTCAACCTTGCACATCAAATAGTCTTCCAATGGGTTTTGAGCTACCAATGTGTGGTCTCTTGTGAGAATATTTTGCTAGTATATCTCTAGAAGACACATCCACCTCTGCCTCTCTATTTTGATTTTGATTTGTAGTAGTTGTCCCTATTGTTGAAGCATGAGAGCTCAAATTAGAAACTTTCCCATTAGCCCTTTCATGATTCCTCACAACATCATATCATTATTCCACCCAAACCCTTCAACCTTGAAACATTATCATAATACTTCCACAATGGGTACAAGCCTTATTTTCCCCCACTTGACATTCTACACAATATATATATTAGCAGCATATCGGATATGAGATAAATCACTATGTAATTTATATTTTTTTAAATAAAAATACGCAAATATATCGTGAAGCTTCATCTCTGTAAAAATTAATAATGTTTGGAAGTTCTCCTAGTGTCGTCCTATACCCATATAAAAGAGCTAGTCTTGTTGCATATGCTATGTAAATTACTAAATAGTAAAAATTGAATATGATCCTACAGTGTTTTGATAAGTCGTAGTAGCTTTGTCTAATGTCTATTTACTTGTGCTTGATAAGTTTATGTATAGGGCATGTATGACAAATAGTAATAGTTCATAAGGGTTTCTTATTTTGACCTGCTCATGAGCCATCATACTAAATAGTAAATACTAAATCTTAGTATAGTAAGCAGAGCAACCGAAGAATTAAAAATAATTTACAACCATTGCCATTATTTATTATTGCCTATTGCACTAGTCGACATCACTCGTTGTTGGGTGAGTGAGCTTCTTTGGAATTGGACGATTAAGAATTTAACTATGAATACGCATTACTCCTAATCGCTCGCTAGTTGCTCCTAAATTCCTAATAGTTGAGCGAATAGGCATTACAAATTTACAGATTACTTATTAAATTATTAAAAAAATTAAAAAACCTGGTGGTTATTTGGTTTTTGAGCAGCTTTGAGACAAGTGTTTGAAAGGCTAAAAACTTTAAAAATGCATGCATTCGAAGTCTATTGTCTAGCGTTTGAGAAATGCAAATCAGTGGTAGTGGTTGTAACTTTGACGGCCCTCACAAAAACCGCGGTGGAACGAGATATCGCAGCTCCCCAATATTTCGACCACCCTTAGAAAAATTGCGGTAGAATGAAAGTGTTATAAAGTTTTAATCTTTTAACTTTTAACTTTTTAAGATGTTAGGATTTTCGATATTTTTCCACAGGAGACACCATTTTCGTAGCCAAAGACCGCATGAGACTATTCGAGACTTTGACACGTGTTTCCTCTATCTAGGTGCGTTTCCAAGTACGTATCTAGGACCAGAGACACGTCCCTGGGGCATGAGATGCATCTCCCAACAACTCTGCATGTAATTGCAGTGGTATTTAAGTCAAAAGTTACTTTTGGGGAGATATTAAAAATTGAATAAAGATCAAGATGCATAAGAAGGGTTAAGAGCATCTTCTATTATTAAATCTTATGACACAGTCAATCATTTCATAGAGCACCCGGGATTGGGATCTTGGTCAATTTGATCATTATGACAAAATTTATAACATATATGACATTGGAAGAGGATGTAAGGTGCATAAGAGGATTTACTATTTAGGGTATATTAACCAGGATTTACTATTTAGGGTATATTAACCATTTTGGTGACATGTGAGATATCCTTAGAAAAATGAGGAGAAAAGCTTTGAATATAAATAGGTATTTAAAAATAAACTTGGAGCAAATGGTAAATTGGAGTAATACAAGGCCCAATTAATGGAAAAAGCTTACTCTTAAATTGAGGGAGTGGATTGCAATTCTTTTTATTTATTGTTGTTCCTTTAAATTGAGAGGTAAATCAAATGTATTTAAAAGAAAAAAACTTTTGTACATGGAGGCCTTGATACAGAAATATTAATGAAATAATCTAACAATTTGGTAATGAAGGGTCAAGGACACTTGGTTTGCATGTTAAATCAATCTTTATATAATTTGAAGCAACCACCAAGAATGTGGTATTTACAATTTGATGATTTTGTATTGCATCATGAATTTATTATAAGTACAAATTAATTGATGATCTATTACTAATCTTATATGCTAATGATATGTTATTTATTGGAAACAATAGGGAATAATAAAGGAACTTAAGGGTTAATTATAGGTACTTTTGATACGAAAGATTTAGGGGCTGCAAAATATATTTTGGATATGAAAAACTATTGGGATTAGGTTAATTGAAAATTATGGTTAAATCAGAAGAAATATGTTGATCCACTATTTTATAATATTTTACCATGCAAAATTGTAAACAAATTAATATTCCCTTTCTAATTGGTATGAGGCTACCTCTAGAGCAATGTCCTAAAATAGATGATGATCTTGAAGACATGCATAAAATTTTATATGTTAGTATTGTGGGAAGCCTTATATATGTCATGGTCTATACAAGGCCTAATATTGCCCAAGAAATTCTATTTCCAAGTATATTTATAGTTCTCATATATTTACAAGGAATGTCTAACTATTGCTTTTCTATCATGGGACTAATGTTGTGGATAAGCTGGTTGATTTACAAGGCTTTGTTGATTTTGATTGGACTAGTGATATAGATTGCAAGAGGTCCAAAAATGGCTATTTATTTACTTTGTTTCAAGGAGTAATTAGTTGGATGAGAAAATGACATTATACAATCCCATTTTCCACTATAGAAGTAGAGTGCATGGCAATGATACATGCTTGTAGGAAGGTAATGTGGTTAGAAGTATTATGTTCAAGTATTGGTTTTTAATGTAAACATGTGAGAACTAGATGTGACAATCAAAGTGCCATTTGTTTGACTAAAAACCAAATATATCATGCCTACATAAAGAACATTGATGTTTAGTATTACTTTGTGAAGGAAATCGTTAAAGGTGGTAGAGTCATGTTATAGAAAGTGGGTACCATAAAGAATATTGCAAATTCTCTTACTACTGCTAATGAACATAAAGAAGTTTGGTTGGTGCTAAGAGGCCACTCATCTCTCATCTTTGAGAGTTTGATTGATTATGTTCCCTTATTATGCCATTGCAATGGAAATTTTAATTGGGGGAATATTGTGATTAGGTGTTGTTCACCTTACAAATCTTAGACAAGTTATAATATTTTTTTTTAATATTATTGATAAATAATTATTATATTTCCAAGAAACATGGAGGGTAGACTTTGATACCCCTCTATGTGGTAGGAATTTTTTTTATTAGTTAATTATCCTCTAACATGTAATTGTAATGGCATTTAAGTCAAGTTACTTTTGCGGAGACATTAAAATTTGGGAATAGATCGAGATCAATGTTACCCAGGGACGCATCCCCAGGTCTAAATCCCCTCGTCCTCATCCCAGAAACGTCCCGGGGACAGGGGTTGGCCAAGGGACGGCAACAATGTACTATTTTTAATATCACATAATGAATTTTGAATTTTGAATGCATATTGAGTATATTGACAATGAATTCTTAACACAAATGTTATATGCTTGTTGAAAAATGAAGGTAATATTGTAGCTTAAAACTTGTAAAACTATGAGACTGTAGATCTAATTAAGTGCTCTTTGTCACAATTCTTTGTGTATGATTATCTGTTTCGATCAATTTTACCAATTGTAGAAAGAGACAGAAGATTGTAGAAGAATGAGACAAGAATATAGAAGTGACACAACATATACGTGGAGAAACCCTTTCAGGAAAAAACTCCACCAGAATCAATAGTGCTTGTATTATTTAACCTCATAACACAATTACAATAATACTGTATCAATCCTTGATTGATATGCTTCATTTCCTTCAATAATCCTTCTTCACAACCTACAATAAACTCTCATACACTTGCTGCAACACAAGCTATCTATGCATTCCATGTGACCAAGCATGAATCCACACATCCCATGCCATGCTTCAAACCCTCACACATGCACAAGCTCAACCTGTTAACTTGCTACAAACTTTGATGCACTTGCTGTAATTAATAGACAATTAATGAGCATGTAAACTCATAAGAGTTGTACAATACAAGAGCATAAAGTTCCTAACAAGATCTACACCTAGATTGGGCAAGTAGAGTTCCATCGTGTAATCTGAAGTCAAACCAAAGTCTTCCTCAATTTAGGCACCCCAAATTGATCACTTAACTGAACCTTGGTCAAGAAAATATCTTGCAAGCTTCACCTCAAAGTTGGCACCCAAGAATGGGCCAACTTGACTGAACCTTGTAAATATCTTCTCATACAAAAGGTGTTAACTAAAAGATGCCAACTTGGGCGCCCAAGGTGGTCCCAAGTCAATCTTAGTTAACTAAAATATATCTCTCCACCAATTCATGCAAATATGATGCATGATTGATCATCCCCACTTAACTGAATGTAGCCACCTTTTATCTGCCATGCAACTCAAGTCATGGGCATGCAACTCAAGTCAACTAAAGTCAACTAACATGCAAATCAAACTAACTACATGCAACTCAAGATAATTGAACCATAATTGAATTGAACTAAACTCCACTCATGTAAATGTCAATCCCTAACTTCTAGGATCTTTGCATGCATTATTGAAGTGTTATCTTTCATCCAAACAATTAACTTAACTCAAGGCGGGTTCCACCTTCCATGTAGGCAACCCATGTGCTCCTATTTTGTAGGGGCTCTTCTTGGGCGTCCCCACATGTTCCTATAATTTAGAATTAATTACAAATGCCAATTTACATGTTCATTTCATTCAAATTTAATCTCTTTCTAATCCTAGTGTTGGGGAACACTTTCCAAGGACTTAGGACATACATGAAATAATATTTAGGATTTCAATTAAATGGCATCTTATTCCCAACAATGCTAAGTTTCTACAATGTATATATGCATGCTTTATCCATGTTTTCATATGAATATTTAAAGTTTCCCTATATATTTTAAAATTTTCTATATTTTATATAAACGTCCCCCCGTCATCCCCAAATTTGGCCTAAAAATCAAAAACTTGGGGACTTGTCCCACCGTCCCCTACTATTCCCGTCCCAAAAACTTGGGTTAACACTGACCAAGATGTATAAGGTGTAAGAGCATCTTCTATTATTAGATCATATGATAAATATGGTCAATCTTCCCATGGAACACCCAATATTGGGATCTTGGTCAATTTGACCATTATGACATAATCTATGAATTTTATGACATGAGAGGTGGATATAAAATGTGCAAGAAGAGTTACTTACTATTCAATGTATGTTGATTATTTTAGTGAGGCGTGAAATATCTTATAAGGATTTGGATGTCTAGTTTTGGGTGTTTGGTATTAGCCACTTATTTTGGAATACCATTCATGGTATCTTGTATTTATCTCTCCTACATATTGGTGCCTTAATATAATAGTAGGATTATATTGTTGTGCAATTCATTCAAGAACCATTATACTACCAAGTACAAAAGGATAGGTTGATGTATTAGAATTTATATTATCATTAATATAGGCCTAAGTCTCTTTGGGTGTTGATGTTTTTCCTATTACGGTTTCTCCACCTAAATCTCGGTGTTATGGTTTCTATCTACTTTATGGTTTATTTCTATTTATATTTATGATCTCTCATTTGTTACTAAATTTAGACAATAATATCAAATTAATGGCTTACTGCACCAATCCACTATGTGCTCTCACGATGCCCATAAGGTATATTGAGATCACTAGAAAGTTTCGCAAGTATTGGGATACAAACCATTTTGGTATATTTTTTCCTAAAAGTAGTTGTCTAGGTCAAAAACCCTTTGTAGAAGGTTTCAAAATATTACATAGGATTTTTGTTTCTAGCTAAGCTAGATTTAGACTCCAATACCTAGGCCTCATACAACATTTGTATACGTACTTGAACTTTTACATACATTTTGGTATATCACAAGACTCTTTAGAGTTAGGAGATTCCTCACTATAGGAAGTCATTAAAATTTATAGTGTATTAGCTAGTGATTAACTTGTCAAGGAGTTACTCTCCTCATACTTCAAAGACTAGATAGTACAACTTTAGAGTAGTGCAATCCTCCATAGTTAAATCTCTAAAATATTAGATTGATTCACTATTTACAAATGAGAGAAGTATATCAAATGGTCTACACACCACACACACCTCAGCCTAGCAATTTCCCTATTCTCCCTCACTTCATAATTTGAGCATAAATAAACAAATTTAGAACATATAAGTCTAAGCACTTTTGTTGTAGCATATTAGTGGGACAACATACAACAATGTCCTAGAAAATCAATAGTCTACAAATTGCAAAATTTTGTATCAAATACATCAACAACATTCAATTCCTATATAGATTGTTAGTTTGCAAATTTTAGACCAAATTTCTCTCAAACTTCGAAGAATTTGATAGTTTTATTTTTAAAACCCACCTGTACCATATTATTTATTAAAATAAAGTTTACAACACTATTTACCCTGGATCAACATAATTATCTCTTTGTAATCCTTTCTTCCATAGTGGTTACTTAAAGATGACTATTTTGATACATAACTTCGGCAACCCTTTTTGGTTGAGCTAGTTAGTTTACACATCATCCAAGCACCTACCCATTGCAATTATCGCTTTGCACTAATAATTTTAATATATAAATTTAGTCAACCTAAAATATCACTTTCGCTAGCAATATAATGCCTCCCATGACCAAAGCTAACATACAAGACCTCCAACATCAATTTGCTTCCCTCCACAATCAATTCAATACCCTCCTTAGTAACTTGGTCCAAGTAGATTTTTAGAACCTAAATGTTACACTCAACTGATTAGCTAACAAACACTAAAACTATTCATCTCATTAAAATCACTTTTATGATAACCTATCAGGGACCCCTCTTAAGCCACTAAAGACTAGTATACCCAAATTTCATGGAGTTGCAACATGGTTAGGTACGATAGAGCATTACCCTGATGTCCATCGAATTCTTCCTAAGGAGCGTCTCACAACAACCTTCAATTTAGAGGGATTGGAATCTTAACGGTATCTAGTATGGTGTACAAACACTTTACCTAGCATATCAAGATGCCATGAATTTTCTAAAGCTTTTCTAGCCCACTTGGTTGAGACATCTATGAGGACCTAAAAGGAAAGCTCTTCAAGTTGGTCTAGAAAGGAATTGTTTTTAGTACATCACTAGATTTGGTGTGTACCATTTGACACAAGACCTCAAATTCCTCTCTTTGCAATTACTTTATGTATGACTTAAAAACTTGCTAACCAACTCCACCACTATGCCCATTTCTACAACAATTTCCAAATTATGGTGGAAAGTGTTGTAATGTTAAAGTTAGTATGAGGGAATCTAAAATGACCACTAACATGCATGCTCTCTACTTGGGTGGTGTTTATGTGCTGTTAAAAGTGTAATAGGTGTAAACATTAAAGTCACTCATTTGTGATTATTCCTAGCTTTGGATAAAATTTAGTCAATAGGGCAAGGACTATACTTTGTGAGTTATTAAATTTGTTGATCTTCACCACATGGAGAAGTTGTTAATGAAATGATATTCTAGTATTGTTGTATAGCTCCAATATATTGCAGCTCTTGATCTCTCTCATCCTTCTCCTCCTTCATATTTGTAAGGGATATTAGATCAAGATAACCAAGTTTTTGAGGAACCTAAAGGGTTGCCCCTATATTGGCCATATGAACATTTCATCCCCTTAATACCTAATAATTCACCTCAAAATATTCAACCCTATCACTATCCTTCTTAAAAAATAGATGAAATTGAGATAGTTTAAGAGTAAATGGAGAAGAGTTTCATCAAAACCAATAGAAGACATTCCATCCCTTATGATGATGGTTCCTAACCAAGATGGGAAATGATAAATGTGCTTTAATTATAGGAACATAATAAATTGATTATTAGAGGTAAGTACCATATTCTCATCATTAGTGATTCACTCAATGATCTCTTTAGGGCCAAATGTTTATCAAGCTAGATTTTCACTTTAGATATCACCAAATTTGAGTTGAGGAAAATAATCCCAAAGTGGTTTTCAAGACACATGAAGGTCGATATAAATTCTCGATGATACCCTTTCACTTGACTAATGGTCCCTCTACATTTAAGAGTTTGATGGATAAGGTGTTCATAGGTTACCTCTGTAAGATTATTTAGGTCCTCTTTTATGCCATCCTCATTTATGATCATACTTGGGCTGATAAGCTTCAATATGTGTAGATTGCCCTCAAGATTTTAAAGGATTCTTCCCTTCTTAACAAGCACTCTAAGGATGCCTTTGGGGTGCAATAAGTGGAGTAGCTTAGACATTATTTTCCAAGAGGGAATCAAGGTGGACCAAACAACATATTAAGGTAATGCAAGAATTTCCTAAAACTAAATACATCAAGAGTTAACAAAGTATATTATGCCTAATTGGATACTATCATAAGTTTATCTATAATTATGGTAAAACGGTATGACCTCTAACAATATTACTAAAAATAATTCTTTTGTATGGAATATAGAGGTAGAAATGGCCTTTCATGCCCTCAAAGGTGTTATGTGTTCGCACCAATTTTCCACATACTTAATTTTCACAAACAACTCACCATAGAGTATTATACTTTAGGGAAACACATAGATGGTATTTTGATACAAGGGGTTCAATCATTCACCTTCACCAATAAGAAATTGGAAAGGTGAAATCTCACTAAATCCACCCATGAAAAAGAGATGATGGCTATCCTACATGTTTAATAATGGTGTCCTTACATATTGGGCAGAAATTTTCAAATCAAACTATTCATCAAAGCCTAAAATATTTATTGTAGAAAAGGGTGTCCTCACCTAAACAATAGAAGTAACTAAAATTTTAGGTTATGATTATGAGATTATCTACAAAAAATGTGAAGAAAATATGCTTAGTAATTCACTTTCACATAAGTATAGAGGTAAATGTTCATTTTTCTCTCTCCATTTTCATAGCCTTTTGGATGAAAATTATTCAAGTCTAGAGTGGGAAGTTAATACTAGAATTTACCATATTATTCATCAATTAGAACAAGATCCTTAGTCAATGTCAAGATCTACATGGTTGGGAAGAGTGTTAAAATATCATGAACACATTTATTTATGCAATAACTCCCAACTTAAGAATCAATCATACATGGAACTTTATTCATCCCCAAAATAGGTTACTCTTGAAGATGTATGAGCATGTAAAGCAAAAATTCTTTTGAGATGGACTAAATTGAGATGTAAAAAATTTGTGCCAAGTGTGGTATGCCCACACAAGAAAGAGGCGATAGTCAAACTAATTGGATCTTTATAACCACTTCCTATTCCCTCAAACATGCATTAGGCAAATATTTCTATGACTTTCATTATAAAGCTTCCTAAGTCTAGCAATAAACAAGATAATTTAATCATACTTGAATATCTTACCAAGTATTCCAATCTATGTGCTCTACTCCACTATCAAACATGAGCAGGTGTGGCACAATGCTTCTTAGACACGCTCTTCAAGCTTTATGGTATACCTTGATTCATTGTTAGTGAATATGATCTTGCCCTCACAAGCAACTTCTAGCAAGAATTATTTAAGTTGTAAGACACTTCATTAAATGTGACTTCAACCAATCATCCTCAAACTAATCGCCAAATAAAGGTTGTAAGTAAATGGTCAAAAACTAAGTAAGATATTTATGTTGAGCAACAAGGAGATGTGCTTAATGGTTGCTACTAGTGGAATGGTGATATAATACCAATTATCACAATGTGTCAAAGATGAAACCTAATGAGGCTCTTTATGATCAACCCCCACCTTTGGCTAACAATGTTCCAACTTCCAAGGTTGAAGTTGTTGATAGCTCACTTTCCTAACAAAAGAAAGTTCTTAATGTCTTTAAGGATAATTTATAACAAGCAAAAAACCATATAAAATAGAAGGGTAAATACAAGCTAATGGATCTACTTTTATTGGAGGAGTTGAACTTGAAAAAATCTTGACAAGAGCAAGTACCCATTTAAGATAAAGCTCCTAAACCTAAACTCCTACTTGCATGAAACGAGTACCTATCTTGATTTACATCATGTACTCATTCCATTTTAGAACTAGTACGTATTTTGGACCCAGAATGTGTTTCATAAAATTTGAAATTTGAAACCCACGATGTTGCTTTTATTTTAGGATTAAAACTCAACCCTCAATCTTGGACCCGCAAGTACAATGCCATCAAAACAACACGAGAAAAACTAACTTTAAAAATATGATTGACAAAAAAAAGGGAGTTTTTTTGCAAAATTAAAACCCATTATAAGTGATGATATTTATTTTTAAATATGTTTTCTTTATGATTGGACATGTTTTTCTACTTAATAATTAATTTCTAAGGAAAGTGGTTCATAAATTTAAAATCAATTAATTAATTTAAATTACTTGTAGGGTTGTTTATTTAAGATATCACCCAAGGTTGCTTTCGAGACAATCATAGCATAACATCTCTCGTCACAAAATCAATTTATATTAGACTTAATTCATAATAAACTTAATTGTATCAATCTTTATTGGTATTGGATACAAATTTAAGTACTCATAGTTATCACAAATATTAATGAGGATGGGAAATAAATTACGAGCTTACCTTTATATTACCCTAAGCCTAGATTTTAATTTATGAAGATAAGAGATTAGAAAATACATGAAGATTTGTTCTTAAATTTTTGAGATCTCTCATTTTTCAATTATCATGACCTAGATATGCTAGTTTCGTCATTAAAATTAATTAGTTCATTTCAAAAAATAATTAAATAAAAGCAATGCCATTGTAATTTTACCTTCATACAACCCTAACCCATTTTCTTTCCAAACACAAATAAAACAAGCAAAAAGAGGCTTTAAGTCTTGAGACTTATACAAGTTGAAGCTATCATCAACACCATATTTACTAGTTACGTGATATTTAGTTAACTTTTTCTTCTTGGCAAAGTCATCAGACATTTCATTTCTTCAATTTTTATTTTGTAAGCTATTTTTTAGTCTTAAGTTTTTCTATCTCCATCACAAATTATGAAAGATGATTGAATTAATTTGCTTTATTAAATAATGAGGCCATGGAAAATAAAAATTCCTATGTGAACTCTAAGGGTGTGATTTTATATCCACCCATTATTTTTTTGTGAATGTGTGATATTTTTTATAATGACAATCTAGACACTTGTTCATCAAAATTCTCCATTTATTTAGAATATTGATTATTGACCAACACCATATCTACTAAGTATGTGCAAATATTATAACAATGAATATTTAAATTATAATCATTTCTTTAAAATGCCATCTTATATTTTGTTCTTTCATATTTAATTTTATAATTTAATTATTAAATCAAAATTGCGTAACATTATATATTGTGATTAATGATTGAATTAATTTCAATTAATCAATATAATAAAAAATGTTTTAATTTGAAACAAGAATAAAAATATTATCTGCCCTTAATGCAATTTGTGTTTGCTTAATAGGATTAAATTACTAATTTTGCACTTGATAAGAGCTTCACAAATATTTTTTATGCACATTCAATAAGCTTAAAAAGTAGCTTTTAATATTATTTATTTTATTTTATTTTATTGGAATCTCAAGGTGATTTGCATGAACCAAAAGTGCATTTGTTGAACTTTAAATCTAACTGTATATTTATCAAACTTGCAATCTCATGAGGAAGTCAATGATGATAGCATGGGGAGATTCTTCTTTTGCAATAATTTTATAATTATTGATATTTGATCTTATTTTAAGAATGTTATCATTAAGGCATACAAAATAGGCCGATCTCATTTGTGTGGTTGCAACATTAAATTAAGGGCCTCTACTATCTTGGAAAAGATATTTTTTATGTTTTAATTATTAATGGAGGAAATGAAGGTCACATATGTATGGTGTCATCATGTATAGGTGGATAAACATTACACAGTCCACTTATTAATATGATAGTCAAATGTAAGTGAGGTTTTTAAAGCAATTAATAGTTAAGGCTACATATGCAAGCTTCTAATAGACCTCATCTTGTGTGCATGCCATGAAGAACACATTATAAGAAATTTATATTTTAAGTGGATAAAAAATATCTTAGAAAATACAAGTGAATTATAGATGTTCATTTGCAACCACCATAACCAATTTTTAATATTTTTCAAGGAATTCCTCATGCAAGTAGAGACTTTACTTACATCCCAATTTATTTTAATACAGATAATGCTTGTGTTGTCAAAGAACTTACAACTAAAGATAATGACTTAAGAATCAACTAGGTGGGATTTTCCAACATAGATTTGGGAAGAGAATAAGGAAATCATTACTAATTTATTTTGGTAAGATGTGAGATACACCACAGTGACCACACCATTATAGCGATGGTTTTATAATCATTAAATGAGTAATTTGATAGGTATGACCAAAGAGACATTCATGAGTGCATAGATAGATTGCTCGATCAAGTGCATTTCAAGATTCCTCAAAAATGTCTACCATGTGATTCTATCGTCACCACATTCAACACATCATTCAAGGTTCTTCATGGATGTTGAATAATCCATTACATTATACAAACATACACCTTTTGAGGCTCGGATAATTTATGGGAAGTTAGAATAGGATCTAACTCAAAGTGGACATAGGAAAATTTAAATAAACTAAGAGTTATAATTATTCAGAGCATAATTTTTAGAAAAGAATTAGAGTCAACTGATCAACGTAAAAAATGTATACAACAAAGAATGGCTATCCGTAATGAGCCTTGTAATGAAATCTTCAATGTAATCAGGTCAAACATTAGAGGATTTTATTGTGTGGCAAAAAGAACTATGGCCATTCCTTGCTTTCGTTTCCTATTAGTGAAGCCTAAAAATGGGGACTATAGCTTACCATAGGTGTTCCTATGTAGTTCTCATTTTCAAAACTTTTAAGGATCTATTCAAGCTCATACAAACTATCATTAGGTACCATTTTTTAAGTGTGTTTTCTAAGTACTTATTCATGCACTTTATTTTTTTCATTTTTCTAGAATTATAGATTTGTCATGTCAGCCTTATTTAATAACTATAAAACATCAAAACTCAGACCATTTTATTTATTTTGGTAGTGACAATTATATGTGCACTACTTACAAAGTGTTATCATTATAATTATTGGGGTCTCTTGATTGGTCTTTTATTTTATGGATTTAAGGGTGTTTATCATAATTCATCATGAGTTTTTTTTATTATTTCATTATCCTGTTATTTAACTTCACCATCATCATGGAACACATCTTGAGTGGAAGAAAAAAATATAGTGCAACTATTTTCATATGGATTGACCTCATGTTGTCTAGATCAATTTCTAGGAGTATGGACATCCCAATAATCCTCCAATCTTAGATGATAAGAAAGCAAATGAACCTCTCAAAATGGTAAGGAGAAATTATGGTTTCAAAGGTCATATTCAAGCATTAGCCCAAGACATGATATGAGGAAAATTGATTATGAGAATCAAAGTGCTAACAATTTGGCTAAAAACCCTACTTTCCACACATGGAGAACATGGATTGATGTAGAATATCATTGTCTTCATCATATGGTCAAGGATAAGAGAGTAGTGGTTGAGAAGAGTGAACACTTTTGAAAATCTTATAAATTACTTAATAAAAATAATGAGTATCGATAAGTTTCAATGGTGTAGGTTGGAAATGGTAATCTCTACTCATACCTATTAGTTTAGTTTATTTGTTTCTCTCATAAATAGCTCATTTATAATGTATAAAGAAGGGAGATTAGTAGGACTAGTTGTGTTGTACACCTTACAATCCTTTATTATTTTAATAATTGTAACCTATTATAATTTGTCCCTATTGATGAGTGTTTTAGCACTGCACAACACAAATAAAACACAAGTGTCCAATATCTCTTGAAAGGTAACCTTATTCAAAAAACTTCATAAAATAACCCCAAGGTTCATAAGGTTAGGTCTTGACAATGTAGAAAACAACTCAATGATGATGTGATTTGTTGATAATCACAAAGGGAATTTATGGTAAAAAAAAGGTTGGAAGCTTATGGGATTGTGCTGAGGGTTTCAAGATGTCTGAGGACTGGTAAAACCCTTGCTGGTTTTCAAAATAGCAATATGAAAATAGTCTACTTATCATCAAATATTACAATGTCGTGATATTGAAATCCTATGCTAACACAAATTTATAAAGAAATATCAAAAGATGAGGGTTTAAAAGAAATTCTAAGTCTAAAACCTAATGGCAATTGCAACAATGGTTGATGATTCAGATAGACAAACTCCCAATAAACTAATTCCTGCTTAACCAGAACTAAGTTCACAATATCATAGAAATAGTGCAATCTTCTAGGATGATCTTCAAATTTTTAGACTGTAACATTCATACGCAAATGCATAAACATACACAATTTAAATTAAGAACATAAAGTAAGCTCAGACTAACCTTGCAAAGTAACTTACAATCAACAAATTATGAAAGGTATGAGCAAGGAGCTCATCAAATATAGTAACACTGCCATTAATTAAACAGAACATAAACTAATAATGTTCAAATTAAAACTGAAAGATGGAATCAAGCATACATCCAACGAATACAAGGAATTCAACAACACTCCAATGCCTTCACTTGTATTGCTTCAAAATGCCTTGTACAACAATTCATCTATCTTTGTAAATGAGAGGAAGCTGCTATTTATAGATTTACAATGTCAACCAATGACCAAGATTAAATTACATTCAATGGCCAAGATTTACTACCCTTTAGGGTTTGAATATATTAAATGTTACAATATTCTCCAATATAAAATTAGTTCACATGTGAACCTAGGAGAATGTAAAATATTCCTATCCTATTTTATATTCAAGAAGTATCCTACAAAATCTCCAAAATCTAGATGTGTGCACTTTGATACAACTTTCGTCCTATATCTGGAAATTACAAAAATTTGTCTTCTATCAAAATATTTCTAGCTTCTTTCCCTTTTACAGCTTATTTCACAAAATTAACCAACACTTTTCAAAGTTGCTCCTAAGGAGGCAGCTAAGTTTTGTTGATTTTGAATGTTATTGCTTTGTACTCCTCCATTAATCCTGCGTGCAAGTCCACACATGAAACTTTTCTTTATACCACAAACTTCGATCTAGTAAATGCACGAGCAACAAAATGCAAAAAATATCCTTTCAAATTATTCGCAGCTCCCTTTTCTATCCTTTTCCCCCATGCTTTCTTGACCAATCCAGCATCTAATTTTACTACAGACATCTCCCCTCTAGCCAAGAGTTCTAAAATTTCATCACATTCTAACATTATGTCGATTATCTTTTCTTCCATCAGTTGTAAATCGTTCAACACCACTGCTAAGACCTCTCTTTGAAAATCGATGGCGAATATCCATACTTCAAGTTCCTTCAACTCCTCGATCAAAATATCTTCCTACACTGAAACATCCTTAGACAAGCCCTTAATTACATATGATTTCAAGCATGTTATGTTATAGTACCCTTGAAATGCTTTACATTCCTCGATCTCTTTCTCAACTTTTTTTTTTTAAATTAGAAAGTGGTTGTCCATTTCCACCAAAATATTTATAGCCCTATCACTGACAATATTTACTGATTTGATCCATTCAAAAGCGGAATTAGTCCAACTCCTCATTCGTTCCAATTTACTTACTTCCTCCTTCCACAAAATTATCGAGGCAAGAGACTCTATTAGCCTCGCTTCGCCCAAGTCAACCAACTATTGAAAGAAGGTTGTTCAACTCAACCACTTATGCTTTCAATTCCCTCTTAGTTGCCTAGTCCTTATCCATCTAATTTAAGATATTAGACAAATACCCCTGGAGCTCATTGACCTTCTATGTTTTGGTGGTTCACCTAATATTCATCGATATCATCTAATACTCAGCAGTTGAGATGGTGGCCTCATCTTTATCCACTGTCGGAGTGGCAACTTGGGTAGTGTGCGAGCCTGAGTCATCAATCGTGATATGCAACCGCACTTTCACTTTCTTTCTCTCCTTGGGATTTTGCCCCGCATGAGCCAGAATTGCTTCCAAATTGGCCTTTGGATCCCGAATTATCGGAGCCTTGTCCTTCAACTATTGCTCTAGCCACGACGAGGTCTAAGTTTGGTTTGTAGAGGACACTTTATCTCGCTTTCCTTCTTGATGCATTTTATCTTTATCTTTGGGGACCTCATCTATAATCTTCTCCTCTTCCCGGATGTTATCCTTTTCTATTGTTTTCTCCTTCCTACCAGATTCAATATTTGCTTCCTTTTCCTGCTTTTCTTTCTCTTCTACTTCTTCTTCATGAAGTTCTTTTTCTTGCTCCTTATCTTGTTCCTTGTCTTCTTCTTATCTTTCTTCCTCGTAGATCTCCTCATTGAGTTGTTCTTCAAAGGTCTTGCTCAACTCTCCCTCCTTTGGAGTCCACTTTCCTTCTTTATGGAAGCTTCTTCACTGGGCTCTATAATCCTGAGCCCAGCCTTTAGCTCTTTGAATTACTTGTCTTGTTCCATATCAATAGAGTCCTCACCAACACCACTTGCCTCTTTGAGTTGCCCCTTCCCTTTTTGTTGCATCTCCTCCCATATTCTTTCTACGTTCTCCATCTTTGGTGGCTCCATGGAGGAGGAGGACTGGGTAAAGCAACAATGAGTTGAGACATGAGGAGTTTCGCCTTAGGTGACAAAAATGTTTCAGATAATCCTTGAGGCATGTTTTGCACGTATGCCACAAAGGATTGTGGTAGCATAGTAGGCACAGGTGGGATAGAGCTAACAACAGGTGGCAGAGTAGAAAAGGTGGGTTGTGAAGTTGAAAGTGAGGAGGAAGATCGAGAGAGATAAGGGGACTCAACCATAATCACCAAGGTGGTTAAGGTGGTAGATGGAAGGTGGATCGAGATGTCCACAATGAGTGGAGGGGATACAAGAGGTGGAAACGGAGCGGAAGCTATCTGAAGAGGTGTAGTGGATGGTGGTGGTCAATTTGGACGGGTTGGTGATTATGTTTGCACGTTCTCCTCGAGAGGAGAAAGCTCTTCCTTAATTGTCTCCAAAATGAGAGTTCTAGTATTCTTAGCTTTGTTCGTGGGCCTGCATCCTTCCTCGACCTTTCTTTGATACACACGAGGCTTCTCAATGGGTTGCCTTTCTGATGTGTCCTTCCTCTTGCGAGAATGAGGAAAAGTTGCTCTCAAAGGCCTTCTCTTGTTCCCATTCACCAAAGGTGAGGTATATTCCTTGTTGCTCCAACTTTGTAAATTGGCCATCAAGCCACCTCTTAGTTCTTTGCAATACTGGACGAGTGACAACATCAATGTCAATCTCCTCTTCTTCCATCCAATCAATTAGTGGTAACGAAGCTTTAGCCATTTTCTCATATGGTACCCCATCTAACCTTTTATCATCATCTTCCACCTGATCGGGCACCATGTATATGTCTAGACATCTGACGACCTCTAGTCACATTCTCATAAATAGCCTCCTTCTGACTTCCTAATCATTTGGCGAGAAGTCTTCTATGTGGGGCTTATGTGCATGTTGTCTTTTGATATGCCTTTTTAGCTTTCCCAAGGGTCAACACCTCCCTGTGCAGTGTGGAAAACAAGTCCATACTCTTGCATCTCTTTGTATGAATTCTCTACTAAAATTATTGTTGGACATGAAAACATCCCTCTCCCAAGGGTCATCGGATAAGGTACACCTTATATGTGCTTTGATTGCAGCAACTGATGTGTGCTACACAATTGGTGTGCAAGCTCTAGCAAGATGATCCTATCAATCGAATAACTCGACAATCTATACGGGGTCCCGAAAAAACCCTCAATATTGAAGTACATGAACTTGGAAAACATGATCAAAGCGTTGTTTACTCTTTTATAATTCCCTTTCAAGTTTTTGTATTACAGCTATGGGTAGCATTCGTAAACGATTTTTTCATTTGAACCCGTCCAAAATTACCTCTGCAAGTCAAACCTCTGTATGATAAGCAACTAGGCATTTCCTTACATATAGGCATTAGGCTTTCTTGGGAATAGTTTCCCAAATCATACGATTCTTGTGAAGAGATGTATGATATTCCTTATTCTAGTGATATTGGAAGTCTTATGTATGTAATGATATGTATAAGATTGAATATTAGCCAAATAGTGGGAGTTGTAAATAGGTTTATGTCTAACCCCAGTAAGGAACATTTCGCTTATATTAAGAGGGTGTTTAGATATTTTTATGGAAATTTGTATTACTGTATTTGTTATAATGAGACTACAGATGTGGGTAAGGTACTCGATCTACCAATCTTTATTGATTTTGATTGGGCTAGAGATCCAACTAGCAAGAATTCTACAAGTGGTTGTGTTCACTCTATTTGGTAATATAATTAGTTGGATGAGCAGGAGATAACTCATCACAAGCCTCTACAAGTTGTATAATTTCTATTGTTACCTCTCTCAATGTCTTTGCTCCTATTTGAGAAACTACTTTCAAGAATGTTGGAGCCATATGATTTTTTAGGTTTGTCAGATGCATCAATTGTAGGATTGTGTCTTTATTTCAGCTATGGTTGGTTGTTGGCATGACTAGGGCATATCATAGGGTGTTCTACATACCCATACCGAAATCGATAACTCCCTTTGAATCTCCTCACTTTACTCAGCATGGAAACACTCAATCTATTGATTATTCGCATTATTACCTTGTCATCGTTTATGTGCAAGATGTGAATGATGATAAAGAAATTTACACTCACCAAATAATTTATGGATTAAATTGCTTCTATCCTTTTCTCTTAGACCTCCATAGGTGGGTTGAATTGAGTTTTGGAGGCCTCTTTCTAAAGTTATGATTGAACCTTTTCCTTGTGTTCAGGGTTTCTTTACTATGGACTTCCAAACCCCAGCGTATATGGAATCAATATTGGATGGTAGATTATGGATGTAGAGTGAGCATTCCCTCTCCATCAAATATTGGTCATTTTATAAAGGTGGATTCAACGTCTAACATTGGCCACTCTACTTTCATCTATATTTTGGTGGGCATCTACATTTACAAGGTTCTTCAAGGGGATATCTTAATGATTAAGGATAGGCAATAGATTCAGGTGCTTGATTATGTGAGCCTATTGTTATATTACAGATAATGCTTTACTTATGGGCATCTTGCTTATTGTTAGGATTCAGGCAAATTGGAGCAATAGACATTAATAATTATATGCAGATTAAATAACCTAGAAATAACAATGAAGAATAACACAAAAGAGATCAACACACAGAATCTAACATGGTTTATCCAATATGGGCTGCATCCACAGAAACTCAGCCACCCAATGATTTTATTATCCAATGCAAAACATATTACAATCTCGCGAACACCATACTGCAACATACATCCCAGCCGCTTATAACAAGCATTTTGGAGCATTCTAGAATTAGGGTTTTACAAGGTATTTTTCTATTTGACGTGTTCACAGGAAAACCTTGACGTGTCAATGGGAAAAAAACCTTGACGTGTTAATCCAGAGTATAGTATTTGCATGATCAATCGCCACATACCAACAATCTCCCACTTGGAGACTAATCAGGTTGTACACCAAACAATCTCCCACTTGGAAACCGATCCTGAACGACACTGATGCGCTTGCAACTCCCACTGAATTACAGGTCTTGTTGGTTTCTTATGTCAACCATTATCATTTGTGACAACCAACTGAAACTAATGAGGAAATTAGTTTCTCTCGTGTAACTACCTTTGTCAACATATCTGGAGGATTCTCACTTGTGTGAATTTTCTCCAACTTCAATTGTCCATCCTCCAAAACTAACTAGATGAAGTGGTATCTGAGTTGTATGTGCTTAGTTTTTGAATGCAAAGTTGAGTTCTTAGCAAGATGAATGGTACTCTTGCTATTAGTGTACAAAGGGCTATCTTCTTGTCGTTGTCTCGATTCCTCCAGAAAATGTTGTAACCAAATCATATCCTTGCTAGCTTCTATAGCAACAACATACTCAACTTCAATGGTTGAAAGCGCAACAACCTTTTGCAACCTTGAAATCCAACTAACTACAGTACCTCCTACAATAAAAACATACCCTATAGTACTCCTCCTACTATTAATATCACCCGCCATATCAGAGTCAAAATATCCTTTTAAAGCAGAATTTGTTCCTCCAAAACATAGTTTCTTTGAAGTAGTACCTTTCAAATATCGAAGAACCCATTTTACCGCATTCCAATGTTCCATTCCTAGATTTCTCATATACCTACTCACAACTCCCATTGCATGTGCAATATCTAACATTGTGCATTCCATTGCATGCATCAAGCTACCAACTGTTGATACATATGGTATCTTAGACATTTTGTCTTCCTCCTCTTGTGTTTTTAGACACATCTCCTTAGTCAACTTAAAATGACTAGGAAAAGGTATACTAACTACTTTTGCATTCTGCATGTTAAACCTTTTCAACACCTTCTCTACATACTCACTTTGAGACAAAAAATATATTTTTTGTTTGTCATGTCTCGTGTGATCTTCATACCAAGGATTTGTTTTGTTGCACCCAAATCCTTCATAGCAAATGAGTTTGCTAATTTTTACTTTAGTTCATTTACGTGTTGCATGTTTGACGTAACAATGAGCATTTCATCCACATAAAGCAACAGGATAATATAGCTCCCATTACCCAATTTCTTAAAATAAACACAATAATCAGAATGACATCTTTTGTAACCTTGTTCAACCATAAAACTATCAAATTTCAAATACCATTTCTGAGGTGCTTGCTTCAGGCCATACAAACTCTTCTTCAACCTGCACACAAATTTCTCATTATCCTTGACCTCATATCCCTGTGGTTGTTGCATGTATATTTCCTCTTCCAAATCCCCATGGAGAAATGTTGTTTTCACATCTAGTTTTTCAAGATGCAAGTCTTTTGCAGCCACAAGACTTAGAATAGTTCTAGCAGAAGTCATATTTACAATCGAAGAAAATATTTCATCAAAATCTATACCTTTTTCTGAGCAAAACCTTTTACCATGAATCTGGCCTTATATAATTTCCTGCCTCCATCTTCTTCCCTCAACCTATAAACCCATTTATTTGGAAATGCTCTTTTACCTACAGGTAATTGGACTAAGTCCCAAGTCTGATTCTGTAGCAAGGAATCCATTTCCTCTTTCATGCCTAGTTCCCACTGCTTTTTAATATCTACTTGTATGTCTTCTTCATAACTTTCAAGTTTACCTAAACCAGTCAATAATATAGAATATAACGATGGAGAAAATATTTCTAGAGATCTAGTTATCCTTGTAGAATGTCTAACACTTGCAGGAGTCTGTGGGATAACTTGTTGAGCATCACGTACCACTAGCATTTTATTTTCTAGAATCTCATCCAGCACCACATATTCCTTTTTGGCATGTTCATGCTTATTTTCCTGCAGCTAATCCTTATACATAACCTTCTTATTGAATATAACATCTATGCTCCTAATTATATTATGATTTTCATAATCCCATAACCAATAACCAAATTCATCTACTCCATATACAATGAAGGTACATTTTTTAGACTTAGCATCAAGCTTGGTTCTATTTTCAATATCAACATGGACAAAAGCTTCACAACCAAAGGTTTTCATAAATGAATAGTTTACCTTTTTACCTGTCCATGCCTCCTCTAGAATGCCACCATTCAAAGGATTTGAAGGTCCCCTATTTATTAAATAAATAGCAGTATGTACAACATCTGCCCAAAACTATAAGGGTAGTCCAACATGCAATCTCATGCTCCTTGCCCGCTCCATAGTGGTCATATTCATCCTCTCAAACATACCATTTTCTTGTGAGGTTCTAGGAACCATTTTTTGCCTACAGATTCCATTGTATGAACAATAATTTTCAAATTCTCTACTGCAATACTCGCATCCATTATCAAATTTGAGACACTTCAACTTTTTTTCTATCTCATTCTCAACCAAAGCTTTCTACTTTTTAAAAGTTTCAAACACTTCTTATTTTTGTTTTAGGAAATACACCCATGTTTTCCTTGTTGCATCATCAACAAAAGTAACATAATAGCAAGAGCGACCAAGAGAAGATACCTCAGCTGGTCCCCATACATCAGAATGCACAAGCTCTAATTTCTCCCTCTTTTTCTCTTTCCTAACTTTGAGAAATCAAACTCTTTTTTGTTTTCCATAAACATATTTTTTGCAAAACTCAAAGTTAATTTGCTTTAGACCTAGTAACAAATTTTTGGAGTGAAGGACGTTGATCCCTTTCTCACTCATGTGCCCAAGTCTATAGTGCCACAATTTTGTTTCTGTCCTTGTAGCATGTGCAATAACTGTCTTAGTAGCCATTGTTTTTGTAGTAGCTAAGGTGGAATAGGTATTACCAGTACACAAATACAATGTGCCTACCCTTTCACCTTTAGCTACTACTAATGCACCTTTAGTGACCTTTCAGACTTTGTCTGAAAAGGTAACTATGCAGCCTTCACTACCTAGTTGTCCTGCAAAAATTAAATTCCTTCTCAAATTTGGAACATGTCTTACCTCCTGCAACACCAATTCATTTCCATTCTGCAACTTGATTTTTATATTTCCTTTTCCAACAATCTAACAGGGTTCATAATCACCCAAATATACCTGTCCAAAATCACTTTGAACATAATCTACAAAAAAACTCCTATGTAGTGCGGCATGAAATGAAGTCGTTGAATCTATTACCCAGGAATCATTAGCATTATCTAAACACATAATTAAAGCATCCTGCAATTTATAACTTGCAACATTGGCTTCCTTATTGTCATCATGTTGTCCATCTCCTTGTTTGCCCTTTCGAGACCAACAATCCTTCTTCAAGTGTCCTAGCTTTCCACAGTGCCAATAATCCATTCTTCCTCTGGATTTAGATTTGTCTTTCTTCAACTTCCCTTGTGACTTTCCATGATGTCTTGGGCTTTTTCCTCTCTCTTTATTTATTCCCTTGTTCTCTACAGTCAAAGCATTACCCGATGTTGAACTTCCGCCTATGTTTTTTCATTGCATTTCCTCGCTAAGGATAACACCAACATCATCAAATTTCAATGTATTTGAATCAAAGACAAAGTTGCTTGCAGCCATTACCAAGCTATTCTAACTTTCTGGCAAAGAACATAAAACCAAGAGAGCCCTCACCTCTTCATCAAAATTCACTTTTAGAGAATTTAACTGACTGGTAATCGTATTAAACTCATTTAAATGATCTGTCACATGTCCACCTTCAATCATTTTCAGATTAAACAAGCACTTCATGAGAAATACATTATTTGAGGTTGAGGGTTTTTCATACAATTTAGCCAAAGTTGTCATCAGATCCTTTGTTGTCTTTGCTTCTATTATATTGAACGCCACAAATGGTGCCAGGCACAACCGAATGGTCCCCAATGCCTTTCTATCCAGAATCTCCCATTCTTCATCAAACATCGCAACTTCATTCTTTGCTTTTCCTTGCAATGGCTACCATAGATCCTTTTGATACAAATAATCTTCCATAATTGATAATTCTGGCCGTTGAACTTCTCAACCTTGAATTTGTCTTCTTCCACTGCTCCCACTCAATTCTAGATGTGTCTTGCCAATCGACTGAAATACACGTGGCTCTGATACCAATTGTTAGGATTCAGGCAAATTGAAGCAATAAACATTAACAATTATATGAAGATTAAATAACCTTGAAATAACAATGAAGAATAACACAAAATAGATCAACACATAGAATTTAACGTGGTTCACCCAATATGGGCTACATCTATAGAAACTCAGCCACCCAATGATTTTATTATCCAGTGCAAAACAGATTACAATCTCGCGAACACCATACAACAACATACATTCTAGCTGCTTATAACAAGCCTTTTGGAACCTTCTAGAATTAGGGTTTTACAAGGTCTTTTTTCATTTGACGTGTTAACAAGAAAACCTTGATGTAGTAACCAAAAAAAAAAATTTGGGCGATGCCTCGAACCCATTTCTTGCTAACGAGTGTACAGTATTTTCACGATCAGTCGCCACATACCAACACTTATGAGTATCCCTATTCTCATCGCAAGATTGTAGGCTCATGTACATGGTGAAAAAATGCCCTCCCCAATCATTTAATGTGCGATATTTTTATTTTTTCTTGTACTCTCTAATTAAGGAGTCTTATTGTCCCACCCCACATTGATAGATAATGACATGATCTTAGAGCCTCCTTCAGAGGTGGCTTCCCATAGGGAAGGTACAACTCAAGCAATTTCAACCTTCCCTATTAAGACTTATTCTAGAACAGTTCTAACTTCTCATGTGTTTGACCCTGTTCCTTAATTAAGGGGCTATGAGGGATTCCTACTCCCACTTAGTCTATGAATTTTGTGCAATATACAATCTCTTTGAATAAACATCCTTCCTCATCATGCAAGGTGACTTTAGCTGAGGCATACATAAAGGACTCCCTTCTCTCTCCACAATTGAAAGAGATAGATGATTTTGTGTCTTGAGCAATTGTTCAAAGAAGGAAGAGAAATCTTCCTAAATTTATCTTGAAATTCCATCCTTGGGTTAAGGATGTGTGCACTACAAGGAAAGGTTTATGCATAATGTAGGTTGGGTTGCTTACTTTCCAACACTATCTTGGGTATAACTATTTTGTATAATGACTTTTTGGTAGTTGTTCTAACCCTTTTAAAACCTAATACATTTTTTTGTTAGCTACTTCGTTGTTGGTCAATTATTTTTCTACTAACATTTTGTTGTAACTAGGTTTTAGAAGTCTATTAAAACCTATTAACCCTAATAAAAAACATCATGTCACCAAAAACACTAAGTCGTGGGCCCATAATGTTATACAAGATAAAGTTATTTGGCTACATGTCACCACCAAAATAAAATTACAAAAAGAAAAAGAAAAAGTATGCTCATTTATTTTACCCATTTTATACCTAGTCATTGATCCTAAATGGAGTGAAATAGCTAAGACAAAAGGTGTCGAATGCTTACTCAAAATTCCCGAAATCAAAGTCCAAAAAGGCTAAGCCTAAAAACTTCATGAGTACATCAGACTTGTAGAAGGTATTCTTTAGCCATAACTTGGAACTAACAACACCAAATAAGTTGAGTCTTAAGGAAACATTTAGGGCTCATATAAAATATTTTTAAAAAACTTGAAATATATGTGTGTACCCACCAAGTATTTAAATATTAATATAAATAAGGCTTTTTTGTTTGAAATTTTATAGATTAAGTTTATATCATAAAAATATACATGGAAGTAGTATTTTATAGTTATTTTGTTAATTATATAAATAGTATATCGTATTTTGAACTTAATTCCTATTTTAGACTAAATTATATCATATTTTAAACCTAGTTTTGGGAAGATTCCTACTATGGGACTATATGAAACTCTATTGGTTATTTCTTGAAGGTTAATTATGCCACCTCTTTCATTGGTCATTCTACTTTTGCTCGTATTCTAGAAGACTTGATATCTCCAAGACCCTTCATGATGACTTGATTTTGATGGTGGGAGATAAGCCTTGGACTCAACCGATTAACAATGAAGATCTCCCTTTACATATATGTGTGGTTTTGGATCCTTGATAACAACATAAATAATAAATTGCCTCCCAATTGTTGTCCAATAAATGACCTCTTAAACTCTTCATAGTTAATAAGATCACTAGAAATTTAATATCGATGATCTAACACATTAGAAATTAAATGATTAAACATGACCTTGTTTAAGAGTTCAAAAACACAACTTGATGCAACTAAAGAAAATGAGGCTAGCATAACCAAATTGTTGAAGCCATCAACATGCCCTAATTTAAACTACTTTACAAGCATTTATCTAGTTACATGTATAAAGTTAGATTACTATGAAACCTCCCTACCCTACAAGCATTAAGAAACCAAAAGATATGAAATTGTAACAGAGACTTAGAAGATGCACCTACAAGAAGTCTACATCACAACCACTCATTTCAAGATGTGAGGATGATGTATTGGAAATATCAAGCATATTTTATAATCTTGTTACTTTATTATCTCATTATGGATATTTGTAGGGATAATCTCATCAACTCAATGGATATCATCTTTTAAATTCTAGCAATATCTTTTGATAGTAGTCACAAAACAATTTAAGCCCATCCCAAGGAGGTTTTATTGGGTGAGTTAGGCTAAGTACAAGATCCTATATTGTTTACCTTAGCCTTAGAACGTGGTACTCATCAAGCACATAATGGCTTAATGGGAACTTTTTAATTCAAACAAAACAATTAGAAATGCAAAGCTCATAAAATGCCCTTTCAAGGGCATAATAAGAGGTTGTTTGGAACCGTTATTGATGTAAAAACATCTTTGGGATTATGCAATCTTACACTACCCAAATTTGAAGTTGTGAATAAGAGTAATAAAATCATACCTCTTTAAATCATTTAGTCATGTTTGAGCTCAAACAATGCTTTTGAAGGCAATAAATAAGGAAAGTAAAGTTAAGATTTATTTATAAAGGAATTCAAGCTTTTGGGGACTATAAAAATAATTGTAAGGGGGAGACATTCTACAATAATTAAGTAATTGGTGTAGGATTCATTATTTAACAATCACATAATTGTTTGCCCACAAGCCCGACGCAAAGGTGTTGCTACTTGGTGGAAGGATGCTCTCCTGGATCACCTCACGATGGGTTCTCCTCCTTTGGATGTTTCTCCTGCAGAGGATGACCCTATTACTTCTCCTCAGGAACCTCTGTCTGCTCCTACTCTGGCTAACCTTCTCATCGAGCCTCTACTGGCTTGATCTGCTAACGTTGTTTTGTCTGAGCTTGCCCGAACTTCGTTGCTTACTTCTAATAGTCTTTCTCTTGATCTTATTTCCTCTGTTGCACTACTACCGCCACCCCCGCAGTGTGGTGACTCTTTTCCCTTGGTGGCTTCGGTTGTTCTGCTTCTCTCGCCTTGCTCGGTGGACTTGGATTTTGAGTCTTCCTGGTCTATTGTACTGAGAAAGAAGGGACCCCCTCGATCTGTCGCATCTTCACGACCTAGGGTTAAGGGAGTCATATTTGTCCCCTCTGATTTTGGGGTTGTCTAGTTCTTGTTTGAGCTTCGACAGTTGTCTATCAACTATTTTTGTGTGTTATGTCCTCCTTTCCTAGTTCATTTCTGGTTTGAACTAGCTTCTTTTTTGGCCCTATGGGCTTTCTGTGTAAAGGGTACAGCACCCTGCAAATGTTGCTTATCTTATCAAAAACAATCACATAATTGTTACATAAGTCATTCTACATCAATACTAGTTTGTTGTAGAACTCATTATACCAAAATACATAATTACTTATGTAGGTGTTGTACAACAATCATAATGTTGTTATAAATTTTATTCCATAATATTCACATAGTTGTTACCAAAATTGGTCATTACAATCACGTGATTATACAAAATCTTCTTCACTATAGTCTTGTATTTTATGTAGCAATCATTCCACAATAGTCATGTAGTTGTAAAAGTGGTTCCATAACAATCACATAGTCATTGTCAATGGATTCATCAACAATCGCCTAGTTATTGCATAAGTATTCTACATCAACTGCAAAGTTGTAAAAGTTATCCTACAACAATTTTGTTATGGCTACAATGTGGTTCTAGAGAAAAGTAGCAATCTTATAATAGGTCCTACTCATTGAGGTGTGGCATAGGAGAAGATCTAAATTCTATTTTGTATTAGCTTTTCATGTATGTTGAGTTAAATCTTGTAGTAGATCTTGAAGCCATTAGCTATACTGATGAATTTTATAGGCAAGCATAAATAAGTACGATGCCTAAATATTAGTCTAGATGTGTAGAAGAATTCAAGAGAAATTATTCAAAAAAGTTTCAAGGAAATTGTTGTAATGATTACGAATAATCCCCACAATGATGAAATTTAATTTGAAATAAATGATACAATATTCATTTGTGGTGAGGCCCAACAAGACAATCGTTTTCTTGTATTAAATTTGAGGTATTAATATATCACCATTAGATCTAGTGCCTTGACAAATATAACAATTACATAATCAATACAAAACATTTTGAAGCGTTGTAATTGTTTTCAATTTTTGGGTTGCAAATGTGGACAAGGCTTTGGGGATAGTAAAAAAATCATATATTTTAAAGGTGGTTGCAAAATAGTCCAAAACTATGTATAATATAAAAAAATCTATAAAAGTAAATACGAAATTGACAACTTAATTGATAATTGATGATTTAACGTGAATTATCAAATCACAATGTTAATGATAAATAAAAACGATCTATATCATCATATTATTACTTAACAAACCATATAAGTATAATGGAATTCAATTACTCAAAATTTAATTGGAAATAAGTCAAGAAAAAATATTATTTTCCATCTAATGGAGACAAAACATACTTTATCTTTTATTTTTTTAAACCTAAGTGGTGGAGGGGCAACCTCCCCTAATGGGATTAAGGGGAAGTGCCCCTGACAAAGCTCATGCCACCAATCTCAAATTAAGCCCTTCAACAATGTTAAGCCTACCACGGTGCATGCCATTTTTTCCTCTTCTCTTTACTTATATAATTACTTTATTGAATGTCATGATGTTTGTCATTTTTCTCCTCTATCGACAATGAGATTAGATTATTGTACTCTTAATACCCTTTCTTAATATTACAATATTAAATTTAGTGGCAATATTTACAAATACATAAATTAAAATATTCATCTTCATTAGCTTTTCTTTTTCACTATTTTAAAATTTTGCAAGCACCAAACCTTACCAAGATTTTTCATCCCTATTTTAAAATATAATTCACAAATTTGAAACCTTCACTAAATCCTTTCATTACCAAATCTTATATTCCCAAACTCTAAATTATTAGATAGAAATCCATATTGAAGTATACCTTCACAAATTGCCCTCCTCCAACCTCAAAGATTCATCTTGTTTAGAATAAGAACACAATTGTTGTTCTATGAACAACACAAGATCTCCTTACTATTCACCTATTTCCTTTAGCTAACACTGCAATGATATCTACATAACACTAACACACTCACAAAACTCAAGAATCAAATCACACCTACCCTAAAAGGTATTACATCATGGACTTTCATCTTTTTAAATGCTCTCCTAAGGAAGTTGCACCTAATCTCATTATGATATCATATTAAAATAATAATAAATAAAATAAAATAAAGATACACAAATATTTTATATTTTCTCTATTCAAAAATATTATTAATATTATATTAAAAACTCTATTTTTTATACCAACAAATTAAACTATTTTCTCTTATTGACCTGTAATTAATTTATTAACCAGTAATTAATCACTCCTAAACAATCTAAAACCTAAAACAAGATTGGATCGTTGTTCTCCAATATGTCCTCTCATTAGAAGGCCGACATGGTTGAGTGATAAAAGATATATAGAAGCTGCTTTCAGCAATGACCTTGCAACCCTCCAATCTCATTGTAGATAGAGGACAATCATATGGAGGGAACAAAAACTTCAAATCTTATTCTTCCCTGAATAAGAGTGCATTTTGCGGCTAGGTTATTATATCATTAATTTATTAAGCAGTAATTAATCACACAACTAACAACTCTAGTACATAAACAATCTAAAACCTAAAACAAGATTGGATCTTTGTTCTCCAATATGTGGATCGTTGTTCTCCAATATGTCCTCTCTCATTAGAAGGCCGACATCGTTGAGTGATAAAAGATATATAGAAGCTGCTTTCAGCAATGAGCTTCCAACCCTCCGATCTCATCGTAGATAGAGGACAATCATATGGAGGGAACAAAAACTTCAAATCTTAATCTTCCCTGAATAAGAGTGCATTTTGCGGCTAGGTTATTATATCATACAAGCATTATCCTTCGTCAATTATTATTAAAATGAAAATGTTAAGGTTACGGAGGATTCGAAGGAAAATAAAACATGCATAAAACCGATTGCTGAAGACCTGATAAGTTCGTAGGCAAGAAAATGCGTATCAAAAAATAAAAGCTAATTTATCCACACAGATAATATTTTTCAAGTTTGACAGCTCAACGTAGTAAATAAAGGTTTTTTTTTGCTAAAATGATAACGGAACTTGCAGAAATCTAGATTATGAGGTTTAATGGTACAAGGAACCTTACTATTTAAGGGCATAATTGAGTTTGAATTAGTTGGGTGCTTGCCTGTAGTTTTGTTGCTGTCATCCACTGCATCGTAATGCCAATGACCACTCGGAACTTTGTTGCATAAGCTACCTAATATAGACGGGCGCATTAGAAAATTTCACTGCATGTTAACTTCAGAGACTGGTAAATTCTACCACACCAGGCCAGTGCATATATGTGATAACTTCGATTTACAACTTTAGCATCAGCATACAAACCTAATCACAACTCTTGAACAGATCAAACGGAACAACCCTGTGAGATGTTTCTTCTCACGTTGTCTCGTCCTTGTAAAATGATTCTTCTTTCGACCAACTGTAGTTCCAATATTATTTACTGCATCAATAGTTCTGTGCCATATACAAGAAAAAAAGACAAGAATATATTAAAATACATTATTAATCTGGCTTCATCTTGTAAAGGAGCTTCTGAATAGAGTCTCACCCTGTTAGAGAAGTGTTGAGAGGAGGCCCGCTAATTTCCCCAGCTGTCACTTTATGAGAAGTTTATAAGTACAGGTGGCACCGAAATGTTGCATTGCTTCTAAAGCAGCACTTCTACGTACTTCGGTTAAACAGATAAACATGATTACATATTTCTAAACACTTTGCCTTGTGTAAAGATGTAAACCATGAAAGTTAAATTACCAGAAACCATAAAAGGTGCTCTGACACTCCTAGGAGCACAATAAAATGTTCATTCATTAAATAAAGCTTCAGAGCGGCCCTGGACTTTGATGGGCTGTTTTAGGCCGTAAATTTGAACTAAATTCTCTTAGTGCGTAGATTTTGACAAGATGGGTTTGTTAACATAAATTGAGTTATAAAAAATACTTTGCCAAATTTCATAAATAGAAACTTGCCACTGAATTGCGCCATAATAATAGCTCTATTTATTAGCATTAAGCAAGTTACTTTCCAATGTTCCTTCTTGGAATTTCATATTTATGGCATGTTTTTATGGCTTCAGCCATTATTTACAACTAAACTTTTGAACTGACTTTACACTTTGACCCCCTCATTAAACATAATTTTAGGCATGACCAGGGAATTGTTATAATAAATTGTAGACTTTAAAAGTAAATAAATACATGATTTTTAACTTGCATTGATGTTTTACTCAACGTTCTAAATCAAAAGCTCGCCACTAATATGCATATACACTTAATTTTTAAATAGTAAATCTCTAAATTAGCTTGAAAATCGCTCGCTCCTCAATATTCAAATTTAACCCCATACATTTATATTTTTTTATTCACGCATGCTGTAGTTTTCCGCTGTGATTCTCTTTTCATCTCTATTATTAATTAAAGTTATGTCTCAATCCATTCAGGGAGCTAAATTTATAACGTTTTTTATTCCCATTAGTGAAAGAGGATGAGGATTTGTGCTTGTTCAAAGGAAGACGTGAATTAACAATTTGAAAAGTTTTAAATTTTAACATTTACTACAGTCATGCACAGGGATTGCATGAAGAGAAGAACCAAAAACGTCTTCCCTTGTTATATAATTCCTTCACTTTATGTAATAACCGAGCATGAACTTGTAGTAAATGTTTAAATCTGATAACTTTTCAACTGTTCATTCAGGTCTTCCTTTGAATAAACATGCATACCCTTCAAGACCAAGAAATATGAAAAACAATTAACTACTCAACATTTAGAATATTGGAACGGGCTATATACATATAGAATCGTATAAAGAGCAGAACAAAAAATATGTCTTCCTTGCATATATAATTGCGAACCTGTAATAAATGTTGAGGCATAAAAGCTTCTCTTGAACAATCACACACATCCTCTTTGAGGAAGAAATATGAAAAATTGTACCATTCAACTCCATATATAAAACGAACGGCCCAAAAATATTCTGAAAGGGTTAAATATAAAATCAAAAAATATTTTATATTAAAAAAATTCCAAGCAACTTTAAGAGTACAATTGCACATTTTGGTCGTGAAGTGGTAGATATGCTGAGTAACGCGTGCTCATAATTTCAGAACCTGTAAATTGAAATAAAATTGGAAATACAAATTAATAATTTAATACATCTTAAGGAACTGATAGATCTAAAAATATCCATTTAAATTGTGATATAAAATAAAGATATAATTAAACTATTAAATTTAAAATTATATATTTTAAAATATAATTTAATATATAATATATAACATTATTTTTTATTCATTGAATACCAGACCAATTTGGGTCTGAATGCCAAATCGCCCTATTCAGTTTTGCGAGGATTCATGTTATGAGGCTATTGGCAACACCATTGGTCGCTTTCTGATAGTGGACTCTACGACTCAGGAGATGGGACATACTACAGCTCACTTATTAGTTGATTTAGACATCTCCAAACGTCTCCATGGTGATGTAGTCTTATTGGTGGAGGACAGACCTTGGACTATGAGGGTCTCCCCTTTCGGTGTAGGAGATGCTTCTCTGTGGATCATTTAGCCTCTAACTGCCCACAAGCCCACTGCAAGGGTGTTGCTACTTGGTGGAAGGATGCTCTTCTAGATCACCTCACGGTGGGTTCTTCTCCTTTATCTGCAGAGGATGAGCCTATTGCTTCTTCTCAGGAACCTATGTTTGCTCCTCTTCCGGCTAACCTTCCCATGGAGCCACTATTGGCTTGATCTGCTGACGTTGTTTTGTCTGAGTCTGCCTGAACTTCTTTGCTTGCTCCTGATGGTCATTCTCTCAACCCTGTTTCCTCCCCTGCGCTGTTGTCGTCTCCCCCGCTGTGTGGTGGCTCTTTGCCCTTGGTGGGTTCGGTTGATCCGCTTCTCTTGCCTCGCTCGGTGGACTTGGATTCCAAGTCTTCCTAGTCAGTTGTGCTGAGAAAGAAGCAAAGACTCCCTAAATCTGTCGCATCTTCACAGCCTAGGGTTAAGGGAGTCAGATTAGTCCCCTCAGATTCTGGGGTTGTCTAGTCCTTGTCTGTGTTTCGACAGCTATCTGTCAGATGTTTCTGTGTGGTTTGTCCTCTTTTCCTATTTCATTTCTGGTTTGAACTAGCTTCTTTTTTTGGCCCTTTGGGCTTTTTGTGTAAAAGGTACAGCACCCTGTAAATGCTGCCTATCTTATTAAAACATTATTTTTTATTTTAAATAAGAATTTTTTTAGATATTTAATATTAAAAATTTGTTTAAAATATCTTACACTGAAATTTTTTAAAATGATAGGAATGACAATAAAAAAGTATTCAATTTATGCGTGATTTTTATATCGTAATTTATATTTTTGGTTGCCACATTTACAGACCATATTGCAGTATTGATTGTTGGAATATTATTTCTCCCGTCGATTGCGATATTGATAATGTTAGATTAATCAATAATTATTTTTTTTATCAGAAAATAGATATATTATTAATAAAAAAATTAATCAATACTTCCTCATAGAAAGATAAGACTAAGATGTCTAGAGGAGCATACCTTCAAATTCAAGGGCTACGGAGTATTAACACATTAAAAACTTTCGAAATAAGGAGGCAAATGCACCTATTCAACGAGGATATAATAACTATAACCATTGTTCAAAACAAATTGCAGCGAAGCAGATTAAATATAACCTGAAGTAGAACAGAATTTATCCTGCTACCTGTTTGAAACATACACAATTTTACTAGTCGTCATGGTATATCTGAATACTGAACCCCACCTGTTAGGTTGGTGTTGCTCTTTTAGCCTGCCTCGTTCAAAGGGGAAGTTGCAGCTAAAGTTAATGCGATTAACATATATATATAAATGTTTCCTTTTAGATTTTGTTTATATAGAGTATTTTAGTTTTTGTCATTTTTCTTTTATGAATTAGATATTTATTTTTCTATAATTATACGTGATATGTAAATTGTAAGCATTTTTTTAAAATATTTGTAAGGAAGATTATAATGATATTATTATATTAATGAAAATTATAAATCAAATTTATGTTTGAAAAAATATTTATAAGGGAGATTCTAATGATGTTATTGTCTTTATGAAAGAATTCATTTTGGAGTTCTTATAAAGAATTACTTTTATTTTAAAATATTATTCAATTTAACCATTAAAAATCAATTTTAATAAATAAAATAAAATTCACTGTTTATCATTTTGTAATATAAATAAAGTGTATCATGGTATCGTATGATGGTTAAATCATGACATTGTTGTTGTAATCAACAAGGTTCAAACTTTCGCTGGATTATTGTGATTGCAGGTATAATGCCCTCACGCATTCGATGTACTCATAGGTTTAAAGCTTAGCATTCAAGTTGTGGATGTTCATGCCCTTGTCTTCATGCTTCTACTGGACTATTTGGCTCATGGGTTTGGACTAGAATTCATGAGGTACTAATGGATAATATATGACCCAAATGGAAATGGTTCACCTATTACAAGATGTAAAAACAATGGCATGCCTTCATTCTTAACAAATTACAATCAAGTTACTTTTAAAGGATTAACAGTATAATTTGAGTTTATCCCCCTTTTATCAAAAACATTAACAGTATAATTTGTTGAGCTATAGTTCATATGGACCAGTTAGGACTGGAACTTAGGACCTTCCATCTGCTACTGAAGTGCTCCTCCAACTAAGATACTACCCTTATTATAAGCACATCGTTGATTTGGATAATTTATTTCTAGCAATACCCCTAAGACACACTGCAAATGCTTGAGGCTCCTAACCTGACTCTATAACACTTGTCAAGCTTTTCAATTTTACGAAATCTCATTGCACACTATTAGGTTAGAAGATATAAAACATAGGCATGAAGTGTTGAGTGTGAAACCCAACCATTGCCCTTTCGTCTACGTCTTCTCATGACTCTTTGTTTGCCTTGAAGAGAACATTATATATTCTTTTGCTTGGTGATAGACAATGATGTATTGTATTCCTGTTGCAAATAATAAGAGCTATTTGCCCTACTCTTCTCGTGGATGTAGCCAATCTTTGGCGAACCACGTAATTCTGTTGCTATTGTTGTTTATTCCTTTTGTGTATTGCCGTTCTGATTTTATCAGTTATTTTGATATTTATTATCTGCACTTTAAACTCAACAATTGGTATCAGAGTTGTGGTGTTCGATTGCTTGGCATGAGAAATTTGAGTTTGAGTGGGAGCCATGATGTCTGACGAAGGGAATGTTTTGTTAAAATAAACAAATGGAAATAGTTGGCTATTGTGGGATGTTAGATATATGGATCCCTCAGCTCAGACAAAATTTGATTTCAGTTGGACAGTTGTTTTCTCAAGGATGTAAAGTTACTTTTGAATCCAACAAATGAAAAGTAACAAATGGGGCCTTGGTAATTGCTCAGGGCAGCAAAGTAGGCACCCTGTATGTAGTAGAGAGTCACGCTGAAGTGGGAGTTGTTCATTCCACATCGACTCCTTCGTTGTGTGAGGCTTTGGCTATGAGGAAAAGGGCGTTGGAGCAATTTGAGTGAGAAGATTTGTACCGATGAACTGGAGCAAGCCTTCATTGAGGCTTCATGTGAGATGGATAGGTTAGATAATGTAGTTGATTCAGTCATTGAGGAATTTCTTAACCTATTGGAATTTGATCAAATGTTTGTACAAGACAATGCAAAAGCTTCTATAGAAAATCTTCTTGTTGTGCCTCTTTAGAAGTTTGAAAAACTTGAAGGTGTGAACATAGCACCTGTTGGTGTGGAGTAGAAGTCCCAGGCGAATGGTCAGGCAGCGTATTTACCACTACCTGTGTATGGGCATAGTCACTTCAAGAAGTTCTAGCTCAAGAAAATGGAGACGGAGGACGATCTCAAAGCCACAATGGCGGCGCCTGTGGAGAAGAAGATCAAATATGCGGTGCAAAAAAGCGAGCTTGACTATACGCTCACTTTAGGAGTTGGTCTTTTTGTACAAGAAGAAGAAGATGCACATAGTTGTGATGGATTTTCCAGCGGAGAAGAAAAAATTGGCAAATTCATAGCTACAGCTAAAGAGGAAACTCAGCCATCAAATGTTGTGTATGGAAATGGCGACAATAACGGCAAGGTGCCCTAGCTATGGTGAAAATGTGTGTCGACTGCAAGACCGTCAACACTCCTCTCTAGAGAAACGGCCCGCAGGGTCCCAAGACGCTTTGTAACACGGTGGAATCAGCTATAAGAAGATGGGAAAGCGTTCTTCAAGTAACGAGGACTGCCCATCGTCACCTCTTCCACCACCCATTACACTGTCCGGCAAGAACAAGACCCACAACAAGCGCAAGAGAGAGGGATATTTATTCCAAGGAGTGTAGGAGCAACATTATCATCATGAGCGCAAGAAGATGAAGAGTCTTGGAGGCAGACAGTCGCCCATGGGTCCTAGCTACTTACAGTCGAAGGTCGATTCTTCACACAGTGGGGAGGAGAATTGAGCAAGAGAGGTGCTGAGGAGGTGGTGGCAGGCAAAGGATTTCTTCTTTTCGAGTTTGCAAGAGTTAGGCGAGGAAAAGATACCTTCAGCGTATGATCCCAATATTTTGTTGTAGGTAAGCGTCACAATCTATCTACTTTATAAATATATTCACTGATAAAGGCTTGAAAAATAGCAATGGGGGTAAGGAATTTGAAGGAATGAAGCGGTTTGATGCAAGAGTGGCAATAATTGAAGCCTTTAAAAATAAGGGTCTTACAGAGGCTCTGTAGATAATGAGATGCATCTTGGCACATGTTCATGAAGCGATGATGTTGTCAAACCAATAATTAAGCCACAATGGTTTGTCAACTGCAATGACATGGGTAGGGAAGCCTGTGAAGCTATAGAAGATGGTAGGATTAAGGTTATTTCAAAACAATTTGAAGCTAATTGGTTCAGATGGTTAAGGAACACTCGAGATTGGTGTATATCCAAACAACTTTGGTGGGGTCATCGTGTCCAAACACATGGTATATCAGTTTGGAGGATAATGCTACGAGGGAGGAGGTATTAGCCAAGAAGGAGAATGGGAATTCTAGCAAGGAGTTGGCTCCATTTCTCAGTGCACTTGAAAATGATGATGCCTTTTATGTAGTTCAAGTTATCGTTTGATCAATATGCAGGGTATGTCACAGTCAGTGAAAAGAATGGGCCAGAGTAGTTAGTGAACTTGCAAAGAAATACTTGCATCTTCTAGTGAATTTGAAGATGTACTCGCAACTGTTGTTGCAGAGTTAGGAAGGTCATGTAGAGAGGGAGGCGCAGATTCCTTGTAGTGGATGCATTGTCTTGTTGTGACAGGACTTGTTTTGGAGAGTGTCAAATCCCTGTAGGGGCTTCAAGGAAAGGTTATTGAAGCGTTTGAGTTACTACATGGTTTGTTGTTGCCAGCAGCTAAACTAGAGCTTAAGAAGGATTCAAAAGAGGCAGATTACTTTGGGTTGAATTAGTTCTTGCGAGGGAAGCATGAAATGGACTGGCCAATGGATGTAAAGGACTAGTTGGTTGGTTTGGTATAAGCTTGGAAAAGCAGAGGGGCCTTTGTATGTTGTAGCACGATTTGGACTTTATGCAGAGCAAGGGTGGATAATTTCAAGACAACCTTAATCAATCAATCTTTGCAATCCTAGAACATAACTTGGTGGGTTTTCCTCATAATCCTTCAATCTCTCTAGAGTCCTTCAAACAGGGGTTTTCCAACATAACTCTCGGGGCAGACATGATACCCAAAATATGAACACATTTACAGACACCCTTTATGCCAATTTACAGATGGGGTCACTTTGTAATAAAGCCTTCAACTTTGGACTGCTCTCACTTAAATTAGGCCTAATTCTTTGACTTGGCTAGGTAGCAGCAGGGCTTTCTTAACTCCAGGCTTTGAATCTTCATTCCAGGGCTTTAGACATGTCATATGGGGTCTGAATAACCAAATACCTGCAACTAGAACAAATTCCCAATAGCTTTTCCACAAACCCTAAGTCTATTAATGATGATATCAGGCTAGGGTGGCAACTAAACTTGCACCCAACTCTATTCCCTGCTCCTACAACATTGAGAAAACAAAATACACCCTATCTACATCCATTTCACCGAGTTTGAGGCCTTTTCACCAATGGAATGGAAAGAAAACCATTTTTTTCAATCCAAGCTCACCCTACCTAGGGTTTCAAACAATTAACAGAAAAATTGCTCTAATTTCTTCAAAACTTGATGAAATCAAATGCAACAGATAGTAGATTCAACACATTATCAATTCTAATGAGTCTTAGATCATTTCTAGGCCATACGGGGCCGTACCAATCTGTGTAGCAGCAAAGAACTTGAAAATGAAGAAAACAAAGCCTTTTTATTGTTTAACACCAAAAATTCAATAATAGAACCTTGTCCCGACCTCAACAAGGCCTATTTAAACATTTTCCAACAAAACCCAACCGTTCCGCGACTACTTTTCAAATACCAACGGTTCATCTTCCCTTTAGACACAAAAATGCAAAAGTTGCTTGTACAACTTTTGCAACTTTTTGCAACATTGACATTTTTTTACAAAACTGGCCCCAAATGACTCAAACTGACACAAAACATAAGACATGGTCTTAAACTTGACCTTATTACAAGCAAAATGACTTAACTAACACAAATTACTAACTCTTGACCCCTTTTGACAAAAAGACCTACGTGTCTTGCACCATACTCCCGGGGAAAACAAATCTCAAGTTCCACTTGAGAGCAAATTTGCCACTGTATCACCATGCTTTATGATGTCCTCCTCAATCATCCAAGTGGCATCCTCCATAGGAAGGCCTTTCCACTTGACCAAGTACTGATAGTATACCTTGTTCCTTGTCCTTTTGGCTTCTTTGGTATCCAAAATGCATTCCAACTTCAAGGATCTACTTGGTGGAAAATCTCTGATCCATTTTTCATTTGAATGTGTTGATGAACCTGCATTTTCACCTACAGCCACATCCCCTTTATAAGGGTAAAGGTCAGAAACATTAAAAATAGGAGAAATGACAACATTAGGAGGTAGTTCTATTTCATAGGCATTTTCTCCAAACTTGTGCACCACTTTGCATGGTTCATGTGGAGCTCTGAATACTGTCCTCTAGGGAACCTCTTCTTCCTCAGATGAGCCAACACCAAATCTCCAACTTTGAAGTGAACCTCTCTCCTCTTCTTATCAACATTGTGCTTGTATTTATCTACACTCTTTGGGAGATTGTCTTTGACCTGCTAGTGTATTTCTTGCATGGCTACTGCAAACTCCTCACCCTCAGCACTCCTCCTTTCCATTCCACTCACATCTCTCAGTGCAGACCTAGGTGCCCTGCACCAGGACTTCAAATGGGAGATTGTTGAGTGTGAAGCCCAACCATTGCCCTTTCATCCCCGTCTTCTCATGACTTTTCATTTGCATTGAAGAGAACATTATATATTCTTTTGCTTGGTGATAGACGATGATGTATTGTATTCTTGTTGTTACAAATAATAAGAGCTATTTTCCCTGCTTTTCCCGTGGATGTAGCCAATCATTGGCAAACCACGTAATTGTGTTTTGTTGTTCTGATTTTATCAGTTATTTAATATTTATTATCTGCACTTTAAACTCAACATGAAGAATAAGTGATCATAGCAAGCTTTATTACTTAATGTAATTGAAACCTTGCAACTTGAAATTGTTAAGAGATTAAGTTAACAAAAGTCAAAGGAAAAAGTAACTGAAGAAGTTACAAAAAGGCGAGGGACATGACCAAGCTTGGTGAAAACCCTGAACTTGATAATGGACTTGCACTAAGAGTCATATTGATGTAATACCTCTACATGTAGGAATTAATAATAACCAGCGAAACACGCACTCTTAGACAATATAATGCGTTTGATCTTATAAATTAATGCAGGAGAGAATTCACAAATAATTGTTAACTTAAAAAATGGTAGCTTAAATCTTCGACAACATTTTGAAAAGTCTTACCTATGCAAGGGGCATCGGTTTGATTAACAACATGTGAAGAGTCGTCATTGAATGTTTGTGGAAGACTTCTAAAACAATAAAGATCAAAAGTTATCGCAGTCAAATGTTTTTGAAGAAGTGCAAATTGTAACATAATGAGGAGTGCTATACTTTTGATTTGTCTCTCTTGAAAAGTGATGCATGAATATCACCGCATGCAACTCACCTTAACCTCCATGCGCAACTCCATGCTAATCACCTCAACTGTCATGCACAGATGTGCATGTTTAGACAATTAGTTTTAATTGTAGTTTGCTTTTATCTAAGTTTAGGTTTCACTTAACTGGCTTTGTTATCACCGTTTAACTATCAGTCATCAAACTTAAGTTTAGTTTATGTATGTTTTATTTAATTTTTAGATACTACGAACTCTAACCTTTGTTATTTATATGACCTTCAATAAATTTGTTTGGTAACAGTTATGCAAATAAAAAATTACATAATTTTTTTTTTTGGTCTTCGTAGAAATATGTGTATGGCTTTCATGACTGTTCAATAGTTTTGGTATCAGAGCAGGTTATTTTTTTGGGTAATCATCTCAGGTTTTAACTATTTGTCAACTCTTGAATTCAATGGAAGTGACTATGAATATTGGTGCATCAAGATGATGACCATTTTGAAAGGGAAACATTTGTGGTAGATTGTAGAAACGGGTTATGAAGAGCCAACAAATTGGAGTACTCTTGCAACCAATGATAGAGCAGCTAAGAAGGAGGCTAAAAGGAGGAATGCTCAAGCCTTATTTCATATTCAAATAGCTCTAGATTAGAGCTTATTTCCTAGAATTGCAAGTGCAAAGTCTGTTGAAGATGTCTAGAAGACTCTACAAGAAGCTTACCAAAGCAGTGATTAGGTCAAGATTGTCAAGCTCTAGACGTTGAAGAGAGACTACAAAAATTTCAAGATGCATGAAACTGAGAAAGTAAGTAATTATTGGGTAAGAGTCAATGATGTGGTTAATAAAATGGCCACTCTTGGAGAAACAATAAGCAATGAAGTTGTAATCAAAAAAGTTTTGAGGTCTCTAACACAAAGATGGAACCATGTTGCTATAATCATTGAAGAAAACAAGGATTTGTCTACCCTTTAGTTTGATCAACTAGTTGGATCTTTAATGTCTCATGAAGAAAGATTGAGAGATTCATTTGGACAAAGTGATGAGAAAGCTTTTTCCCCCAAATTGCAAATTACAAAGAATAAAAATGCCAATACTAGCACCGAAAGTAGCCAAGGCCAAGAAAATGGTCAAAATCATAATTCTTCAAGAGGAAATAGAGGAAGAGGTGGTTCAAGAGGAAGAAGCAGTTCAAGCGGAAGAGAGGTAGACGCAGATTTGATAAGAGAAATATCCTATGTTATCATTGTAACAAGTATGGCCACTTTGAAAGATTACATATTAAAAGAAAGTAATAATGATAAAAGTGTTCATTATGTTCAAGAGGGTGATGAGGTTCCTCTAAATAATTTATTTTTATCTTATGACAAAACTGAAAATGATACTAAAGATGTTTGGCATTTAGATTCGGAATGTTCTAACCGCATGTCAAGGAATGAGAAGCTTTTTCTATAATGGATGAAAGTTTCAAATCCAAGATCAAACTTGGTGATGACAAAACATTGGAGGTTTCTGCAAATGAAGCTATTGAAGTCTCTACTAAAGAAGGTATGAAAAGTGTTAAGGACAATTATTACACTCCACAATTAAAGCATAATCTATTGAGTATTGGACAATTGTGTGAGAAAAACTATAAGGTGGTGTTTGATAAGAATCAAACCAATAGGGTGGTTACAACAATACCTATGTCAAAAAATAGGATGTTCCCATAGATGTTTGGAGAACATAGCAACAATCTTGCTAATATGGCATATGAGGAAAAAAGTTGGTTGTCGCATCTTAGGTATGAGCAATTGAATTTCCATAGTTTGAAGATTCTAATATCAAAAGCATTAGTTTTTTGTTTGCCTAAGGTTGAAGAACATAAAGAAGTTTGTGAAGGATGTGCTAAACGAAAACATGCAAGAGAGAAATTTTCAAAAGGCAATGCATGGAGGGCCCATTATCCACTTTAGTTAGTTCATTTAGACATTTGTGGTCCTATGCAGATAAAGGGTTTGGGTAAGTCATCATATTTCATTACTTTTATTGACAATTACTCACAAAAGTGTTGGGCTTATTTTTTGAAGACCAAGGATGAAGCCCTTGAAACATTCAAGAGGTTTAAAGACCTTGTGGAAAATGAAAAAGGGTATAGTATCAAATGCTTGAAGACTGATCGTGGGGGAGAATTTTGTTCAAGAGATTTTCAGAATTATTGTGATATGCATGGCATCAAAAGACAACTCACCACTACTTACACACCTCAACAAAATGGAGTAGCAAAGAGGAAAAACCATACAATGGTGGAAATGACAATAAATATGCTATAAACCAAAGGACTAGGCAATTATTTTTAGGGTGATGCAATTACTACAGCAGTATACATTCTCAATCGAAGTCCCACCAATGCACTTGACATGATGACTCCTTATGAAGCCTAGTACGAAAAAACCTAATGTTAATTATTTCAAAGTTTTTGGTTGTTTAGCCTATGTTTATATAGTTGATCAAAAGAGACAAAAGTTAGATCCAAAAAGTGAATCATGCATTTTCATTCAATACAGTGAGCAAAGTAAGGCTTACAGGTTGTATAACCCTCTCACCCATAGCATTGTTCCAAGTGCTACAAGTCCACAAAGTAGCCCCTCATCTGGTTCTTTAGTTCCATGTGCAAGTCCAGCTTCAAGTTCAAGTTCTACAAAGTCTACAAGACTAAGTACAACAGTGATGGGAATGTTGAAAGAAACAAGGAAAGATTGGTTGCTAAAGGCTTCACATAGAGGTATGGTATTGATTATGAAGCGACATTTGCACCGGTAGCAAGACAGGAGACTACCAAAATGATGATTTCACTAGCAGATCAAAAGAAATGGAGCATTCATCACATGGATGTGAAAAGTGTCTTCTTGAATGGGTACTTAGAAGAGGAAGTGTATGTGGAACAGCCAAAAGGTTTTGACGTGCAAGGAAAAGAACATCAAGTCTACAAGTTAAAAAAAGTTTTGTATGGCCTCAAACAAGCACCACGAGCATGGTATGCTAAGATTGATGGATATTTTTAGAAGAATGGCTTTCAAAGAAGTAAGATTGAACCTACCCTTTACTACAAACAAGAAGGTAATGATATTCTTATTGTAAGTTTATATGTTGATGATTTGTTGTATATGGGTAGCAGTTCTAAGATGAAGGATGAATTCAAAGTTGCTTGATGAATGAATTTGAGATGAAATATTTAGGTCTCATGAAATAGTTTTTAGGAATGGAGGTATATCAATGTGAGAATGAAATTTCCATTTGTCAAATAAAATATGGCAAATATATGTTGAAGAAATTCGATATGGTTGATTGTAAACCAATCTCCACTCTAGTTGCTCATGGAGTTGTGTTGTGTAGAGATGATGGTGCTGAAATAGTTGATGAGACGACTTATAGGAGCATTGCTGGAAGTTTGATGTTTCCAACTCACACAAGGCCTGATATTATGTTCCAAGGTAGATGACAAAGTCATCTAAAATACATATGGAGGCAACCAAGAAAATTTTGAAGTATGTGAGGGGCATTCTAAACTTTGGTATTCATTACTACACTTCTACAAGGTTCAATCTTGTTGGTTTTAGTGATTCTGATTAGGGAGGTAGTTTGGATGATCAAAATTCTACATATGATAATTTTGCTTTTCTTTTGATTCTAGTTTGATTACTTGGAGCTCAAAGAAGCAAAGTATGTTTCAGTCACCTCAACAAATACACAAGCCTTATGGCTTAAAAAACTTCTTGAAGAAATTGGAGAGAAGCAAATTCAGCCTACAGTGACTTTTTGTGATAACATAAGTGCCATCAAATTGGCCAAGAATCCAGTCCATCATAAGCAAGACAAAACATTTTGATTTTAAGTATCATTTTATCCGAGATTTGGTACAAAAGAAGAAAGTAGAATTGAAATACATCAGCACTCAAGAACAGCTAGAAGAACAGTTAGTAGATATATTCACTAAGGCAGTTGCAAATCAGTTTTTGACAGTCTAAGATCAGATTGTGAGCCCTCTCAGCATCAAGAGAAAACATGTTGAAAAATGATGCATGAATATCACCGCATGCAACTCACCTTAACCTCCATGCGCAACACCATGCTAATCAACTCAACTGTCATGCACAGATGTGCATGTTTAGACAATTAGTTTTAATCATAGTTTGTTTTTATCTAAGTTTAGGTTTCAGTTAACTGACTTTGTTATCACCGTTTAACTGTAAGTCAACAAACTCAACGAATAATGCATGCTAGATGCATGTTTAGTTTATGTATATTTTTTAGTTTATTTTAGATGCTACAAACTCTAACTTATGTTATTTATATGAGCTTCAATAAATTTGTTTGGTAACAGTTATGCAAACAAAAAATTACAGAATATTTTTTTGGTCTTCGCAGAAATATGTGTATGGCTTTCATGACTGTTCAATAGTTTTGGTTGCTGCTGTAATTGTTTTATTGGATCAAGAATAAGGCTTGCTTTTAGTTTCTTCAGTTTCTTTAAGTAATGGTTGAATGTAGGTAAAAGTCATGAACTCATTACTAATAATATCATAATTCTAGTCTTTCTTGACTGAAGAAGTATTTAGAAGTGTGACAGAACAGGTAGTTAGAAGAGATCTTTCCAAATCTCTTAAGAAAGGCTATCATTTAGCAGTAATAAAATTTTCGGATATATATAGTAATAAGTAAAGAATTGTAATGTATTAAAATTTTGGTTTTCGTTAAAATGTTTTTAGTTTATTGGTTAAGTTAAATGATTTTAGATGAGTTTAGTAAGAATCATGTCTTGTCAAATACAGAATCTTAACACCACAGACAATGAGACTAGAATTGTATCTTAGATTATTTTGATAGAATAGATAACCCTCAATCTTTTTACTTTTTATAAAAGAGTTATCAATCTACACTCATGACTCCAAATCAAATTACAAAAAAAATCAAAATCCCAAATCAAATTATTTCTGAACAAAATCCCTGCACCAATTTTCTAATCATCAACCAACTAAAATTACATACTACAATAAACTATATAAATATTATGATATTGCTATCAGGATTCAACTGTGTAGTTTCGAGTCAAACTCATTGACCCATGTTTCATGAGTAGTGGTTCAACAAGAACCCATCTCTCATGATATCGAATGGTCCACTTAGCACTCATTGCATCTAGGTGATGCTCATAGAAGCATTGGTGATCAGGAGCCACCCGGTCAAGCTGAGTTAAGGTTCTTAGTTGTTAAGTTTGTGCCTTATGAACCATTCATAATAGAGCCCTTTAGCTCATCAATTGATAAGTAGGAGGTATTTTTCCACAGCGTGTCAAATTATGATATTGCTATCAGGATTCAGTTCTACCGTGTAGTTTCGAGTCCAAACACCAGACCTTATCAATGAGTTTGAGTACAGTTCAACAAGAACATTGATATCTACATGGTGTCGATTTGTGGAAAAATACCTCCTACTTATCAATTGATCAGTAGGTGATGAATGGTTCATAGAGGTAACACAGCTAGTGGTCATGCAAATGGGGGTTAGCAACAGTTGCAGCCGGGATTGCCCTGCAATCCTTGGAAAACTGCAACTGCGGGATTTGCAAGCAATTAGTTCTAGTGGAAGATGGGTGACCTCAGGATGCGGACGGTGCTTCAAACCTGTGCAAGCATCACCTAGATGGTTCAATGGTAACTTTAAGTGGACCATTCATTATCATGAGAGATGGGTTAGTTGTGATGAAAAAGGGGCTCTATTATGAATGGTTCATAAGGCACAACACTCGTTTTGCAAATGGGGTAACAACTCAAGCGGTTAACCTTGGAAAAAACTCCCTGGTTAAGTTGAGCTGGAGCTATGAAACGGACCAGTGCTTCACCTCTGTGAGCATCACCTAGATGCAATGAGTGCTAAGTGGACCATTCGATATCATGAGAGATGGGTTCTTGTTGAACCACCACTCATGAAACATGGGTCAATGAGTTTGACTCGAAACTACACAGTTGAATCTTGATAGCAATATCATAATTTGACACGCTGTGGAAAAATACCTCCTATTTATCTATATAAATATTATTAGATGTTAAAACTTCCACTTATTTTCTGGAACATCCGCTGGCATTATAGTTTCGCTGTATTTATTATTACACTAGTTATGAAAAAAAGATTCATAAAAATTCTCTACATCTGAAGAGACTATCGAATTGATTATGTTATACATGTGGGGTTATCACTCTAAAGCTTCCATCAGTATACTTAAACTATAATATTGGTTTACCATTATTACTTTATAATCACTTCAAAATATTCCTCCTCTAACACGCTCATTCATTATTCCTCACACATGGACACAAAACCGTGAGAAGAATACGCTTCTATCGAGCATAAGCATTGATGTCTGCCTGGTATAGAAGATATGCATTGTATCTGATAACATTCATTCGAAACTCTATCGCAATCTTTTGTGCCATGTAATTGCTTGGAAACAAAATGTGTCAGCTATTTAAACTCTTCCATTATGTTCGTATGTACAGTCTTTAATCTAAACGCAGTAAATGCTGGAGACACTGGTCCTTAAAAACACATTCTATAATTGTATGTTTTCTAATCTTTAAAATATTTTCTGATAATTATTTAAGTGTATTAAGTCCATAACTTGAAATTTCTCAATCACACCTGTTAAAATATAATCTTGGAGAGGACATTTTCTGATGTCCTGAAATTGCAGGTGTAAATTCACAATACCAACTATCTGGACAATGAGTGCTTCCTATATTTTTGGCACAGCCCTTATATTTATTTTCCAATATTTATGCAACATTCTCTATCATTTCTAATAGCATGTATTTAGTTGAATAACCGTATAATAGCATAAAATACCTAGTGATTAGCCTAACCCTTGGCAAAATTCTCAATCTATAAAGTCATGTTGACTTGGCTAATTTACATTTGCAAGTCCAACTTTGCTATAGATTTCTACACTGAATTGGACCATATATCTTCTCAGAAACGCATCCTATCAAAATTAGAGCTTTATATGCGCTTTAAACTGTTCTCACCAGGTCACAAGAAAGCACTTAAACTTCAAAAGATGTATCATAATTTTGAAAAGGCATAATTATATAGGCTTGCAAAAAAAAATTAAATGAAAAATATAGGGGCTAGCCGGTCAACCCCTGGCAGTTGATCGGGCAACCTACTTTATTCTCTCAATGCCTAAATGTTAGGCAGATCTCTGTTAAAAAAGAATATATGTTATATGGCAAAAAACAGGGTTATATTTAAGGCTTGCGACAGTAAACTTACCAACCCACCTAGCTGCTCCAACCATTAATAGCTGTTTCTAACAAACTAGAACAATTATTTACTTCACAAATTAAATCAGAAAGCAGTCAATATAAAAGCTTGAGACATGCTTCCAACTCTTTATCTCCATTACGACCAAATGCTTCACTCCATTTGAACTCCAAAAGCCAATTACCTTGCCATCGATGGTTTTTACCTTAACAAGATATGTGGAGGTTGCAAATTATCAATATCTATTATATGCAAGCATTCATTAATTGTCCTTAAGGGCAGAAGAAACCTAGATTCTATCAATAGCGTGGTCTAATAGAACCAGTTTTTTTCGATTTTTCAGGTGATCTCCTAAACTTTTTATTGCTATTAATTTTTAAGCAGACATAAAATTCAAAGACGCTGTGTAATTTTTAACCATGTCATAAAATTTTGAAGGAAAAAACATTTTCGAAGTATATAGCAAGTAATTTTAGCCCTTCTTTTATTTACCTCAATGTATGGAACCCTCTTTTTGTTGGATAATGACAACAAAATAGAAAAAAAGCAGAAGTTTATCTTTGGAAAAGATAAAGGAATAAAATAAAATAAAAAACGTAAAACAAAACAATAAAAACAAAGCTGGTTTTTTCTAAGTTTGACATAGGATGAAGATATTATATGTATCTTGCTGTCTTGAAGGCAAAACTATTATTGTAATGAATTCCAATATTTTTCCCCGTGGATGCTTCTTTGGCATATTGTCAAGGTTTTACCACGTAAATCTATGTCTTGTCTATTATTCTGTTATTTCATTTTATTTTTTTAATTATTTCTTTGCAACTAATTTGTGCTGCAATATTTTAAGTTTGTGGGTTTTACATTTCTGTTTCCACAACAAGTGGTATCAGAGCAATTATTTTGCAACATCTATATTAGGATTTGGTGTTTGTTTGGTACCAACAAATGGCAAAGGTTTCGAATGCAAGGTTCGAGTTGGCAAAATTCAATGGGAAGAATAATTTTGAGCTATGGAAGCTCAAGATGCGTGATTTGTTGGTGCAACAAGGATTGCACAAAGCGTTGGTAGGAAAGTCAAAGAAATCTGCAAATATGACTGATGAGGATTGGGAGGATCTTGATACAAGAGCTCTTAGCACAATTCGGTTGAGTTTAGCATATGACGTTATTTTTAATATTGTTGAGGAAATAGCAATAGGCTTATGGAAAAAAATGGAGAGTCTTTATATTACAAAATCCTTGACAAATTGAATCTACTTGAAGAGGCAATTGTATAGTTTGTGAGTGAAATAACGTATAAAAATTGATCATTTAAATGTTTTCAATACTCTTATATGTCAATTAGCTAGTATGGGTGTAAAAATTGAAGATGAAGACAAGGCAATTACGTTATAGTGTTCATTGCTCGAATCCTGGAATCACAATCACTTCTATTAGCTTTAGCACAACTGACACCCTTGAATTTGATTTTGTTGTGGGAGCTTTGTTGTTTGAAGAGGTGCGAAGAAAATCTAGCATAGAAACCTCCACATCAAAAGCAATGGTGGTTAGGGGTCGATACACAAAAACAGGGGAAAATTCAAGAGGTACATCTAGATCTAAGTCAAAACGCAAAAAGGGTAAGGAAAATGTTGGCATTGCAATAAATCAGGCCATCTCAAGAAAGATTGTTGGAAGAGGAAAGAAGACAATGATGACTCCAAAAAGGAATAAAATTTGGTTGAAACAAGTTAAGGTACAGTTGATGAAGTTTTATCTATTTGTAATTCCTTACAGTATCATGAAGAATGGTTATCAAATTATGGTGCTTTCAATCACATGCGTCCACATAAGAATTGGTTTTCTTCTTACGAAGCTATTGATGGTAGTGTTGTTATTATGGGAAATAATGTTTCTTGTAAGACTGTTGGGATTGGGAGCATTAAGATTAAAATGTTTGATGGTATTGTGAAGACATTAACAAGGGTAGGACATGTACCAAAACTCAAGAAGAATTTAATTTCCTTGGGAGTTTTGAATTCTAGAGGTCATAAATTTACAAGTCAAGGTGGATCAATGAAAGTGTCCAAGGGCATTTTGGTGGTCATGAAGGCTACAAATATTAGGAACCTTTACAAGCTAGAAGGGAGTACTATAATAAATGAAGCAGCAGTGGTATCTGAGGAGGAAAATGAATCTACTCATTTATCGCATCAACAATTGGGTCATATGATTGAGAAAGGGTCGAAAGTACTGTTAAACCGTAAGTTACTTCCAAATCTAAAATCTTTGAATTTGAATTTTTGCAAGCATTGTGTTTATGGGAAGCAATCTAGACAGAAAATCAAAGCAAGTAGTCATACAAGTAAGAGTATTCTAGATTATATTCATTCAGATGTTTGGGGACCACCCCTATAGTTTCTTTTGGAGGATCATCATATTTTGTGACATTTATAGATGACTACTCTAGAAAGGTGTAGGTCTATATTCTTAAAACGAAATGTTGACATGTTTAGTGTAGTTAAGCGATTTAGAGTTTTGGTTGAAAAGGAAATTGGCAGATCAATCAAGTGTTTAAGAACAGATAATGGAGATGAGTTCACATCTTTGGAATTTAAAAATTGCTGTAATGAAGATGGTATTGAAAGGCATAAAACCACTATTTGCACTCCTCAACAAAATGGTGTTGTTGAACGTGTGAATAGGACTCTACGAGAGAGAGCAAGGAGCATGCTCAATAATGTCAAGTTGCAGCAAGAGTTGTGGGCAGAAGTAGTCTCTACAACTTGTTATTTGGTAAATCGATCACCATCAGTTGCAATAGATTGTAAGATTCCTAAAGAGGTATGGACAGGTCATTCTTGTGATTATTCAAATCTGAAAATTTTTGGTTGTGATGCATATGCTCCTATTTCAAAAGATCGTCGTTCTAAATTAGACCCCAAATTCAAGAAATATGTCTTTGTTGGTTATGGTGATGGAATTAAGGGATATAAATTATGGAATCCTACTACCCACAAAGTCATTATTAATAGAGATGTAGTATTTGATGAATCTCCTCTCATAAAATCAAATATAGTAGAAGTTGATTTGAAACAAGAACAAGTACCTCAACATCAACAAATTCAATTGGAAGCTCATCCATATACAGAAAACAAGGAGTAAGAAGAATCTTTTGAAGAAGATTTGGATGCAAAAAAATATATAGGAAAATGTGGAAATTCCACAACTAGATCTAAGGAGATCTACATAGGTCAAAAATCCACCTAAAAGGTATGACGATTATGTTTCATCTCTTTCTTTGATTTCTTATAATAGGGAACCTAGTTGTTATTAGGAAGCAATGGATGGTGCTAAAAATGCTAAATGGAAAATAGCAATGAAAGAAGAAGTGGATGCCCTGGAAAAAAATAAAACATGGGACCTTGTAGAACTCTCAAAGGGTAGAAAAGTCGTTGGTTGCAAATGGGTCTTCAAATTGAAGAAGGGTGTTGATGATAAAGTTGAAAGGTACAAAGAGCAAAAGGGCATTCTCAAAAGAAAGGTATTGATTTTCATGAATTTTTTTCACTAGTTGTTAAGCTAATTTCTATTTGAGGATTTTTAGCACTTGTTGCTTAAATACTTGTTCTTGAGTTGGAGCAATTAGATGTTAAAACAACATTTTTACATGGAGATTTGGATGAGGAGATATATATGGAACAGCCAAAAGGGTTTATTCAAGATCACAACAAGAAATTTGTTTGCAAACTCAAAAAGTCATTGTATGGCATGACGCAGTCTCCCAGGCAATGGTAAAAGAAGTTTGATTCCTTCATGGTGAAGCCAAAATTTTACAAGGAGTGAGTATGACCATTTTGTTTACTTTAAAAGTTTGAAAAATAGTTTATTCATTATCTTCGTACTATATGTTGATGATATGCCTGTAGCAAGCAAAAGCATAGTTGAGATCAATGGGTTAAAGGCTCAAACGGCTAGGACTTTTGATATGAAGGATCTATGAGCAGCAAAACAAATTTTGGGCATGGAAATACACAAAGACAGGTAACATGGCAAGCTTTGGTTATCGCAACGAAAGTATGTGGACAAGATCCTCATAAGTTTCGGTATGATGAATGTGAAACCAATAAATATCCCTTTAGCTTCTCATTTTAAGTTTTCTTCAAGTAAATATGTCCTAGCAATAAACAATAAAAGGATTATATGTCTCGTGTACCATATGTTAATGCAATAGGAAGTTTAATGTATGCAATGGTATGTACAAGACCAGATATTTCACATGCATTTGGTGTTGTCAATAGATACATGGAAAATCTAAGTAAAGAGCATTGGGCAGCAGTGAAATGGGTGCTTTGGTATCTTAGAGACACAAGTGATTTTTGTATCACCTTTGATGGTTGTAGTGGTTCAGTTTGTGGTTATGTTGATTCAAATTTTGTAGGTGATTTGGACAAAAGGAGATTACATCAGGTTATGTCTTTACTCTTGCAGGAGGGCCTATTTGTTAGATGTCAAAGTTTCAAGAAACTGTTGCTTTATCCACTACTGAGGCAAAGTATATGGTTGTATCACATGCATGCAAAGAGGAAATTTGGTTTAAGGGTCTTTTGGGTGAGTTTGGAAAAGTACAGAATAGGGTGATCGTACTTTGTGATAATCAAAGTGCTATACATTTGACTAAAAATCCAACTTATCATAGTAGGACTAAGCATATTGCAATTAAATGCCATTTTGTAAGACAAGTTATTGATGGAGGTGGAGTAGCTCTTGAGAAAGTTCATACACTAGAAAATTGTGCAAACATGTTTACAAAACCAGTACAGTTAGAGAAGTTCAATTCTCTTGGCTGGCGGAAAAGGTGATGAATGATCATGAGCAAGTATCAGGTAAATTATTGTCAAGGTGGAGATTGTTGGATAATGACAACAAAATAGAAAGAAAGCAAAAGTTTATCTTTGAAAAGATAAAGGAACAAAACTAACAAAAAAAAAAGTAAAAACAAAACAATAAAAACAAAGCAATAAAAATAAAACTGGTTTTTTCTAAGTTTAACACAAGATTAAGATATTATATATATTGTAATGAATTGTAATTCAAGAGCAACAGTAGTGTGAAGGTTGTAACAGTTTCTCTGAGCAATAAGAATACTAATACTTTGCCCCGTGGATGTTTCCTTGGCATATTGTCAAAGTTTTACCACATAAATCTATGTCTTGTCTATTATTTTATTTTATTCCATTTTATTTTCTTCATTATTTCTTTCCAACTAATTTGTGTCGCAATATTTTAAGTTTGTGGGTTTTACACTTCCGTTTCCACAACACTTCTAACTTGGTCTTTAACCAAACCAACATTTAAGGAATACCATAATTTAGGAGCAAGTTCTTATATAAGATGGGTGAGTCTTCATAATTATCTACTCGTGTGTTTTACTACCTCTCAAGCGGTCGAACTTGTCCAAACTGATTATTTTTCTCATACTAACTTGATGTTCAGAATAGATTACAACTACTACCCACCATTGCATGTCTCATTTTCAAGGAATCAAGTGTTTAAGACGAGGGACTCTTCATAACCAATGATTAGTGTTTTTAAATGGATTGGTAAAATCATTGCAAACCCAAAAAAAAAAAATTGAAACTTTATATTTAAATACAAAATAATATATATATGTTCTTCCTAGTTTTTAATGGAGTTAAAACACTTTATTTTTAGAGATTATTCTATTTGTAAATTTTATAATAATAATTATATTAAAATAATATTTTATAATTAAATATTAATGTACGATGAGATCTATAAAATTTTATTAATTATTCACAAAAAATTGAAGTTATCTATAAAATCTTATTTTATTATGAGGATCAAAAATATGCATATCTATTTATCACAAAAATATAACTTAACACAAAATCTCTATTTTTAAAAATGATCATCTTAACACAAAATCTATATTCTTAAAAACTATCATCATAACTTTTTATTTTAATATTCACTTTAAAAAAATCAAATTTAATTTTAAAATTATATATAAATTTCCGATGAACCAAAATTATCAAAGTCTATAGTTTATTTTGCTAATTCACCGGTGGTTTACCCCTAGCGACAAACTACTTCCGCATGTTTACATTAAATGAAACATGTGCCAATGTGAACCATTTAGGCTCGTGTAATAAATTATTGTTAAGAAGAGGTTACCGAAGAAAAATGGACTACGAAGATTTAAATGTTGATAAACACCAAATTGTTTTTTCAGAAATGATAATTATGGAAAAAAGTGAAACATACGTATCAAGAAATGAAACAATACTAGGATATTTAATTGGTTCCCAGTTGAAATTATTGATAGTGATGAATGATGTTATGCATTGCATCATCTTACCGGTTTCAATATTATTGCTTCAACCATATGAACTTCGTTTTACGTAATATGCCATTCAGCTCGGAGAGGAAAGATATTGTGAACTACTTAGCATTCGAAGAGAATGGCAATGAAGATTGACCTTCAATATTTAACATGCAGTTGATTTCCAAATGATGAATGCAATAATAATGCATTGCAAAGCAGTGGATGCATATAAAAACAGAACATTTAGAACTAATATGGCAGTGAGTCCTAATAGTTTTGAGATTGGTAACTTCTTAATATGTCTAAATTTGTGTATGTGATATTGATAAAAATGATATACTACAAAGTTAAGTTGTCAGTTCTGGTATGGGGCAGGTACGGTGTTATATATATATATATAATTGTTAATAAATAGAATATTTAAATGTTTTATAATTTAAAAAATGAAAATATTTTTAAATGTATAATTCAGTGATTTGTGGAATATCAATAGACAATGAAAATTACAATTAATATTTAATAATTTTTAAATTGCTTTTCATCGAGAGTATCGAAGTCAACATTTGATTCTATTTAATTTGAATCATAATCAACTACAGCACCACTCCCACTAACCATCTCGTGTACAAAAGTTACCTCATCTATAGAGACTTTGACAAGTTATGCAACTATAGCATCTATGTTTGTACGCCGAGTAGTTCAATCCAATTGTTCATCACCCCTTTAATGTAATCAGGTCTTTTATGTGACAAGAGATGCAAGTTGGGCTGCACAAAGTCCAAATCCTGTTTTTTTTTGCATTTAATCGATTGTGCTTGATTGGGCGGGGATGTAGGAGCACATACAACTTTTATAATTACAAAAAAAAAAATTATTACAATATATAACAACAAACGAAAGATGAGAAAGTTAAAAAATAAAAGATGCATACTTGAGAGAACTTTTATTGCAAGAGGCTACAAATAAATAGAGCCTTGGCCATGTAGAACCACCTTTCATGATCAACTTTTTGTACTTGCCTTGAAATACACAAACATCATGATTCTTTGAAGATATGAAGTGGCCAAACTCACTCGAAACAATACTTTGTATATACACATCTGAGAATATTCTTCTAAATACAATTTTGTAGCCAGCAACAACATCTTCACCCCTATATATGGTATATTATGCCACCTTCCTTAGCAAAGAGAGTATCTCTTTGCCATAATACTTTGGAGGCAAAACAAATGCTAGTATCTGCAAATACGCGATTATCTTGCTCTAAGGATCAACCCTTTGCACTCTTTTGAAAAATGCTTTTGTTGGCTCATGCTCCTTAGCTTCTATTATGATCCCTATTTTTTTATCCATGCACCTCATGCCATAAAAAATGTCACCCAAAATAAGCAATCCATATCAATATACCTAATCATGCTAATGATGAGCTCAACGAAACTCAAAACATATTCTACACGAGCCCACCACTCATTATCTAGGATCACTGCTTTAATTTTTGGGCTCTCTCTATACTTGATTGCCTCCATATCAATATACTTAATCATGCTAATGATGGGCTCAATGAAACTCAAAACATATTCTACACAAGCTCACCACTCATTATCTAGAATCAATGCTTTAATTTTTAGGCTCTCTCTATACTTGATTGTCTTCATATCGATATACCTAATCATTCTAATGATGGGCTCAATGAAACTCAAAACATATTCTACATGAGCCCATCACTCATTATCTAAGATCAATGCTTTAATTTTTGGGCTCTCTATACTTGATTGCCTCCATACACTCCAAAGAGTATTGAGGATCATAGAGCTCGATGCATCTCACGCCTTCACAAGTGATCATAAAACGATTGTGTGCAATACAAATTGAGTTTCGACAACCTAACATAATGTGTGTGTGTGTATAAAAAAATAGATGACATGTCACATAGCAACAAGTAAATAATATACTAAAAAATAAAATTTAAATTACCTTCAACAACTCCAAGTTGGAGAACATCCTAAAATTATATTTTAACATACGATTATTAGTCACAAACATTTGACTCTTTCAACTTCCACATAGATTTCCCTGACTTAGTACTCGATCTTTGTACCAAACTTTTATAATATTAAGTTGAGTGAGAGGGCAACACATGGTGTCCATACATGTCCTCCACCATAGAACTAGTTGTTCTCCAATTTTTAGCATTCTCCATTATGAGTTGGACAACATTTTTAAGGCACATCATTTCAATGGATGTTATGAGAATATTGGCAATAAAAATTGCATCCTTCATGTGCCCCCCATATTCTCCTACCTTCAAAAACATCACCCCTTTAAAGAACACTACAATGATATTGATTAGTGGTCTATTTTGACAATATTTCCATCCATTAGAAATGATGAACACATCTATTTTAGGTCATCTATCTAGATTGCTCTCAATTATGTCTCTACTGAAACATTTTCCTTGGCCAATAAGGTGGTGCACACCTTTTCATACCTAAGAATAATGTAATCAAAAAGCACATTTACAAAGATTATCACCATATTCTACCAATATGGTAATCTAATAAAATTGAAAGAAAGCCTGTTGTCATAAATGCGATAAGTAATGCTCTCATGAACAACCTTCCTCACTTCATTCTTTAAGGCCTTTTTCCAATGGGCCTCTTTCTATGTGAAAGAGGGAGCATTCTCTTCTTGGGAAGATGGTGGCAATGGCATGAAAGGATGTGGACCAGCCAATTGTGATAAACCACAAGGAGGTTTTTACAATCCTTTCTTGGCAAGAGGATGTGCTCTTTCCTTGATATATTACTTACCATGTTAAATTCCTCTTATTTTTTAATATATCTCATTATTTGTTGTTTTGGCAACCCCATTTTATTCAATCCTTTACAAATTCTTACCTCTGAAGTTGTAAAAATAGCACACAAATGAGATTTCACTTGATTGTAAGAGCTCTTATACTTATTTCCACATTGGCTACAACTCCAACGATAACACCACTACGAGGAAGTTGTTCAATCATTGTTGTATGTTATCAAAGAGGTGATGCTACATCAAATTTAAATGACCTCTTTGCGTTGAGAGCAATTAAATTAGAACTACCAACCATTCTATACATGAAAAGAACAAAACAAAAAATTATTAAAAATTTACACCCCTACGACTTAAAAAAAATTAAAAGTGATATTATAAGCCCTTATTATAAATAAAAGGTTTAAAATATATTCAAAAACATTTCAAAACAAATTTGAAAAAAATTAAAATCTTCAAAAAATCTCTAAAACTTGAATTAAATTACAAGACATTCATTTTTTATGGATAAATTTTCTCCATGCAACTCTTTCTTCTTTCTTGGTGTAAGTTTTTCTCTCTTGTAGCTCTCACCTTCGAAGAAAAATGAAGAAACCTTTAGAAATTGATAATGGCAGTTTGGAGGCAAAAAAATATTGGTTTGGTCCCTTAGTTTGTGAAATAAGACAAAACAAAACAAATCATTTGCCCTCACTTGAAGACAAATTTGAGAATTTTAAAGAGTTTTTGTTTAAAAATATCAAAAAAGTGTTATTTTTTCATTTTTTCCCTAAGCCGCAAGTCCCCCAGGTTCACCCCAAGTCCCCTTGAGTGCTCAAAAAGGACTCAAGACAAATTGAGAGTTGTCCCAACCTTAGACCCAACCCCAAACAAGATCCATACAAATACCAAGGGGGAGAGATTCTAAAAGAGCCTAATAACTTAACTACAAAATAATTAAAAATCTTCATTAGACATCTAAATAATAGATTAAGAAAAATTAAAATTGAATAAAAATTATAAATTACAAAAGTTAAAATTAAATAAATATCAATATTCTCTTTTAACTATAATATTATAAATGACCATTCAAACTCGTCAAAGAAAAATGATTGTAAGCACCATGGGTTATAAATGGGTGCATATGGATGTCATGTGCTACAAATTCTAGTTGTATGTGGTTGGATTAAACAATCTCAACTACCACATACCAGAAGAATTGTACAACCTTATGTTATTAAGAGACTTCAATGCCTCTCGGGAAATTCTAAGCGAGTATACTGGTAAAATTTGGGATCCAGAAGAGCTTGGTTAACAATTCAATAACTAAGGATTCTACATCAATATTCAACCTAATGGTCTTTCTAAAAGGAGATATCTGGTTAATGAAAAAAATTGGTTAAGTGTATGTCCTAAACGTGGATATTACAAAATTCAAATAGTTCTTAAATTTTGCTAATAGATACACTTATTTTGTGGTACCATTAAACCTTTTAGACTTATTGAAATACATTTTCCATAAACCCTTTAGACTTGTTGAAAGACATTTTACATTAATAGTATTTTTAAGAATACTTAATTTTGACATTTATATTTTCATCTAACAACACATTAAAAAAATATATACAAACTTCCTTCTTAACAAAACAATCACAAATTAATTGATGAAGCTATTGAAGAAACCTTTTATATCAAGCATTTATTGGAAGATATACTCAATGAGAATGTCCATTTAGATTTAAGAAATAATTTACTCAACATAAAACTACATGAGCACAACAAACATTTGTTTAGTTATAGTATAAGGAAACGGTATTGAGAATGGACCACATCTATAAGTAAAAGAGGTGGAAAGCTTAAGAAGAAGCTTGAGAAATAGAGAATCTTTAAATAGTCAATCTTAAAAACCTTTCAAGGAATATCGCTGTATATTTAAAGAGAAAACATTGAATCATATGAATAAACAAATTGAATTGACATTTATTTAACTAATAAACTTTGGGTGGTGGGAAAAGTGGTGAGGTCTAAGATAAGAGATTTTTACAACTAATATTACATGTTATACAACATTCTAATGCACAACAATGCATATATTTATTATATGAAGTTAAAGCTCTCATAATTCATTCAAATTTCCCCATTAATATAACCTACAATAATCATATTGATTGGCAAAAAGCTCAAGAGAGTTGTACAAATCAGAAAATTTGTCCATCTTAAATCTCTACAAATCGAAAATGCCCTTAATGATGATTATGTAGTTTGTAGAAAAATTAAAACAACACGTCATCTATCGTACTCATATCTATTACCATATTTGTGTAGCGCTAGTTAAATGATTCAAGTATGATTTATCATTCTGATCTTTAAAGTTGTCTATTTGCAAGAGCAAAAGCTTCAAACAAAAAAAAATACATGCATAACCAAAAAAATACATATAATTGATCTCTTTGTAAAGACTCAATGATGCAAATATGAAATTATTATTTTCCTTATTGATAAATAATTGAACTTATACATGCACTAAATACTTACATAAATTTTCCCTTACAAAATGACTCTCTTCCTACAAACATAAAATAATCCAACAAAATTCCCTAAAAGAACAAATAACTTATAAGACTCTAGAAAAGAAACCCCTAATATTCCTTTAAAATTATAAAACTCTTTGATTCTTACGAAATCAAACAAGCTACCAAAATTCCCTTAGAAACAAATCTCAATCCTACATCTCCTTGTGTACTACCATAAAAATTGAAGACCCTCCTTCCTTCTCTCAAGCAAAATGAAAGAATACCCCTTAAAAGTTCTAATTCCCTTATTTTAAATCCTCAAAACAAAACCTACTGCCATCTAATCAACCACATGGGTTGTGATTTCTAACAGGAGTTCCAAGTTTATTTGATTGATTTTCTCATTTCCTTTCCTTGTATAATGCAATTTCCCAATTTGGTGCCCCCTTCGTATAAACAAGTCAAAGATGATCCAAAGTGAGAGATTTCCACCCTCATTGATGAGCTCTAGGGGCACAGACCCTTTCAGTAAATTTACAGAGAAAACAATAGAACTCAACTTCAGAGACGTGAGACTTTTGGGAATCTATCCTTAAAGTATGAAAGACAAATTTAGAGAATTCAACACTTCCATGGATCCAAACGACCCAGGAATCGACCTAGTTAAAGATTAATACAAGAAATAAATTTACAGCGTCCCAATTCCACCGGGACATATCCAGAGAGCTGATTCTACTGCAACAAAAGTATGTTCGACAGGCTCAATTTCCCTATCGTCGCTGGTATAAATCCAATCATTTGATCGTGGTTGGCATCGATTTTGATCATATTGGTGGCCCGTTCGATCTCTAGCAGCAAAATTCCCTAAAACTTATTTCTCTGCAGATAGGGACAAATTCCTGGAATATCTGATGTTGGCACCGATTGGGCCTTCAAAATCATTGAGGCTAAGATCAAGAATGGAAATGTGGGGAAATCCCCATATGCCTTATGGAATCCTCCCACTCAGGAAATGAAGCATGCTCTTGCAAGCCGCTGAGCTTATTCTACGAAACATCCATCATACTGAAATTGGAGAGTGAAGCCAGCTTTGCAGGCAAGGAACCTTTCAGAGAATTTTGGCAGATTGAAATAGCAAACAAATGCTTCAAACTCTCCAAACCCCTCCGATATTGGACCAGACAGATTGTTCTAATAAAAACCTATGTATTCGACACTTCAGTTTTTAGAAATTTTTACGGTACATATAGATGTTTTCTGCCAGCCGGAAACAGGTTTAACGGCATGAGAAATAGGTTTAACGGCGTGAGACAGGTATGTCGGGTATTTGTGGACTGGCAAGTCCACAATAAAGTCTATCGACTAATTACATGATACTATACATATTTGACTTGTAAAACACTTATTTACAGACACTACAATTGCACCAAATACCACAAAAAATAGCTCCGCGATAAATGTTTCGAAGCAGGAATAATACCACTATGGATAACCATGAAGAAGTCTAGTTTACCTGTTACAAGTGGGCACTGGTGGATTACTGTGAATTGGTACGCATAGGAAATGTATGACCATGAAGAAGTCTAATTTACCTGGTACAAGCTTTCGCAGTGAGCACTGGTGGATTATTGTGAACTGGTACTCATGGAAAATGTATCATAACGATTGGCTCATATCAACATACTCCCTGTGAAGAATTTATGAAGAGAAATCTCATTTACTTGGTACATGCAGTGAAGCATGGGTGGATTACTGGCTTTTGCAGTGATCATTGGTGGATTGCTGTGAATCGGTACTCATGGAAAATGGATCATAAAGATTGACCCATATCCACTTACACATCTCTGCAAAGAATTGACTAAGAGCAAGCCTCATTTACTTGGTACATGCTTTTGCAGTGAGCATTGGCGGATTTCTGTGAATTGGTACTCATGGAAGATGGATGATAATGATTGACTCATGTCCACATACAAATCCCTGTGAAGAATTTAAGTGCTCTTCATATCTATTTGATGCACACGTCGTTGAAATGTCGTAACCAGATAAAATACAATTTAAATGGTATTTACTTTTACAATTGAAGCAAAGGTCTCATTGTGATGGATATCCTCTCTTTATGAACTAACCTTTAGCTTATTAATATTGCCTTCGTTACTCAATCTGTCCATCCTATGTGAATTTAGTATTGTAGGTTTACTTGCATGCAACAATATTTTTCGCTGAGGAAAGAAGAAACACTCTTGTGTGCCACTTCTCATTAAGAAATCATCTCCTCTACCACTCCATTCTCCCACACCTATTTTTAAATAAGGAAAATATATGTCTGAAAACTGAGATAGTTACAAAATCATTCATAAGAGCAGTTCTCAGTCCAGAGGAATTGGAGAGAAACTGGACCAGTGAAAAAAGACGACAGAACCAGCTAGATAAAGAGTGATTTCAGCTCTTAGCTATTCTTAACCAAAAAACCAAAGATAGGTAATGCTTAAGCCAAACGAATGCAGTGAATGGTAATCCTTTGGAAGCATCAACAGGCAGTAGATCAGTTTTGGTTGCATAGATATCCTGCAAAGTCAATACAAGAGCCGATGCCAAATCCTTTCTAGTCGTATGTATCCAATTAGATGCTAGAGATTCAACCTGGGGACAATGGAATCTGGGTGAGAGCTCCCTTCAAGATGGGGCAGTGTAGAAGCATTATTATGCCTCGTGTGAATGAGTGTAGTAGCCTTTCTCCCACATGGCATCCACAAATCTTTTTTTCGCAGGATCTCTATAAAGAACATCATCAACGCTGCTTATTCGATGCTTCTGATACTGATTACAAGACCATTATCCTTGGCCTCCTTTGAAAGCCTAGCAATTGCATAGTCCAATTCCGTTAGACCGTTTATGATAGTAGCAGTGTTGACTTGTCCCTTGGTATTATGCCACAAGGAGGAGGATCATGGTAGGTACGAGGTGGATTGTCATGCTGCCGCAGCTGTGACGGGAGCCCTAAAGACCTGTTTCATTTAAGGATGTTGAAAGTTAGGTCAATGTTAGTGAAAATTTGGTTATTCTGGAGGTCGGGAGTCGAGGGAAATGGCTGTGAGAGGGCAATACATCGGTGTAAAAATATTGTGCATATTAGGATCTTAAGAGTAAATAAAATATTGTTTAAAAAATTAGTTTTTATAATACATTTATATGTATAAATTGGATGAATTTGATTTTTCAAAATTAATAATTAATAAAATAAATTATTGTTTATATATATTTTTTAATTTTAATTGTATATATAGTTTAATAATTTTTTAGATTTAATTATGCTTTGTGGACTATAAGATCTTTGATTAGATTTATCTTACTAAACTTAAGACAAATATCTTTTGGTTTGTTAAAGATTAAATCCTTTCCTAGAGAATTTTCTTTTGACAATATCTTAGTAAGCACAGTTGGATAATATTGCATAATATTTCATCTTTATTGCGTTTTTCTACACTTGTTCGTGGAGAAAATGATGCTAAACTTCAGCGTACTTCATTCTACCATGAAATTTTGAGGTCCTTGTCATTGTAATGCAACTGTGGCTAACATATTTTAGAACTGTCGATTGGATCTAAGTTAGCTCGATATTTTTTGAAGCAATTTCTTTAACCAGATTAATTTTCTTTTGCTGCTCGATAAACTGATATATTCTCTGTTTCAACGCTAGAAGTGAAATTGTTACTGGTTTCATACTCATCCAAGAAACTAAACCACTTAAAATAAAATGTTGAACGATATGGATCTACAATCATTTACATCCTCTGCCCAATTTCCATCACAAAACAGTGAAATACAGTTAGCTCTAGGAATTTTTCAGAAATCCTACTAGATGTGATCCCAAACTTAATTATTTCTCTTAAATATCTAAAAATTATCTTTACTGTTGCCCAATACTATAATCTAGGGTAGCTGGAAATTTAACCTACAATTTATTACTGCACAAATTACATGCAAATTATTATATATATTAGGTTTCTTTTAATATTCTGATAAGAAATTAATTTATTATTGTCTATCCAGCCTTCAAAATACACATTTGAATGTATTTATTAATTAATTGAAAATCAAAATATAATAGATATTTTTCATACTAGCGTCCTTCTACCCAAGACTTTTCTTTCGAGGATGCCGGGACATCCCCAAGTTGTCCCTTAACCTTCACCTCTAACAGTAAACGCTTCAGATATGTGAGAAATAATAGGAAATGAACAGTCGCGATACCCACCCAAAAAGGTTAAAAATAATTTAAAATTTGCCTGTATCTTATAAAATAATAAAAAATAAGATTGCTAGTTGACCCACAAGGCCCACGCAACTTCCCTAGCCCTAATACAATCCGATTTTATTCCCATTATCTATACTTTCAAAGCAAAACAAAACAGAAGCCAAAAATAGCAACGACAACAGATAGTTTGAAGGTTAAAAAATTTAAGAGCTACTCAGTGAACTTTAAAGATACAAAGGCAGCTGCGTTAGTGACGAGAAGAAGGGTAGTAGCAAAGGTAGGTATCCCTATTTTTCTGAAACTAAAAAAGAATTCAAGTTTTATGAGATCGAAAAAAAAATCATTTTCAGTTTGTATTTTACTCTATTTTTACCTCCAAGCAACAAATAAGAGCAGTCAACAAGAAACAATTGACATGGAACAAAGAAGAGGTTTAAGATCATCATAGTCTGGGAATGGTGTGGGTGAAAAGGAATAGTCAAATATTTGTTTGAATGCCCTTCTATTCTCTTAAGTCCTCATACAAAGGGGCCATTCAAACTATCTAAATCTCTTCTATAATTTGAAATTTTTAACAATTTTAGAAGATAAAAAAAAAAATCAGGGAGTAGAGTTTGGTACAACAAAGGTGTTATGTTAGGGCTTAGTCACATTTCGGGTATTTTAAGATAGGAGATTAAGAGTTGTTCAAAGATGATCACATATAAGAAAGTAAACGTAAATAGATTGTTTATGGAGGGTGAAGCAATATCTAACAGATACAGTAGTAGAGTCTATAAAATTTGCTATTCCATCCATGATTGTTAGTGGTAATATTTTTATTATATAGATAAAACAGATTTTGAAGGGATTCCAGAACTCGCAAAACAATGATCCCACCTCACCCAACAGATAGAAACAAAAAATAAATATAAAAAACCAACACACCAAAACCTTAAAGTTTCTCTACCAAATAATTATAATTCGCAGAAGATTAAATATCAACTTCAATAAAGAGTGCAGATAATTATAATGCATTTTATATGGATTCATGATCTCATGTCCTTTGAAGTTATGGTTGATCTTGTGTCGATTCATCCTATTGTTTGGCTGGTTCTTCAAAGTGCAATCATCTGCTCAAAATCTCTTCTTGATCCATCATCAAGAATGCTTATTTGTGCTCCCTTACATTCTTGATTTCCATTGGCTTATGTACATCTAAACTTTCAAAAAAACAAAACGATATTTGCTTATTATGACATCATGTGATATGGAATGTATAGCCTTTAAATCCAAGTTGTACCCAATCAATATGCCTTTCTTGCTTTTGTCAAAAAAAAAAAAAATTGCAACTGATCTAGTATGCGTGCATATGCCCTACAACTAAAAACTCTCAAAGTGTCCAACACTTGGCTTGATCCCGTATCAAGATTCGTAGAGTCTTCTTAAGCGATGCGATGCGATGGTGATTAATCTATTTTAAACATATGTTGTTGAAATTGCATTGATCCCAAAAAAATGGCATCTCACTACTCTTATGAATGCATCTTCCACTCAACTAATCTTATGAATGCATCTTGCACTCTCAAAAAGAGTCGTAGTTCTAACTTTTTGACCATAACATTCTATTGTGGGCAATAAGGAACAGAATACTTTATCTTGATCCCTTCTTTTGCACAAACTCTTGATCTCATTTGAGATATAGTCAATTCAATTATCACAACCTTAAAATTGTGTCTCACTTTTTGGTCTAAATGTATTAAAGAAATCAATATTTTTAAAAAAATTCTATTTTTTCTCAATTATAATAGCAAGTTGTTACAACTTTAAAGATGGCATAAACTAATGATTTATGAGATTTCTTATGTAAATTATATTTAATTTTTTAAATAAAATATCATCTCATTTTTAAATACTTGTTAATAAGTATTTCTAATATTTTTTAATGATTAATATTTACCCATAATGCATAACTTCCAAGCTAAAAATAAAATATTTTCATAATTTCTTAAATATAGACCATTAACACTAATATCTTGGATATACCTTTTTTGTAATTTTTTATTGGATAGCTTATTTATTATCAATTTTTAATATGACAACAATTATAATTTAAACACATTTTCCTTCATATATATCAAATTGGTTTTATTTTTTATGGAAAATGGGTATAAATATTAGGGGTAGTCTATTAATTTTTAATTTGTGTTCCTTTGTTTGCTATTTTGTCGTGTGCAATGAATAGAGGTCTTTATTTTTGTAATAAATCTATGTTGATTAGATAGAAAATAACAAAACATACCATAATCTATATTTTTTAAATGTCTAGGGCCACTTTCATGTAAAATTTTGTGTTATGATGACTTTGTTTGATCATGAAAAATATGACATACATTAGCAGTTGGTGCATAATAAAATATTTCATGTGACTTGGGGGGAAAATGAGACCACATAAAATGTTTGAGGGACACATATATACATGTTGAGAGCATCATCTACAATGAACCTAATCCATTTTTCCTTGAATCTCAAAATTGGGGTATATTATTTTGCATAAGTTATTAGATCAACATTTGGCCAACAAGTGAGGCACATCTTTACAAACTTCCATCATTGAATGGTCTCTCCAACTATCTTTCAGCAAAAGCTTTGAATGCCTTGAACATCTCCAATGCATCTGACCTAAGTTTAAGAAAATAAATAGATCATTCTTTAAAATCATCAATATTGGTAGTAAAATACCTAGCTCCCTTATGTGATGTAGTTTGCATTGGCCCACATATGTCTAAATGCACTAAGTCCACTCATTCTTATGTTTTTGTTGCCCTCTTTGAAAATAGAAGTTTGTGTTGCTTATCTAAGTTATAAGCTTCACACTCTCCCAACTTGACTGGCAATTAAACATCTAAAACTTCTACAAACTTATCTTTGCTCAAAATTTCAAGAGAGCACACAATTACATGTCCAAATCTATGATGCCAAAGCACATATTTACCTTTCTAATCACTACTTGTTACCATCATTTCTACTTCTATAATTGTTGCACATAACTTGCTTGCACAAATTTCCCTCTTGAATACCTTTTACAATGACCTTTCCCTTTGCATATTTAGAACATAGGTGTTATCAAATTATGTTGATATTCTTGCGTCAATGATCTCACTAATTGAGCACTAGAAGAGTTTTAGCTAATGCTAGAATATGCCACATATTGTAGATTCCCTTATGTCCACCATCATGAATTTTTAGTGAAATGTTTTGTACTCCAATCATTTCATGTGTACTATTATCACCAAGAATAATGTTCACCCTTGGGAATCTCATTGTACTTTGTCTAGCAACCTTTCTTGGGTGTCATATGCTGCATTGCTCTATCATTGAAATACCAACATCTAAGATTGTGAGTGTAGTCATTATAAATAATTGCTCGCCTACACTACATAAAACTACATTAGCTTCTACTTCATTTTTACCTCTTCAACTAATACTAAGTATTTCTTGCATTACTTTTTAGAATATCCTTGAGTACCACAATGGAAGCATTTTTCAGGTTTCTTTTTTTCCTCTTTGTGTGTTGACTATTCTTAGAGGCACTTTGTGATCACTTATATTCTATATTCTTTGCCTTGACCTTATATGTTGCTAAGAATAGTGTTATAATATCCAATATTGTATATGATTTCCAATTGTACCTTATGTATTTAATTTTAGATGGCACATAGCTCCTGCTCTCCTGCGAATTTGAATTCCACTCCCTCCCACCTCTCTCGCTCGCTTGCACACATGTTGCCCATTTCTCTTGAGTGCGACTTGATTTTTTCTCTCTGCAAATGCTCAGTTGTTGGGCGTGAATGTGTCTTCTACTAATGATTGTCCTACTACATTTCAATCCCTGGTTGTGGGGGCTTTCAAGGGCTCTCCTGGTTCTGCTCAAGCTATTGGATCCTTTGTTGAGGCTACGCGGTCTGGTAATGTGGGTGTGGGCCCTGAGCGCCCTCTTTTGCATGTGTGTGCTACTCCTATGATTTCTCTTGGACAAGAGGTCTTGGACTGCATTGATTATTTCTCAAAGTTGTGTCTTATCTGCAGATTTTTCTGCTTGTGGCCTTCTCTTTCGAATTTGCACCTTTGGATATCGAAGCAATGGACACCTTTAGTGGAGGATAAGATGGAGATTTACCCTTCTACCAAAGGTTTTTTATTGTTTGCTTCAATTCTTCTATGGATAAACAGACTATCTTGGATCATGGTGTGTGGGAATGGGACTCTCATCCCTTGTCCATCAAGCCTTGGGTCCATTCCTTTAACCCTTTGAAGGAACCCATTGATGTTATACCTGTTTGGGTGAGATTGTTGTATTTTCCCTTACAGTTTTGGTGCCCCTATGCTTATGAGGGCATTGGTAATGCTCTATGTAGGTTCTTGAAAGTGGATAATGCTTTCCAAAGTTTTACTCACACCTCCTTCACTCAGATTTTAGTGGAGGTCGATTTGTCTGAGGCTTTACCTAGTGAGGTTGTGCTTCAAGTTAATGGTTGGTTCTGGTCTCAACTGGAAAATTATGAAGGTATCCCTTTTCGCTACATACGTTGTTTTGCTACTAGTCACTTGGCTCGTGATTGTCCTCGTGGCTCTCATCTTGTTTCGTCCTCCTGGCTCTCATCTTGTTTTGTCCTCCGCTTGGTGGAACAATGCTATCCGAGAACATTTAACTGTGTACCCTAATGTGGTTCCTCTTCTTCTAATTACAAGGGTTCTAGGCCTCCTCCTTCTACACAAACGAATAATCCTGGTGTTGTTTTGTTGTGTTCATTCTAGACAAGGCTGCTCCTACTGCAGTGTGTGTTGTATCTCCTAAGGCCCCTATTGCCCCCATTTTGGAAAAGGTTGTCTTATCTGTGAATCTTACTGCTTCAAGATTGGATTTATATGCTTCACCGTAAGTAATTGTTGTTCCACTTGTTAGTTACTCTGAAAGGGATTCTCCCCCTTCCAATCTAAATGTTTCAAATCTGGTTTTTTATTCTTCTTGGATAGTTGTGCAACGTAAGAAGAAATGCACTTCTAAGAAGGTCTTTGTTTTGATTAGCAAGCCCTTGGAGGCAAAGTCACTGGGTTCTAGCTCTAGAGCTTAAGTTGTTTCCCTTTGGTTTTCTATTTCTATTTTGTCTTTTGTTGGTGACTCTGTTCTTGCTACTAGTATGTTTGGTGTTGTTGTTCTTGCCTTGTTGTTTCTAATTGGTTGTTGTGTTTGGCCGATCTGTTTTGTTGGGTTGTTCATCTCTATTGTTTGCTTTATACGAGATCAAGGCCCTTCCTTGCTTATCTAATCAAAAACATTCAATATTGCATCCTTCCAATCTTACTTCTACTTGGGGTAGTAATGTTGCTACATCCTACAAATTTAGATTGGCTTGAGTGTCAAGAGCTACAACTAATCTTGAATAGGATGTTGGAAAGCTCCCAAGAAGTGGCATCAATGCATCTTATGAAAACGTTGACCTAGATTCTACCAACTGATTTTTGAGAGACTTATATTGATTCATATGATCTACAATACTTTGTGATTCATGCATTTTCAACTAAAAGAATTTCATTGAAAGATATGATGTAATATTAACATCTCTTAATTGATACATCTGAGTCTACTTGATCCCAAGCTTCCTTTGTTGTATTTGACTACTAACATGGAGAATTGAACATTATCACTTAAATTTAATTGATACATCTGAGTCTACTTGATCTCTTGACTTGGTAATAGCATATGCATATCATGCAAGCTTGGCCTCTTTTCCATCAACTAAACCAAATAAGTCTTTTTTAGCAAAAAGATATTCATTTTGAGCTTTTAGAGATTAAACCCTTCACCACTGAACCACTCTATAAGCCTTTCTCTTAAGTCATCTGCTACTAATTTTGTTCCTTGTAGCTTCAAAACCTTAGAAGAATGCTTGCTGAAAAAAATGAGACTTACAGCTTTGGTACCATGTAAAATATCGAGCAGATTTGTAACTTGCACAATAAATAAAATACTATAACTAAAAAAAATACTACTCAAAATCGCTTCATCCTCTCTTTCTTTTAAATTTCTTATATAATATATTTATACATGAATTAGACGAGTTGCAACTTTATGAAAAAACTAATAATTAATAGAATAACCTCTATCAAACTATATATACCTTCTTGACACATGTTTTATTCATCTATGCACCTACTTTCTCACTTTAATTGCATGTGGTAAATATACATACTTTTCTTTAAGTCTAATTGTATACTTTATACATCAAGAGATCTTTAGGTGATTCTATTTTAAAAAATTGGATCTAGTTCTCATGATCATAAAATTTATCATTGTATTATGTAAGTTCTTTAAATTGAAAAACCCTAAATGGGCTAAGATCTTTTTGGCAATAATCTTTTTAGAATATGCATTAGGAGGGAGGGTGTGGAGCTATTGATTCAACATGTTAGCTAAATTTGAAAGCAGCTTTCAAGCAAAACTAACATGTTGAGATCCAAGGTCTTCGTAGATTCCATTAACAATCTTGGTAATTATCCTCATCTTCTAGTGCATCAAAAGATTTGGGACACTATAATCAATCTATTCTATATCATTTGATATAGTGGAACTACTTGTGAATGAATATGTAGAAAATATGTCACAACACATAGAAGGTGAACATGAACTACGCAATTTCTCATTAAATTTATCTATACCTCATAATTGCATTCCCTTTCTCTAGATCATGAAGATAATATGCCTTAGATTCTTTCTTGGAGTTCATATTCCTAGATAACATATGCCATTGCTAACAAACTTTCTCAAACTCGTTAAATTGAAATATTTCTTTCTATTATTTTTCTAAGTATCTTTGTAGTTTTAGTATACTACTCCTTGATAAGAGACTTCAAGATCTTAAAATTATTAATATTTTAATTTTCTTCAAATAATAAATCCAAGTGCTCCTATAAAAGTAATCGCCAAAAGTCAAAAAATATCTATGCTCAAAAACTATCTCCATTGGACATGAAAACCATGATTAACAATAATGTGAACAACAATATTTTCTCTTTAAGTTTGATCTCTAAGTTTTCTCTAAATCAATTGCTAGGCTAAAACACCAACATCAAAAAGTCATTCATAAAATGTATATTGATATATTGCTCAAAAGTAGAGGGCAGAGAATAACCCTTAATTTGCTTTGTTGACCAAGTGATAATTGATGGCTTTCGTGACTAGAACATAGAGAGATGGAGCAAGTAGACAACCTTGTTGAATAAATCCCAAAGCTCTTAGAAACTTTACTATTACTAAAAAGGCAAGTTAAAGTATCAAAGAAGCTTGAGTGAAATTTCCAAAAGCTTGGACATTATTTACAAAGCATCTAGTTCATCTCTAATGGAGAAAGACTTGAGGCTTTTAACAATATCCTTTTCTATTGTGTGATTGACTAAAGGATTATAACTAGAACTAGCTTGAGAAATGAGAAATATTCAGATTACTCAACATTCTCTTTGCCTTTGATAACACGCCAACCACCCTTTAGCACGTACTTATCTTATGAAGTTTCAAATATGCACCAAAGTGTTGGCAACTACTCATCTGTATTATTATTCTTGACGGGCCTTGTCTAAAGCTAATTAAAATAAGTTTGCTAAGCTTTTGCAAGATTTTGTGTAGGACAATACAAAGTAAACCAACAACTTTCATAGGGCAGTGTGGAACATTTGTTGCCTTCCCTAGGTAAAGGAGGTGTGGATATTATAGATGCACAAGTTACAAAGATTTGTGCTTTGTGCCTAATGGGTTGTTTATGTCATTGAGGACTCTAAAGCCTAGTCAATTATTTTCAAGCATTATATTTCCTCCAATTCACCACATGGTAAGAAGTGTCAATAAGGAATTGGCTTTCATTCTCTTGTATAAGAGTAAAAAGTTGAGTACACTTTTAGTGGAAGTATCACAAGGTAAAAAGTTGTCACAAGAAATATGTACATATTTCATAAAAATTGTGAATTCACTTAGGACCAAAGCCCAAATCTAAACACTTACACGTTTAGAATGGGTACCCATTTTAGCTCAAGCTTCCATGCTTAAACAAGTACAAATTCCTTTTAGAATAGGTACCCATTTTGATTCATACTTCCATTCCTGGAAGTATCACAAGGTAAAAAGTTGTCACAAGAAATATGTACAGATTTCATAAAAATTGTGAATTCACTTAGGACCAAAGCCCAAATCTAAACACTTACACATTTAGAATGGATACCCATTTTAGCTCAAGCTTCCATGCTTAAACAAGTACACATTCCTTTTAGAATAGGTACCCATTTTGATTCATACTTCCATTCCTAAACAGGTACACAAATGTGTACATGTTCCTTTTAGAATGGGTACAGATTTCCTTTTTAGAACACAATCATTATTTTAGAATGGGTGAATTTTTGTAGCGGATATGCATTTTATGAAATTTAAAATTTAACATCTAAGTTTTTGCTTTGGTTTTAGGGTTGGCATAGACTTGGAAACCCAACCCTAGATGTTGGACTTGCAATTGCAAGTACAATACCATGCTAGGAGTAAGAGTAAAATCTTTAGAAAGATGGTCCAACTATTTTTAAAAAAAATTGGATGAAATTAAATCCCATTACAAATGACAATGTCTCGTTTTCAAATATATAAATTTTTAGTGTTGAACATATTTTTATATTTATTAATTAATTAAAAAAAGCCTCAAATTTTAAATGGCATGTATTAGTATTTTTTAATAACTTTTAATTTTGAGAATTTTTTTTTAAAATATCTTTAACCAATCTAGACATCATTCTCTATACAATGAAAAAGAGCATGTTATAATCATTTTAAATCAAATTATGTTGGGTAGTACATGAGGAATTTTTTAAAAATATTATAATCCTAATTAAGAGTATTTCTTAAAAGTTACAAAAAAATCCTAACCAAACTTCAACATCATATGCGTCTCTACCCAAAAAGACTTTAAAAAATACTTTCATTTACTACTTATTTTATTTGTTGTACAAGAGCATGTTTTTGACATTCAACGATTTTTTTTAAATGTCATTTTTGTACATCCTATACAAAACCAACTTCTATCATCTAGGTTTTAGAATAAATTACAAATTTAAAAACTAGAAACAAAATATTCTCTTTTATTTTTGGTTTTGATTGTGTTAGTAATTTTTCCATCAACGTTTCGGATCACACTCTGTGATCCATCATCAGGATGAATGAATGAGAGAAACAAAATATTATATTTCAAATATTTACACCATTTTAATATTGTATGTGTAAGTGCTTCAAATATTCAACTCCCAACTATGACAACTATTGATTTTTAAGAAAAATACTTTCCCTTTTTGACCAAAATGTGGACCTATTATCTTACACTTTCCCACTTCTCACTATAAAAGCCCTTGTCAAGACTCTTTTGTGCCTCAAAACATTTCAAAATCCTGTGAGGTAATGAAGCACTTCCTAAAGTCGATTGGTCATGGTTTGAAAACTAGATTATCTTTCAACAATCATAATTTTCCATGGTTACCAATTATCAATGACTTAATTTACCCTTAGAATTCAAGTTCTTTGATTATTTCACAAAGGCATTTGTACTATTAGGGACCTAATCTTTTCTCTAGACTAGGACCCATGTATTACCTTACAAAAACAGTTCCAAACTTCCAACTTATCAATGTTGATTTGTTCTAGATATATATCTTGCATACAAGAGTTGATTTCATAAAAAATCAATGTGATGTGGCCATGGGATTTTTGTAAAGCATGAATTTAGGAGTCCCATGTGATATTTTGTTGGATAAGAACTTCATAGATGTGGCCATGCTACTAGAAAACACATAAAAAATGTAAGCACACAAATCTAAATAAACACCTAACACAATAAGAAAGGGAAATCGCATTCCAAAACCATCTAGCTTTTGTTGCTCCCCATGAAATACTATATTCACTCCTTACAACTCATGATATCGATCACCTACACATGTCATCATCATAGCCATGTATGCCATTAATTTATTTCTTCAATTCTTCTCACATCCATTCACATGTTCACCAACTCAACCTTCATATTCATAACTTCTCATTATACTATATCGCCACCTCTTATCAAACTAATTGTCAACATATATTTTTAAAAAAACTAAAACTATTAAAAAATATCATATAAGTCTATAATATTTATTATACTACTCAAAATAAAAAATAAAATAAAAGAATTACAAATAAAATAAAATAAATCATATAGATAAAATAAATAGTTCTAAACTAAAATAAAATGAATAAAATAAGTAATATAAATAAATATATTATTTAAATGTTGAAATTCTAACAAAAATAACTATTAAAAAATACAATAGATTAAATAAAAGTAAATATATTTTTTAAATATTTAACATTTAAAAATTTATAAAATTGGAGATTAATTTAAAGTTTAAACTAAAACAAATTATAACTGAAACAATATTGAATAAAAAATTTATTAGTTTCATAATAAATTTTATTTATATTAAAATATTTTTTTTCAAAATGAAAATGAAAATAGATGTGTAGCTACCAGAGTTCCTTTGTAACTAATGTATTTATTGATTGCTTTTATAGAAAAGAGTAATACCCATTACTCTTTTTTTTTACAAATTTTATAATAAGTAAAATGTATTTTAACCCGATCATTAATTGTTTTATTGTAGATGACAATGAACATGTTTATTAATTATGTGATTTTTTATACTCCTCTTCTTAAATATTTTTTACTATCACTCCATGAATGATCCTCCTTTGACAAAATAAACAATATATTTGAATTTTAATTTAAATATATAATAAATAACTTAAAATAATAATTAATTTTATTTTTACATAATTTTATGTAGAGTAATAAGAATGTTCTCTCACATTACTTGTAACTCAAAATATATCTTAAATAAATTATTTGCATTCTATAAATTAAAATTATTTTTATATATTATATTACAACTCTTCATTTTAAAATTAATTACCAATTAGTTATCTTTATAAGAGCTCATTAATGTTTACTTATTTTTAAATTTATAAGAGCCAACTCATGAAAAGATTCCTAAATACTTTATTGTTCATATCTCCACTTCAAATTTTGAAAAGGAAAAAAACTTCGAGTTTCTATGATAATCGTTGGTTTTCCCACAATAAGCTCAAATCTTCATAATGTATACTATATGTTTCCTTATCTTTAAAAAAAAAAATAATGGTTTGAGATCTTAATACGCATGCATACGTTGCTTCCGGTGGAAGACAAACAAATATAATTTTATGACTTCTTTAAACCTTTTAAATTCTTAATGTTCTTTGTATCTTCACAAGTTCATTTTTTTGTTTTTAAGGCTCCATTTTAATTTTTTTAAATCTCATATTAGTCAACGTGCCATGCACAGGTACTTACTTGAGTCCCTCTTTGATATTTGCTTATAACATTTAAAATATACTTATTAGTTCAGGTTTATTATCCCATGCAAAAACTTCAATTTCGGAAATTTCGATTTAAGTTATTATCTATCTTTAGAATGCCGTTTTCTTAATGTTGATGTAGATTTAGAATATTAAAACAATCTAATTGAAATTTAAGAAATTAAATGAATCTTATATATTAAAATTGAAAATGCTTAGAAAATAAAATATTAAAATATACAAAAATATAATAATATTTTATTATTAAACATATACGTTAATTTTAATTTTTAAAATTTTGATAAATATAATATATTAAATCATTAATTTTATAAAATTCAAAATCTTCTTTTTTTTTTAATGTATATACAAATAATTAAATATTCTATAACTTTTTTTATATAATTCTAATATATTTATACAGACTTATTTTATAAATTTCAGAATTCTTTTAAATTATATTGATTCACAAAGTTTATATACAATAACTTTTTTTATATAATTCTAATATATTTATACAGACTTATTTTATAAATTTCAGAATTCTTTTAAATTATATTGATTCACAAAGTTTATATACAATTTCTGTATTCTTTTCTACTATTTTATAATATAATTTTTTTTATTAATAAATAATTTTTGAGATGTTATTGTACAAGTAATATTATAATATGTTAATTTATAATGAAATATTGTTATGTATTAGGGATAGAGAGGATGATTTTATTAATATTTCTATTAAATATTAAGAGTAAAGTACTAAAAGAGGGGATATTTGATCTCATAGATAGGAAGTTGGGTAAATAAAAAAACAAGTTTAAATTTATCTTTTTACGGTATTTATATATACTTGCAAATAAATTTGTTTATATTTAAGTAGGTTAAAAGATGAAGATGTTTACACTTTATAGAGTAATTATAGATTTAATTAAAAAACAAGATGCTTATAATATATTATTGTATAAGACACCTAAAAAATCTCATTACAAACATTCACCAAGAAAATACCATACATCAAATTTATATCTCATTTACTAATGATAATAAAAACTAAAATTAAAATATTATTTGAAACTCAAAAAACACAAATATTGTAAAACATATTTAATAATCTTATATTAAAAAATAATAATAAACCTTACAATATAAATAATTTTATAATACAAATATGTAATAAATGTATAAATATTCATTACTTAAATTTATTGTAAAGAAGTTGTCAACTCACTTTTTAATTCAATTTTACGAACTATTCAACTAAAATTAACAATACAATTACTTTTAAATACAATTAAATTTTATTACTTTAATCCTCTACATTTGTTGTTTCGATTGACTTCAAACATATTGTAACTTGTTTATATTAGACAAATCTACATATTCTTTATTAGACTCACTCATATTTTAACCAATCTTTATCTAGAAGGGAAAAAATGCTATCACTTTCAAGTTCATGACTGTATTCAATATTATGAACTACTTTTGATACAAATTATTATTAAAGTCTGATCACAATACATTTTAATTTTATTTAATTATTACTTCCATAAAAAGTACATTCATGGTGAAGAATTCCAACTCAAATTTCTGACTACTTCTCTGAACTCTATCACTCACTACAGCGGCAAGGAACCAGGGATTTAGGTTCAAAACATTCATTCAGAAGGTGTAAGTATTTAGCAGACAGCTAAGTCCATTTCTTTCAAATTGATGTTCCAATTTTTTTTCGTCATTTTGTTTTTATTTTTTACTATGAACTGTAATATCTACATTCCAATGGAATGGGTTAGATTGCTTGCCGTAGCGTACTTGGTACAAGATATTCATTTCAGTTTTTCTTTTTATTTTAAAAGAAATTAAAAGAAATCTAACAAGAAATTTCTTCATTTATAAAAATTCTTTTTTTTTGACTGCTCGTTTTGATTTTTTCTTTTTTATTTTTACTAGTGTTTTTTGATTAATCGAGATCAATATTAGTTCAATCAAAAGGAATGATTGAAGGTGTAAGTATTCAGCAGACAGCTAAGTAATCGAGATCAATATTAGTTCAATCAAAAGGAAATGAATTGCCTTAGCTGATCTCGCGGTTTTTTTGCAAATTCTTTCGACCTTTGCTCCAAACCTAAGGAAATGGTGAAGTCAAGCAGACTACAAATCTTAGTAATGGTCTAATACGTATCATCACGATTCTTCTGTATTAGCGTTACCAATGACTGGAATAGAGAACCCATGTGGTGTAGATAAAGAGCATGCAGCTCCACGAACATCTCGAAAATTAAACAAATTGGGTAGCATCGTAACACAAGTTTGAAATGTATCAGCTTTGCCAATAATTGCATTCTTGAGAAGGTTGACTTGATTCAACTGTACAGTGTCAGCTACGAAAGTGACAAATAGTGAATTAAGGATATAAACTAAACTTGGTGGTACAGAAGAAACTGAACATGGGGTATACTATTCAGAGGACACAATGTTGCTCTTGATTTATGTATTCGTTTATATAATGACACAAAGTTTACACCGTGTCACAGAAAGGGAAACTATCCCTTCGTTCCAATTTATTAAAACCCCTTAATATGGATGCAACGGTCATTTCACATGGCCATTGATTATTTGAGGATGAAAATTCAGTTGATCATAAAAATTACACGCGACCATCTCTCTTCATTGAGCTACAAACTTTAGATGTGAGAGAAATTTGTGATAAGAAAAAATCCTGATGCAACTATTTTCCGAAGAGATGTGCTTTCATCAAACTATTTTTCACAAGTGCTAATTTTCTTTGGAGATCCTTCCCACGCTTTAAAATTAAAATGCAATGACAAGCTGATGTGTGATTTCAAAATAGCTTTCTAAAATCGACTCTTTGACCACATTTGATTTGACAAACATGAGCAATCTGCGGAGAATTAGGTAGCTACATCCAGATTTGTAAGACGCGCAATGTTCCCCTGAGAGAAATCATTACCTACCTTAAGAAATGGTTAAGTAGAGAAAGGAGGTAGAGTAATTACCACCTCACTGAGTTCAATAGTGATTCGTAACAGTAATAATTATGCCTGCTCCTGTGCTGCTGGAGTGCATTTTAATTATATCCACTGTATGAATAGTCAAACAAAATCTAAGTTGGAAACTAACGAATAAGCAAAGCCCAAAGAAAGTGATTATGGTAGAACATTTCCGGAAAATAAGAAAATCAGAAATTTCACGTCATGGATTTCCGTGTGTTTACTCGTGTGTTCAAGCGGAAGTTTTGCGCTCGAGGTGAGCGAATCTATTTTACGGTTTCATTGGTTCCAAAAGTGGGTTAACACCTTCAGAATAGGTCTAAAACTCAGGGCTCGATAACAAAGAATAAGCATCGACACTAGCAAAGACGGGCCTGGTCGATTTTATGTGTGTGCACTCTGTAAAGAATGGCCGAATTAGATTATGAAGAAAGCTGTGGTAGCTTAAGTAGGTGCCTAGGGAGGCAAGTGTAACGTGGAATTAAATCCCAGCATATCCCATAGACAATCAACAGCTAGATTGGGGTAATGTTTGCTATTGGGGTAACACCCTCACGATATGTGTTTGCCCTCTCCATTCGAATTTAACCAAGGAATTCTATATCTCAAGTCTAGATGCATTTGGATACAAAATAACGGGGAAGAGTTTGAAGATGTATTTTGAACACACGCCAGTATTTGAGAAGTCATTGGAGAACATAAACTTTAGTTAATTATGCTAACAAATCATGAGATACAGATATATATTTTTATTACATTATCGAAGAGCAAGCATTATATAGTAGTGCAACATATCGACAGAAGAAAGTAATCAATCCCTTACAAAA
>VDFB02000017.1:369422836-369462723 GCA_007258455.2 Sequoia sempervirens | reverse complement strand
GTGATCCATCATCAGGATGAATGAATGAGAGAAACAAAATATTATATTTCAAATATTTACACCATTTTAATATTGTATGTGTAAGTGCTTCAAATATTCAACTCCCAACTATGACAACTATTGATTTTTAAGAAAAATACTTTCCCTTTTTGACCAAAATGTGGACCTATTATCTTACACTTTCCCACTTCTCACTATAAAAGCCCTTGTCAAGACTCTTTTGTGCCTCAAAACATTTCAAAATCCTGTGAGGTAATGAAGCACTTCCTAAAGTCGATTGGTCATGGTTTGAAAACTAGATTATCTTTCAACAATCATAATTTTCCATGGTTACCAATTATCAATGACTTAATTTACCCTTAGAATTCAAGTTCTTTGATTATTTCACAAAGGCATTTGTACTATTAGGGACCTAATCTTTTCTCTAGACTAGGACCCATGTATTACCTTACAAAAACAGTTCCAAACTTCCAACTTATCAATGTTGATTTGTTCTAGATATATATCTTGCATACAAGAGTTGATTTCATAAAAAATCAATGTGATGTGGCCATGGGATTTTTGTAAAGCATGAATTTAGGAGTCCCATGTGATATTTTGTTGGATAAGAACTTCATAGATGTGGCCATGCTACTAGAAAACACATAAAAAATGTAAGCACACAAATCTAAATAAACACCTAACACAATAAGAAAGGGAAATCGCATTCCAAAACCATCTAGCTTTTGTTGCTCCCCATGAAATACTATATTCACTCCTTACAACTCATGATATCGATCACCTACACATGTCATCATCATAGCCATGTATGCCATTAATTTATTTCTTCAATTCTTCTCACATCCATTCACATGTTCACCAACTCAACCTTCATATTCATAACTTCTCATTATACTATATCGCCACCTCTTATCAAACTAATTGTCAACATATATTTTTAAAAAAACTAAAACTATTAAAAAATATCATATAAGTCTATAATATTTATTATACTACTCAAAATAAAAAATAAAATAAAAGAATTACAAATAAAATAAAATAAATCATATAGATAAAATAAATAGTTCTAAACTAAAATAAAATGAATAAAATAAGTAATATAAATAAATATATTATTTAAATGTTGAAATTCTAACAAAAATAACTATTAAAAAATACAATAGATTAAATAAAAGTAAATATATTTTTTAAATATTTAACATTTAAAAATTTATAAAATTGGAGATTAATTTAAAGTTTAAACTAAAACAAATTATAACTGAAACAATATTGAATAAAAAATTTATTAGTTTCATAATAAATTTTATTTATATTAAAATATTTTTTTTCAAAATGAAAATGAAAATAGATGTGTAGCTACCAGAGTTCCTTTGTAACTAATGTATTTATTGATTGCTTTTATAGAAAAGAGTAATACCCATTACTCTTTTTTTTTACAAATTTTATAATAAGTAAAATGTATTTTAACCCGATCATTAATTGTTTTATTGTAGATGACAATGAACATGTTTATTAATTATGTGATTTTTTATACTCCTCTTCTTAAATATTTTTTACTATCACTCCATGAATGATCCTCCTTTGACAAAATAAACAATATATTTGAATTTTAATTTAAATATATAATAAATAACTTAAAATAATAATTAATTTTATTTTTACATAATTTTATGTAGAGTAATAAGAATGTTCTCTCACATTACTTGTAACTCAAAATATATCTTAAATAAATTATTTGCATTCTATAAATTAAAATTATTTTTATATATTATATTACAACTCTTCATTTTAAAATTAATTACCAATTAGTTATCTTTATAAGAGCTCATTAATGTTTACTTATTTTTAAATTTATAAGAGCCAACTCATGAAAAGATTCCTAAATACTTTATTGTTCATATCTCCACTTCAAATTTTGAAAAGGAAAAAAACTTCGAGTTTCTATGATAATCGTTGGTTTTCCCACAATAAGCTCAAATCTTCATAATGTATACTATATGTTTCCTTATCTTTAAAAAAAAAAATAATGGTTTGAGATCTTAATACGCATGCATACGTTGCTTCCGGTGGAAGACAAACAAATATAATTTTATGACTTCTTTAAACCTTTTAAATTCTTAATGTTCTTTGTATCTTCACAAGTTCATTTTTTTGTTTTTAAGGCTCCATTTTAATTTTTTTAAATCTCATATTAGTCAACGTGCCATGCACAGGTACTTACTTGAGTCCCTCTTTGATATTTGCTTATAACATTTAAAATATACTTATTAGTTCAGGTTTATTATCCCATGCAAAAACTTCAATTTCGGAAATTTCGATTTAAGTTATTATCTATCTTTAGAATGCCGTTTTCTTAATGTTGATGTAGATTTAGAATATTAAAACAATCTAATTGAAATTTAAGAAATTAAATGAATCTTATATATTAAAATTGAAAATGCTTAGAAAATAAAATATTAAAATATACAAAAATATAATAATATTTTATTATTAAACATATACGTTAATTTTAATTTTTAAAATTTTGATAAATATAATATATTAAATCATTAATTTTATAAAATTCAAAATCTTCTTTTTTTTTTAATGTATATACAAATAATTAAATATTCTATAACTTTTTTTATATAATTCTAATATATTTATACAGACTTATTTTATAAATTTCAGAATTCTTTTAAATTATATTGATTCACAAAGTTTATATACAATAACTTTTTTTATATAATTCTAATATATTTATACAGACTTATTTTATAAATTTCAGAATTCTTTTAAATTATATTGATTCACAAAGTTTATATACAATTTCTGTATTCTTTTCTACTATTTTATAATATAATTTTTTTTATTAATAAATAATTTTTGAGATGTTATTGTACAAGTAATATTATAATATGTTAATTTATAATGAAATATTGTTATGTATTAGGGATAGAGAGGATGATTTTATTAATATTTCTATTAAATATTAAGAGTAAAGTACTAAAAGAGGGGATATTTGATCTCATAGATAGGAAGTTGGGTAAATAAAAAAACAAGTTTAAATTTATCTTTTTACGGTATTTATATATACTTGCAAATAAATTTGTTTATATTTAAGTAGGTTAAAAGATGAAGATGTTTACACTTTATAGAGTAATTATAGATTTAATTAAAAAACAAGATGCTTATAATATATTATTGTATAAGACACCTAAAAAATCTCATTACAAACATTCACCAAGAAAATACCATACATCAAATTTATATCTCATTTACTAATGATAATAAAAACTAAAATTAAAATATTATTTGAAACTCAAAAAACACAAATATTGTAAAACATATTTAATAATCTTATATTAAAAAATAATAATAAACCTTACAATATAAATAATTTTATAATACAAATATGTAATAAATGTATAAATATTCATTACTTAAATTTATTGTAAAGAAGTTGTCAACTCACTTTTTAATTCAATTTTACGAACTATTCAACTAAAATTAACAATACAATTACTTTTAAATACAATTAAATTTTATTACTTTAATCCTCTACATTTGTTGTTTCGATTGACTTCAAACATATTGTAACTTGTTTATATTAGACAAATCTACATATTCTTTATTAGACTCACTCATATTTTAACCAATCTTTATCTAGAAGGGAAAAAATGCTATCACTTTCAAGTTCATGACTGTATTCAATATTATGAACTACTTTTGATACAAATTATTATTAAAGTCTGATCACAATACATTTTAATTTTATTTAATTATTACTTCCATAAAAAGTACATTCATGGTGAAGAATTCCAACTCAAATTTCTGACTACTTCTCTGAACTCTATCACTCACTACAGCGGCAAGGAACCAGGGATTTAGGTTCAAAACATTCATTCAGAAGGTGTAAGTATTTAGCAGACAGCTAAGTCCATTTCTTTCAAATTGATGTTCCAATTTTTTTTCGTCATTTTGTTTTTATTTTTTACTATGAACTGTAATATCTACATTCCAATGGAATGGGTTAGATTGCTTGCCGTAGCGTACTTGGTACAAGATATTCATTTCATTTTTTCTTTTTATTTTAAAAGAAATTAAAAGAAATCTAACAAGAAATTTCTTCATTTATAAAAATTCTTTTTTTTTTGACTGCTCGTTTTGATTTTTTCTTTTTTATTTTTACTAGTGTTTTTTGATTAATCGAGATCAATATTAGTTCAATCAAAAGGAATGATTGAAGGTGTAAGTATTCAGCAGACAGCTAAGTAATCGAGATCAATATTAGTTCAATCAAAAGGAAATGAATTGCCTTAGCTGATCTCGCGGTTTTTTTGCAAATTCTTTCGACCTTTGCTCCAAACCTAAGGAAATGGTGAAGTCAAGCAGACTACAAATCTTAGTAATGGTCTAATACGTATCATCACGATTCTTCTGTATTAGCGTTACCAATGACTGGAATAGAGAACCCATGTGGTGTAGATAAAGAGCATGCAGCTCCACGAACATCTCGAAAATTAAACAAATTGGGTAGCATCGTAACACAAGTTTGAAATGTATCAGCTTTGCCAATAATTGCATTCTTGAGAAGGTTGACTTGATTCAACTGTACAGTGTCAGCTACGAAAGTGACAAATAGTGAATTAAGGATATAAACTAAACTTGGTGGTACAGAAGAAACTGAACATGGGGTATACTATTCAGAGGACACAATGTTGCTCTTGATTTATGTATTCGTTTATATAATGACACAAAGTTTACACCGTGTCACAGAAAGGGAAACTATCCCTTCGTTCCAATTTATTAAAACCCCTTAATATGGATGCAACGGTCATTTCACATGGCCATTGATTATTTGAGGATGAAAATTCAGTTGATCATAAAAATTACACGCGACCATCTCTCTTCATTGAGCTACAAACTTTAGATGTGAGAGAAATTTGTGATAAGAAAAAATCCTGATGCAACTATTTTCCGAAGAGATGTGCTTTCATCAAACTATTTTTCACAAGTGCTAATTTTCTTTGGAGATCCTTCCCACGCTTTAAAATTAAAATGCAATGACAAGCTGATGTGTGATTTCAAAATAGCTTTCTAAAATCGACTCTTTGACCACATTTGATTTGACAAACATGAGCAATCTGCGGAGAATTAGGTAGCTACATCCAGATTTGTAAGACGCGCAATGTTCCCCTGAGAGAAATCATTACCTACCTTAAGAAATGGTTAAGTAGAGAAAGGAGGTAGAGTAATTACCACCTCACTGAGTTCAATAGTGATTCGTAACAGTAATAATTATGCCTGCTCCTGTGCTGCTGGAGTGCATTTTAATTATATCCACTGTATGAATAGTCAAACAAAATCTAAGTTGGAAACTAACGAATAAGCAAAGCCCAAAGAAAGTGATTATGGTAGAACATTTCCGGAAAATAAGAAAATCAGAAATTTCACGTCATGGATTTCCGTGTGTTTACTCGTGTGTTCAAGCGGAAGTTTTGCGCTCGAGGTGAGCGAATCTATTTTACGGTTTCATTGGTTCCAAAAGTGGGTTAACACCTTCAGAATAGGTCTAAAACTCAGGGCTCGATAACAAAGAATAAGCATCGACACTAGCAAAGACGGGCCTGGTCGATTTTATGTGTGTGCACTCTGTAAAGAATGGCCGAATTAGATTATGAAGAAAGCTGTGGTAGCTTAAGTAGGTGCCTAGGGAGGCAAGTGTAACGTGGAATTAAATCCCAGCATATCCCATAGACAATCAACAGCTAGATTGGGGTAATGTTTGCTATTGGGGTAACACCCTCACGATATGTGTTTGCCCTCTCCATTCGAATTTAACCAAGGAATTCTATATCTCAAGTCTAGATGCATTTGGATACAAAATAACGGGGAAGAGTTTGAAGATGTATTTTGAACACACGCCAGTATTTGAGAAGTCATTGGAGAACATAAACTTTAGTTAATTATGCTAACAAATCATGAGATACAGATATATATTTTTATTACATTATCGAAGAGCAAGCATTATATAGTAGTGCAACATATCGACAGAAGAAAGTAATCAATCCCTTACAAAATTATCACACATTGATAAGAACGACATGCATGCTACTGAAGAAGATCCGCCACTGAGATCCTTCTCCTTACCCTAACGATTCATGAAAAAAGTTTATTGACCAACATTAGATAAGTGAGAAAAGATCAGGTATATTAGCTATTGTCAACCATACATGCAAGGAAAAGATGGGGAATTCGTAGTACATACCCGTTAGTGAGTTGCTTCATTGTTGGCGTTCCCGTCCAAAAAGGAACTGAATCGCTCTGGTATACGAGCATCGTAAGCATGAAAAGGAAGCACGTTTGGTCTTGTAGAAGCTTCAGCATAGACATTCTTCTGCGCGTGGAGAGAAGCATAATTTGGAAAGCAAGATAATGGATTGGACTGAAGGGGTCCCCTACTGGTACAAAGGCCTGGCGTTGAGAAATTTACATCGTTGTTAAAGGCGTTAACAGACGTAGACGTAAAATGTTTTTGCATTGCTTGTGATTGGTGCTGCTGAGGAGCATAGGTATGCATTGCATTGAAATAGATTTGTACTGCATTTATTTGCTTGGAATCATTATACGTAATCCCTGAGTCTGCCATTTCATAAGAACTCCGCATCCCAGGTTGCATAGATTGCTGTAATGCTGCGGTGGAAGATGTGCCCAAATGACTCATGTGTTGAAGCTGTCGAGAATCCTTGCATAAAATGTCTGTGTAAGATAATTGCGTACCACAATCCCAAAGTTGGTGCTGAATATGGTCCCCAGATACGTGATTTGAAATCCCATAAGGACTCTCGTCCTTGTAGTTCAAAACGTTCATAAACTGACTTGGGAATGAAGATTCCAGGGAATTAGCCTGTGGGGATGCTGCAGGGATTTTGGCTGAAACTGATTTCCTTTTAGCTCTTTCTCTTTTTTCTTTCAGCCTAGCCCTTTTTGACAAGGAAGAAGACTTGGATGTATACTCAGCTCCCATAATGCTCCCATCCGAAGCACTGCTGATGCTCTTGCCCGCATCAGAATGCTTGCTAGGCTCAATGGTTAACTCCCTTTCACTAAACTTGCTCTCAGTTTTTGCGCTTGCAGTAGCAGTTGCACTCTCTCTACATTTAACAGGCGAACAGTTTGTAGATGCCAGGTTGGAGCCTGCGTCTACAACAGGCGCAGAAACAGAAAGAGAGTACGCATCCGTGTCAGGTTCAGGCAGATCAGCAATAAACGGCTGGGCTGCTTTAAGTAGCCAGTCCACAGCCAAACTGGGCTGCTCATAGCCTAGCCTGTCTTGCAGGTCATAGAATTGAATTGCCGTAGACACAGACAGCCTCACCCTCCTGTCACGAAGTCCTTTTGCAGTCCGGACTTTACTGTGCCGATCTTTACCACCTGTCAATCGCGAAACCCGTACTATTCTGGACTCCTCCTGACTTTTTCTCTCTGATTGCACCTTAATACCTGCCGGTTTCTTTACAATCTCCGCCGCCTTACGTTTCGAACCCTTCATGGCCGTTTGGATATGATCCGTCTCTTTCGGGCGCGCATTTGCACGGTCTTCCTGCATAAGGCACTCGTTAATGGACTCGGACAGTATCTCCAGCTCCCCGGAGCTCTTACTCAGCATGTTATGCGAGGATGCGTCGTCGGGTTTGAACTCGTGACTTGACTCCAGCAGAGTGGGGTTTATGCCAGTAGCTTTCAAACCTCTTTGGCCGCCGGGGCTGTGAAGAGGCAGGTTCTGATTGCTACAGCTAATAGGGTCCATGTAGGCAGAAGCAGCAGCAGTCTTCTGCCAAACCCCTTTGCTGGCTTTGAATGCGTCCAGCATAGAGAGCGTACCATTAGAGGTACTTTTGGCGAGATCGAGTACGAGCTTCTCCCCTGCTGCAAAAGTCGAAGCTGAAGGGTCCCCGTAGCTCAATGTGACTCCCTGACCGGAGCACCGGGACGAAGTTTCACATCTTGTCGACCCCTCCGTTAGGCCCTCCAAACAGTTGCATTGCAGGCTACAGCTGCTCGCAGCCTTCACCTCGGGAACTAAACCTCCGTTAGCGACAAATTTAGGCTGGCCTGTAGCGTACCGTGATGGACCATAAGATGAATAGAGAGGAAATCCTCCCCCGCAGGCCATAATCGTGTACCTAGCTGTGCCGTGCCGTGCAGTGCCAACTGCCCTCCACCTTTCTTTTTCACTAATACTCCTCGTACATGCTAAAGATCAAAGTGAGGAACAGCAGTCCGCTGTATCTGCACAACAAAGGACAATTGTTAAGTTGCACCGCTTTTCTCCGTAATACCCCAGAAAACCAAAACAAAAGACCTGTAGAAAACTGCAAAAAATTATAGCTTCAGCAGTCCGTAGTTTTCTTTTGAAGAAAAGGCTTTTTAATGAAACTAGATAAAAGGATATCGAATCGTCAGACGTTTCGGATCATTGAAAACGCCAAATCTGCAGTCTTTCTTTGAGAACTTCAAATTTACAAATCCTGAACGAGAGCTTAAATTTGCAATCCCCGTTGAAAGCTTAAATTTGCAAGCTTCTTTCATTGTTCAATATTAAGATTCTAGGGAAGTCTCAGCTTTAAACATTAGATCCTCTCCATCTACACTAATTATTTGAGATGTAAGCATCAACATTCCTTAGTACTGAACAAAACTACGAAACATCGGACATTTTAATCGTTTTCTTTGCTAGGGTTTCATTTTCCGACAGCTGCTTAAACACACAAAACTTTTGATATTTCCAGTTGGAAGCATTTCAAGTTGCTAAGGCGTTGAGGATCCATAAGTTCTAGTCTTAAGCACGGATTTTCTTAGGGTTTATTCACTTGAATTCATGGCTTAAAAACATAAAACTACATATTTCTCTACAGTTCGATTCTACAAATGGTTGAAACATAAATTGCAAGAGCCGGCGACATTTCTGAAACAGTCAAGACTCGAGTTTCATGTGGCAGCATAAATTACAAAATGGGCCATTACAATCTTAATTTTAAAAAAAGAAGAAAAGAAAACATTAATTTACCTAAGATCTGTAGTCGAGGAATAAATTGAACGATGTTGCAGAGGGCAAAGGAGTGCAGCATCGGGCAGAAGCAGGTCCAAATTGTCCCCTCTTAGCCGGCTGTTCCCGCTTCCGTTTCAGCCTACATCTGAGCTTTTCCTTCCCAACTTGCAGCGCACGCAATGAGAAAAGCCAGCTAAACAACTACGTGCGAGTCTCACATCCAAGACAGGCGCAAATATCTTTCCTCTCTGCTACTGTAATATCAACCGAGGGACGCTAGGGTTTCTTCCCTCCTCGAGATTCGAACGCTGCACCGGCAGCGTTGAATCCAAAACCGGAAACACAAATACCAGGTTGGAATTTGGACACGAAAAAAGTTTCAATGTCAGCCGCTGCTCGTTCACGGAAATCCTAAAAGCAAATGGCCAATAAACTATACAACCTCTTCTCCCACTCTCTACTCTCCTCTCCTCTCCTCTCTACGTCCATTTATCAAGCCAGGCTGAAGCGAGAAGAGAGCACAATCCCTCATTCTATTCTCTTTTTCAACTTTGTTTTACTCACTGCAGTTTTCCCTCCTTTTAATTACCTACCCTCCGCAAAGGTTAAATCGTAGAGAGGGGAGAGGGGCCTTCATTTTCCATTATAGTTTTTGTGGTGGTGGTTATGCGCGCCACGCCTGCGGAGAAGTCGCCATCAGCCCCTAAAAATGTACGACGCTATCGCAATTCCCACTAACGATAAAGAATGAAAGAAACAAAGTAGATGAAATGTGGAAAGTACGATTATAAACTATTATTTCCGTAACCCTCCATCCCACCCATTGTGAAAAAAAGTGATACCATTATCCCATCCCCATGCTCCACATGCACCGATGCCACGTCCTTTTCAAAATCATCCTCCTCCTACTCCCTCTTCCCCTCCCCAATTTTCAAACTGCCCAAGCACCCAAGAATCTAAATCTTGGCTTGGATTTGCATTTGCTCTCTGCCCTTCTCTCGACACCTGCAACTTGTCACATTGGTATTGCCTAAAAGCGTGCCCATACCAATCTTTTAACCGTACCTCAAACGCTTTTTTATAATTACCTATTTTGATTTCATTCCGTTTAGGTCTATAATCTTTTTTCATCTCCTTCTGTTTCAGGTCAATTAGCAAAGTTCTTTTGCTTTTTACGCCACGCCTCTGCCTCAGCCTCCTTCCATATATAGCAACTTGTTCCTTCTTTCCACATCAACTTCTTTAAAATATGGACAGACTAAGCCGCCCTTTTTAATATGAAGGCTATTTTCATTTAATCTAAAATATCAGCACATAGGCCTACTTTGACACTGCTGGCTATGGCCTTTCAACGAAGCTTCTCTGCTGTCACAAAGCATATTATTTCACGATTTTATATATAGAGACAAAATAAGGCCGGACAAACCCAAAGCAAGGTCTAATAAAAAAACTCATATCAACATTTTAACTCGTTTGTAAGAGGAATAAATAAGTTTTAATCTACTTCCATTTATTCTCTTTCTTCAGCTTAGATCCTTCATCTAAGCTCACTAAGAGATAAACATAATTTTTGATGTAATGCTGAGGGAGATTTGTTGGAAATAATGTTTATTTAGTTTGTGTCCCTACATTTTAATTAAAATATTTTAGTTAGTGACATTTGGTCCCATTTCAAGTCTTTTTTATTTTAGTGTATTTTATTAGTTCTATATTTTCTAAGTTTTTATAAATATATCAACTACTCTACCATCATACAAATAAGTATGAATTTTTTAGATTAAATTTGTTATTATGTAATATGATTATTGTTGTCATACAATATATTTGCTCTTTTTATATTTGTTGTTATATAATGTATTTGTCTTTTTATATGATCTACAAGTTTATTCATCTTTGTGTTTCAGGTCAATGTGATAGTAAAACCTAGCAAATCTTAGGCTATGAAGCTATCTAAAATTGTCGATTAGTAGTTATGTGAGTTGTGATATATGTTATGTTGTGTACGTAGCTAAAACTTGTGGAGAGGCGGATCTTCTAGAATTGTAGAAAAAGGAGATGAAAATAAAAGTAAAAGACGGTAAAATTCTTCAAATAAGCAAAGAATCTAGCAAATAAAAAGAGTTGATGAATGGGAAAAATCAATGTTGAATGCTCCCCAAGTAGATCCTTACCACGTAGAGAGGTGTGAAAGACGTTAAGCATACTATGTTTTCACTTATATTTTTTAAAACTTCTTAGCATTAAACTAATTTACATTGAATTTATTACATTTGATTTAGTTATATTCACAAGGAAGTTGCATGAAGCTTTGTGACGATTTTAATAGTTTTTAATTATAGCATTTATAAATGAGCCCATTAGATTTTGTTAGAATTTTGAACTCATGTGTAATGAATGATTTTTGATGAAAGAGAAAAGTGATATTGCTAGAAAATGCAAAGTGAGGTGCTCAAGTGTTTAGGTGAAATAATTTCCTCATAAAATTTTTGAGGTGCTTGCAATGTTTGGGTGAAATAATTTCCTCTTATAATTTTGAAGGTTATTGTCTAAATAAATTATTTATTATCATATATAAAAGGAGGAAATTTAGCACGATGGAGTCTATTGGTATTCCTTCACTTGCAATCAAATTAAATGGAAAAATTTATTATGATTGGGTGTCTCATATGAAGATTTTTCTAACACTTCAGAATTCTTATGAACTTTTTATTGGTAATGAAAAATAGCCTCTAAGCCCTACAACTAAGCAAGAAGATTGAGGTAAAAGAGAAGAAGGCATCATTCATAAATATTACTTTCTAAAGAGGTTTTTCTAGTAGTTTGTAATGAGAGAAGTGGAGACAAAGTATGGGCTATTTTAAAGATCATGTATGAAAACTCAAGTGATGTATGGATTCTACATTTTACTACAAAATTAAATTACATGAAATTACCAAATACACAAGAGCTAGTCTCTCATTTAAGTAAATTAAAAGTAAAGAAAAGTAAGCTTGCTTCTCTTACCAAGGATGTAAATGATTAAAAAATATAAATAATCTTACAAAGTTTTACAAGATCCTATCAAGTATTTATAAAAGGCTTGGATATAATGTTGCTAAATTCAATAAAAACATAAAATATGAATATTTATGTGCTAAGCTAGTGCAAGAAGAAAAGTGTCTAACTAAGGAAAGGGAGTCCTTCAACAACAAGCCTCAAACATTTATAATGAAGAGAAAATAATATTACAAGAACTTGCAAGATAAATGGATAAGAAAGACAAATGGGAAGCATGACACCAAATAAAATTCATCCAAGGATCATAATGATAGTAGGGACAAAATCAAATGGAAACAAAAATAATATGGTAAGCTAGGTCATAGAGAAAATGAATGTTATATAAGAGTATTAGGGATATAGAAAGGGAAACAAAATAAGTAGGTTTTCAAAATTCTTTAGTTATAAAAATAATGTTTGTTATGTTGCACTTAAAGAAAATATTTCTCATAAGGATGATGAGGCCATTGATTTTAGTGCTACAAAATACATGTTTCACAATAAGGAATACTTTGAATCATTAAGCAATGATAGTACTAAAGAGAAATATTCTTATAAAATAATAGTGTTTTAGAAGTTAAAGGAACTAGAAATGTTCAAATTAATAATGATGTGTTAAAAATGTAAAGCTAGTTCCAAAGTTAAAAATATATATTATCCGTATCACAAAATATGAATCAAAGATATATGATAGATTTATACAATGATAAATGTTTAATCAAAGGATGTGAATGATAACTATAAAGTGACAATACTTAGTAAAGTGGAGAATAGATTATATAAATTTTAGGAGTTTACTTCTAAGCATGAAAATGAGCATATGTGTCTTATTGTCAAGCATGATGATATGAATAAGTTATGGCATGAGCATATGGGGCATGTCAACTACCAAAGCCTCAAGCATATGGAGAAGTTACATATGATACATGGACTTCCAAAACCTTGCCAAGACACAAGGTATGTTTAGGATGCACTTTGGAAAAGCAATGTGTGGAAAGTTTCTCACAAGGTAAAACACAGAGTGAAAACTCCTTTATATTCCGTCCATAGTGATGTAATGGGCCCTTCAAAAACACTATCACTCACAAAATAAAGGTATGTGCTCGCTTTCATAGATGACTATAGTAGAATAATTTGGGTATATTTTGCATAAAAGAAGGATGTATTGTTTGATAAGTTTAAAGAGTTCAAGGTTTTATTTGAAAAACAAATTGGAAGATCACTTCTAAATGAATATATGATATATCATCCTAAATTGTCACCCATGACAATTTCACCTTATGTTTGGTCCCCCTTTTAATTATTAGACCTAATTAAGTATTTAGCTTCCTAAATTATGCTTTCTACTATTTTTGATAATTTTTGAGGAATTACAAGTAGGAATCAATTGCATCTATCTAAGACCTTGCCCCAACATCTAAAATCCCAAAAAATAGGGCAACGACACTCACACCCTATGTGTGAGTGTCCCCCTATTTTGGCTCCAAATTCAAATATGTTTGTGTCAACAATTTAGTATTTGCAATTCAATTGTCTAAAGTCAGCTATAAGGATTTAATTTTCAAGAAATTGAATAAATGCCTATAAATACCTAGTTATTGCATCATTTGGATATCAACTAGCAAGAGGTGAACATTAAGAGCAACTACTAACATCAAGATCAAGTCAAGAGCAACATTTTCAAAGCTTTATTGTAGCAATTCAAGGTCCTAACATCGTGTCCAATTCTATGTGAGTTTATGTGTGTTCATGTTATCTTTGTTTTGTGAAGGCTTGTTCGTGTTATCTTTGTTTTGTGAAGGCTAACACTTTTTTAGGTCTCCAAAGAATTCTTGAGCATTCAAGAAAAGCAAGATCAAGACCTTGAGGTGATGTGCATGACTTCAGTCCTTCAAGGAAGCCATTGAAGGGTGGTGAGTTGCAGCACTTTGTGATTTCATAATTCCTTCCTATTCATTATCATTGACATTGCCATTGTGGAAGTGGAAACATTTACACGGGGTTTGATTGAAGCAAGCCCCTAAAATGGCCCAACATTCCCTCTCTTTGTGAATGTGCAGATCTCGGGTTTGAAGGACATTGAAAGGAGTCGGAAGACAAATTGTTCATTGTTGCATTTAAAGACTTATATCTTGTCAAGCCATAAAAATTCAATTACAAAAATATCTAGAAGTGTTTTTATAGATTAGAAGGCGAGAATTTGAAGCTTAGATCTAACATCAGAGGACCCTAAAAATAAATCTAAAAAGGCATACAAGGATACTCACACCCTAGGCACCTGTGTCCTCCATTTTTGCCCCAAATTTGAATCACAGGTGCACAGTGTCCTTCTTTACTCATTTCTATTGTCCAAATTTTTTTGTGAACTTTTTTACCTTTTGTATTTGTATTAGAATAGTAAATTACATTGTTAGCCTAGTTGGATCATTGCATTTCATCATTAGGACATTTCTAGATCTAGTTAAGGGTTGGTTGACTCACCTATCAGGCTGTAAGTCAATCTCATACCTTGTCCAAATCCATCAAACCCTCGTTCCATCTTTTCATTTTCAATCCATCACATCTCCCCCTTCTTTTCCTAATTCCCCTTTAATGAAATTTGGGAAAGGTGTCAAACCCTAAGGCCAAAAACCAATTCCCTTTTCCTTACATTTCATATGAATATTTTTTTCTTACACTTTTATAAACAACATTTTGTATAAAGAAGGACTCAACTATTTCCTACTTGCCCCAACAAAATTACACTCTAGAAATATAAAAACTAAAGTTTGGGCTTAAGTAATTCATATCATGGCATGTCTATTGAATAGAACTCCTACTGAGGTAGCTATGAATAAAACTTTATAAGAGTCATGGAGTGGTAGAAACCATACATAGTGTCTCATTTTTGAGTTTTTGGTTGTAATGCCTATGCCTAGACATTTCCAATGAGAAAAGGAACAAGATAGATAAGAAAAGTGAGAAATACATAATGTCTAGGTATAATAAGGAATCAAAAGGATATAGGTTGTATAATCCTAAAGCTAAAGGAAATCCATATCAAAAGGGGTGCATGTTTGATGAATTTATTAAAAATAATAATTCCAATACATCATCTTCTTTTTCAATCTTTATTGAAGAATAAGATCCCACATATAATAATGATTTAAATAGAGGTGTGTCATCTTTTATAGGAAAAGAAGGAACTCAAGTTGAAGCATCAACTGAAAATGGTTATGAAAATATAAAAAAGATAAGAAGCATTCAAGAAATATACCAAGAAGTCCCTAAGGATCTTTTGCTAACTATGCTCTTATGAGTAGGGTGATGTAGGCTGACACTTTAAGTACAAATAAGGAAGAAAAAGGAAAGGATGAATAGGAAGCATTTATGAAAGATGAGTACAACTCTAATAAAAAAAATGAAACAGTTTGGGAATTAACAACACTTCCAAAAGGTAAAAATTTGGTTGGTTGCAAATAGACCTATGAAATAAAGTTCACACTAGATTGAGCTATTGAAAAGCACAAGGCAAGGCTAGTGGCTCAAGGTTTCACATATGTAAAAGGTATTGACTATACATAAACCTTTATTCTAGTTACTAAAATGACTTCTACTTGTACAATAGTTTCCTTAGCTATAGATTTTGATTAGAAATTTTATCAAATGGATGTAAAAAGTACATTCTTATAGTATGATTTAAAGGAGTAAATTTATATGCAACAACCACTAGGATTTATTAAACTTGGTGAAGAGAATATAGTATGTAGATTGAAAAAGTAACTATGTGGTCTTAAACAAGCTCCAAGGGCATGATACTCTAAATTAGATGAAAATTTTCTAAAAGTGGGATTAAGAAATTAAAATTAAAATTGATCTATATGTGTATGTAAAGAATAGTGATGGTCAGTTATCACTATTGTACCACATGTAGTTGATTTTAAAAAAAATTCATATGTAGTATATTGAAAACATAAATGAACAACTCAAAAATGCTTTTAAATAACTAACCTATGGTTAATGCACTATTTTTGGGTGTGTAATTATGGAAAGAAGGTATGATTATGCTTTCTCATACCAAAAATGTTCTTGATGTATTAAGAAAGCTTAAGATCATTGAGCATTAACCAACTAGTGAACTATGTGAGATAGATTAAAATTGAACTTGCTAACTCCATTCAAAACAAAGTAGATGGAAAACTATATTGATAACTTATTGGAAATAACTTGTGCCTCACTATAACTAGACTAGATATTGTCTATGCAATTGACATTGTATCTAGGTACATGGAAAATCCACATATTGGCCATCGGAAAGTAGCTAAAAGAATACTAAAATATATTAAAGGTGCATACCAACTTGGAATTGAATACAAACATGGAGGAGAACCTACGCTAGGAAGGCATAGATATTTTATTTATGTAGGTGATACTGATGATAGAAAACCTTCATGATAGATAACTTTCATCTTGGTTTAGGACCAATTTCTTAGAGCAGTAAGAAGTACAATTGATGGTGTCACTAGAATCCATGTAATCTAAATATACCGGTTCCTCAAAAGTATATCAAGAAGCATTGTGGCTTAGAATACTACTTGAAAAAACACATCAAACTCAAGATTGTCCAACTATTATATTTTATGATAATCAAAGCACCGTCAAGCTAACAAAAGACTATGTGTATCATGCTACATCCAAACATATAGAAGTACATCATCACTTTGTTTGAGACTTGACCAAAGAAAAAGTGGAGTTAAATTTTGTGGAACAAAAGACCAAATTGATAACATATATAATAGATTATTATCTATAGTGAAATTTGTTAGACTTTGAGGCATGTTATATTTCAAGGAAGTACATATACAATATGTGATATATTTTGATTGTTATGGTCTTTTTATCTAGATTAAAATTATGGAAAGTTGTTTATTTAATTTATGTCCCCACACTTCACCTAAAGAATTCCAAAAAGTGACACTTGTCCCCTATCTTCTAGAGTCTTATTCCATAGAGTATTTTACTAGATTTACTAAGTTCCTCTAGAGATCCTAAGTTTCTATTTAAATATACCAACCAATCCACCATCAAACAAGCAAGAAAGCATGCTTCAGATCAAATTTCCTACTATGTAATCTAACTATTGTTGTCATATAAAATATTTATCCTTTTTTATATTAATTGCTTTATAATATATTTGTGTCTTTATGCCCTTTATAATTTTATTTATCTCTATGTTTCATATATTTTCATTTTATCCAATACTTTTTATAGTACTTAGCATGTATATTTTTTACAATAAAATTAAAAAATATATATAGATAACATGAGTTTAATATTCTTTAGACTAAAACTATTTTATTTGTGTAATAGTGAAATTAGTGTGTTCATATCAATTATGATTTAGCTTTGGATCTATTTTCATGCAATGTCTTAATACAATTACATATGACAAGCGACATATTCTTGTGTTTAGTTTGGCTTATAATTGAATATCTCTCTCTATTCTCTTCATCCTCATTTGTACCTATTCTCATACATTTAACTTTATCACATCCTTATGAATGCATATTTTATTTATTTGATATTTACGTGTCACTTATTAGCCTATATTTAATTTTATTTTGTCTTGTAACTACATACCTCTCTATCCTCTTCATCATAATTTGCACTTGTTATCATACATTTGACTTTATCATATCCTTATGAATGCATATTTCTATATATTTGTTATTTACGTGTCATTTATTAGCCTACATTCACACCCATATATATGCATTTTCTCCTTGCCTTAAAATTAGAACTTTTATTTCCCAAATCAATCCTATGTAGCTCAAGATTAACCATAAAATATAAACATGTTCAAGTCTGAATTCCAAAATTCCTACCCCTATTCACTAGCGATTGTGAGATAACTTGAAACACATTTTTTTGAATTCTTGTTATATCTTGGACATTCATTTGTGTAAATAAATCATAATATAGATATCAAATATATATATAAGAATGTAAGGAGAAATAAATAGAGCATATTTCATTTTATAAGGAACCAAGAATCTTAATTATATTAAGATGAATATAAGCCATATGCAATTCTATATATGTTCCCTTCAATCATTTGTTGAAAATCATAAAGTTATTCCAAATAGGGGGTTGACCTAGGAGAGCTAACAATGTATTTTAAGGTGTTTGTAAGCATTGCCTTGACAATTATAGACATAGGGAACATAAATGTGAAGATCTCACTATAGAAACTCTCTACCAAACCATTCATGCTAGCCACAATTCATTTTTGCATAGAAAATCGTTAATGTAGTAGTCAAGTTTGATCTCAAAGGAATTTGATCTAACTTAACTAGAACATTCTTCATGTTTGTAGAGCTTGAAACATTCATCAAAATATGAACATTAATTTTATATGCATTTCTAACTAGATTACATGTGCATTGTCAACATTAATTATATATTGGTGTTCCCAAATGTAAGTACATCTATCCTTCTATATAATTTTAAAATTTATTATTTATTTAGAAGCCCAGCTACTATATAACTATATATTATAATTATTAATAATATCTATTTAGTTAATTTTAAAATTATATAAAAATATCATTCTCTTAAATTTAATTATTAAGGTCATCTTAAGTGAATTTTATTTAAGTCTAATATGTTATAGATTAGGTCTCTAATTTTATATTAGTGAAGTTTAATATGATATTATTCTCAACCAACACTACTAGTCTACCACTAGTGAATATTAGAGTCCTTAAGCACTCTTTGTTGAATGTAAGATCAAATTGACATTTATTTGTTTCTGTAGACACGTAAAATATATTGATTGACATCGTGCATTCGATCCTGACTTACTAACATCGTTTCTCCCTGAATCATCCCTCGGTCTAACCATTTAATCAAATTCTCCTATCTGATTAAATTCATCAATATTTGTCTCTTAATTAAATAAATAATTTTATCTACTTAAGTCATCTCTCTTGTTAATTAAATCAATCCATCTGATCTAATTATCCCTATTTAATTAAATAATCAATTTATTTGATTAAATCTCTAAAGTCTATCCATTAAATTAAATAAATTAAAACCTTATGTGATTTAATCTAACACCATTCATTTTAATTAAAATCAAAACCCTTATTTAATTAGCCTCTTATCATATTCCTCTCTTATTTGATTTAAATAAATCCATAAATCTAAGTCAAATAAGTCACATCATCTAATCTCCTGTTAAATTAATTAACCCTTGATTAATTTAACCTCATCTCATGTCACATCCTCTAGATAATGCAAGTTGCACATGAAAATATATTTAATTCATTTATTAAATCTCTATTTTCCTCACAAGCATCTTTTGGAATATTCTCTCGATTTGAATTCAAAAATTCCAAGTCAACATGTACATCCAACAAGGCATTTAAAACCTTTTACATGTCCTTTGCCTTGAGCCATGTGGCATTTATTGCATTTTCCCTTCCCTCTTGCATGTCATTTCAACAAATTTGAATTTCAAATATTGGCATTTATTGGCACAAACCCCAAATCTTGCACATCCATCATCCATTCATAGCTTGACAAGTGGCACCATATCATTGGATGAATGTTAGTCCCACATTGCTCAAATTTGGACATTCATCCATCTTGAAATCCTATAAATAAAGAGCTCATATCCTCATTTTATCATCCACAATCCAAACAAAGTTACCATGCTATAATATTTAGCCATTTCCATCCATCATTGAATTCTTAGCTAGGCTTTTTGCAGATTTTTGGCTTGGAGTCTCCATTCTTCACCAACAAAGTGGATCAATCTCTTCAACATTTGAAGCTTACATCATAGGAATTGGGAAAGGGCCAATTTTCACATCAAATTGGCATGAATTCCCCCATGGGATCATGAGTTTGCACATTTAAATTAGGATTCAATCTTTATTTCATCATTTTCATTGTGTTATTCACTATTTTCATTCCTAGTTTGAGGTTGTAAATGGATTTCATGGGGAATCCTTGTTTTGGCTTGCAATATCTAACTTGAGGTGTTTATTCTCCTTGTGTTGCAGGTACCAAGGTTGGGGTTCGCACATTTGGCACTAGAAGGAGGGTTGGATATCATTAATTCTAACTTTTTCTTGAAATTTTTGCGTTTTTCTTCACACATAGGAAATTCCAATGTGGGCTTGTTAGCGTCGATGTTTTGGCACCGTGGGCTCGTCAACGTCGCTATATGGCACCGCGTAAAACACAAACTGCACCGCTGGACTCATCCCGCCAAAAATTTAAAATTTTTAACTCCACCGCTGGACTCGTTGACTTGCAAGATTTTTTGAAATTTTTGAAAACAACGACACAAGGGATAAACTGCGACGCTGGGCAAAATTGCGATGCAATCGAGCTCTCTATCCTGACACAGAGCGCCGCTGACTAGAAAGCGGCGTTGTGAGGGCGACGTTGGGAGAACAAACTACGGCACCTTCACAAGTTGCGACGCTAGGAGACAATAAAAGGGAGAATTTAATTTTTAGCACGTGCTTTTGATTTATGATTTATTTACCTTCTATTTTCTGGTTTTTAACTTCTGTGTTTTTCCAGAATCTGACTGTTTTTCTTCTTTGTAGGTTGGAAATCGAAAACAAAGGAAGGAGGAGTATGGTGATGACATTTTGTCCAATCAAATTGTTTTTAAACACTTAAGTGTTTGTTTAACACTTCTTTAAGAATTTGTTATCTTTTCATTCTCAGAACACTAGTTTTTATTTGGGCTTAAAAAAACCTTTCAATTTCTTCTTGCAAAGGTTAAAATGAACAATAGGATCAACATCTTACTAGATTTCATTTATTGGATTAATAAATTGAACAAATGTCTTTCACTTGTGATTTGGTGCTCTAAAACAAACTCACATATTGCTTTGAGAATTTAAAAAGAACAAGTGTAGCTTTGTTTTTGTGAGGGCTTACTTAGACTAAAGCCATTGAAAAAGGATGTATGCGCTTCTCTCGCACTTTATCGCGATCTTGAGAATCAAAAGGCCTTTTTCATGACTTTGGGTTAAGACAAAGCAATCACCTCCACACTTTGATTTGGGATTAAAATTGAACAACATATTATGCGAGTGTGAGTGGGGGAATTGTTGCGTATATTCTCTCTCCTTGTTGCCAACAAGGATTGATCGAATTATGAATATTGTTTTTCATTCACTTTTATTTATCCTAGAGGGCCTGTCTTGGGGAAAAAGTACTCACCCAAGGGAATGACTCAACCAATAACACTCTAAAGCCAAGAGTATTTCCAACTGGGATATAAATGTGGATATTGGAAGAAAAGCCAATATCACGTGGTTGATTCTGACAAGATGGATCCGAAAGGGGACTCTTGTCGTATGGGTCAATCTCCATGAGCGGAAAGTCCTTACTAAAACCCATGTGCTAGAATTTTCCAAAATTATTTTATCTATTTGTTGGTGCAAGAACAGTCATTCTCAAGCCACCCCACACTTTTACAGTCTTCTAGTAGAAATGGAAAACATGCCATGGGAGTTTCATGGGTGTTGATTCTTGGCTACCCCGTATAAGTGAGTGTCATGGAGGGGAGCTAGTGGGGTCAAGCATCTAACCATTCACTAGAGATAAGCATAACTGGACTTGTCCAAGTGGGGATTCAACAAATATTGTCTTACACATCCATAGGATTGTACTTATTCTTGGGTTACAAAATGCATTGCTTGATCAAAAACATCTCAAAAACAAACACAACATCATCCAAATTTCAAACCCTTTTGAGACAAATACAATTGACCCAATCCATATGTTATTACTTTCCCTTGGGATTCACATCCTTAGAGGTTTCTAAACATTGGATTATATCTCAATTTGTCTCCTTAAGTAAACTATAGGAAAACCCTTGCCTTAAGTTCATTAAATTTCCACATAACATATCTTGTGGGGTTTGAAGAAATTAAGACATTGGACATCTTAGTTTGAAAACCTAATTGAAGAAAGTGTTTTTGGTAAAATAAAGACATTAAGCAAAGCTAAGCAAAAGGAACTTTCATATGTGTTGAAGACCCACCATCCCAAAAGAAATAACCATCAGTTAGAAATCTGAAAATGAATGTTCAAATGAAATCATTTCTTGGTTACAAAGGTCATTAGGAAGCATTTGCATGCTCTTCAATACCTAGGTCTAGGAAAACAAAGTGTACCTTTTTAGGTTCACCTTAGGATCAAAACAAATCAAAATCTTTTTCATCCATCCTCCAAAACATCAAAAAAATTATCTCATTATCACCTTTTGGAAAATCTTGAAATCATCCTTAAACTTCCTTTGTGGCAAATCCTGTTTGATCAAAAAAACCCGGAAACAATGCATCGCCCTTTGTTATCTGGCCACCTTTGCCTTATCAAAGTCCATGTATGTAGATAATCCTTCTTCATATTCTAGTAAAATCATCTTATTTGAATAGGTGTGGGTAGATTCATCCTTCTCCTCACACATATTCGAATCATCATCCTTTGAACAAAGCTATCCCTTAGATCATCATCCAACATCTTAGGGTCTTTTTGTTCAAAACCCAAATCAAAATCAAAAATCAAAATCGAGGACAAAATCTCAAAATCTCAAATCCAAAACCAAGATCAAAATCTGCAAGTCCTAAAAGCCTAGTGTCTCATTCAAGATTTATCAAAAGCCAAAAACATTCGTATCATCCATCCTTAAGCATCATCATCACATCATCACCTTTGATCCTCAAAGCATCCTAAAACTTCTACTTTGGGACATAAAATGAGATCAAATCCAAAGAATCAAGAGATTCATCTCCCATATTCTTGATCCTTGTTTTATGGTTCAAACGAGATCTCAATACAAGAAGAGTATGGAAGCCAACAAAGAAACACCCGCTTCAAGTCTTAGTAAACAAGCATAAATGAATCAATTGAATCAGTAATGGTGACCCTCTCATCATACAAAATTAGCAAGAAGAAAACCAAGGAGAGGACCTTACCTTTGGAATGTCTCATGAAGAAATGGTGAAATGCTTTAAAATCGGAGAATCATAAAATCATCAACATCATGATGAGACTTAACCCTTTGTTATACATGCTTGAACTAAGCAAAACAAGGGGCCAAGTTACCTTACAGATTTTGATGTAAGTCTGTAGTGGAGACATCTTTTCCACCTATCTCATCCACCATCCCCATTTCATCTACACCTCCATCCCAAAACATCATGCAAAACATTTCGTAAAACACAACATCGTTTGCTCCAACCCAACTCAATGTCAACAAGGGAAATACATTTCTCAATGCTCTTCAATCACATCCCCTTGTTAATAATCAGAACTTGGACGCAAACACCACATTGGAACAAAATATACCCCAAACTTTCCTCTCACATTCCATCACGATCCATCATCATCATTTTTTCACACAACTCCCCAAACACCTCTTCTAACAAATTCACAAGAAGAGGGAGATATGTTTGGATCAGGGGGCATATTCAACACCACGATATATTCACAACAATTCACACCCCTCACCTTTCCACCTCCTCCACCATTGCCATTATCATCCACACCACTCCTTGGTTTAGGGCTTCCTCCCCTACCAAGTATCAATCAAGCCTATATCCCAACCATCAATCAAAGCATTGCACCGAACACTCAAAATTTATCATTGATATCGCAACAACAAACGATAAATGCACAAGCAATGGCAACATCATCAAACACACCCCTAACATCACAAAGCATGGTCTCTCAAGGACAAACCATCACATCAATACCATTATCCAACACTCAAAACATCAACGCAACATCATCACCTACCACCATTCCAAATCCACCACCACCTCCACCACCACCAACTTTCACCACATCAAGCCAATACGACGCAGCATTGCAAGCTGCTTTTCAAAGAGGATACCAACAAGTTCAAAAATAAAAAGTCATGCAACAAGCCGCTCAAGCCGCACAAGCTGCCCAAACTACACAAGCCGCATTACAAGCGCAACAAGCCCAAGCTTTACTGCAACAACAACAACAACAACAAGCCGCTCAAGCTGCCCAAGTCGCGCAAGCATTGCAAGCACAAAGGGCCGCTCAAGCACAACTTTTATTACAGCAACAAGCCACACAAGCACAAGCATCACAAGCACAAGCTCAATATCAAGCACAACAAGCACAAGCACAAGCACAACTTCTTGCACAAGCAGCGCAAGTGCAAGCATATCAGGAAGCACTAAAGCAATACCAAGAGTAGCAAGAAGTAGCAGAATTGGCAGCCCAACAACAAGCGTTGTTGGAACAACAACAAGCGCAACAACAAGCACAAATATTAGCGCAACAACAACAAGATCAATAACAAGCATTGTTTATACAAAAGTAGGTAGAAGCCTACCTCGCTCGCCAAAACATACATATACCATCGAACAACGCACCGACCAATCCACTCATCCAACCCACGATTCAAACACCCCAAAAAACCTTCATCCCACCCCCTAATCCACAAAGTGATGTGACGACACAACTCAGGTTGCTCTCGCAACAAGTGCTCGACCTTCAATCTATTGGAATATGTGCCTCAATCCTTACTGACATGGAACTCCTAAAGGGAAAAGTCACTGTGACATTGTTCATGTCTGGGCGACTAACTGTTCTGAAGCTCTTGAAATGTTCATATCGTTGTGACAGGGTTGAAGTCTTGTCGACAAGTCTATCGCTATGACTTTCTATGTTCGGCGTGACCTTTTGGCGAATGGAAACCTTCGGGCGACAGTGTGATATTATCGGGCGTCGGAGAGACTTGGGTTGTCGGTATTGGTGTGGCCGATATGAAATGTCTTGCCAACACCATTTTGCATATGGTCATCAGCATGACCTTTTGTTTCGGTATGAGTCCCAGCGATTGATAAAGGTCTCGCCGACTGGGATGTACAGCTATTGGGCTAACATAAAGGTCGCGGGGAGATGTCTCAGTGATGAAGCTAGGTCATGCCAATGGGAGTATTCACATGGTGTCTTCGTGGTGAAAAAATCTACTTCGTTGTGAAGTCTTGGCGACTTGGATAAGTCATGCTGATAGTCTTCGGTAAGACATGGGGCACTCGGAGAAAGGTCACAGCGAAGATCAAATGTCTTGCTAATGGAATGTCTCATCATTGTGACTTGTGTCTTCGATATGAGTCTCACCGAAGTGCGATAGTCATGCCGAATGGCTCACGCCGGCATGACTTGAAGATTTCAATATGAGGTCTTGGCGAGATCGGTATGTCTTGCCAATGGTTTCTCTGAGTTTGATATGACTTGTGTGGATTCGATATGAGTCTCGCCGATAAGGGAAACTCTTTCCAATAGGAATGAAATGGACATCGATGGTTTCGGTATGACATGTGACACTCGTTGTGTTGTCTTGCTGACTGTTGGAGACTTAAGGCGATATCGATAGAGAAACTTTGTGGCATTGGGGAGACACTACTAGTGTCTCACTGATATGCCAACAAGGTTGAACGCCCTTGACTAGATTGACCATCCTATGTAGAGCATCATGGACAAATTAGAGGAAGCAGTTTTCAAACGGATGACTGTTGGTTTTTTGCATCAGTTGCAATGCTGGAGAAAAACTGCATGCAAGGAAAAATCATCTACTCGAAAAGAAACTGTCTATGATTACCGATGGTGGATAAGGATGCACAGAAGACAAAATCAAAATGTGAACAAAATAAAAGTAGATCGATTCTGATTTGATAGTAGTGTGTGAGTTGAATCGGATGTAATGAGAGCATTGTCTGTAACTAATGAATAGTGAATGAAGCTATAGTGAAATACCAAAGAGTTGTATTTCTGATTGTATGTAATTTTGTTGTTACTGTAATACAAAGAGATTCAGCTTGGTGTGGTGGGTTTTTTCCTGAAAGGGTTTTTCCATGTAAATCTGTTGTTCAGTTGTCTTTGTGTATTTGCTTTATTTATGTAAATCTTTCATGTGTGTCTTAATTACATTGTAATTTGAAAATTAAAAGCCCTGCATTGCATTCTTCCCTGTGGATTTGACATTAAGAAAGTTTTTTCGCACCTCTACTTTCCTTACATAATCAGGGCGAACAACCAAAACACCAAGCAACTTGTGTCCCTATCCATTTGATAGGAGCTTAGAGATGAAACCATTCCCCAAGGGATTTGAAATCCCCAAATTTGACAAATATTGAGGGATGGGAAACCCTGAAGATCGCATCAGGGAATTCCAGGTTCATTGCATGGAGGTCGCATATGACGATACTTATCTAATGCAGCTATTTCCTAGGAGCTTGGCAGGCCCCGCTATAGAATGGTTCTCTCGCTTACCTTTAGGCATTAGAACATTCCAAGAAATCAGGGACGCATTCATTAAGAACTATGCATGTAACATTGTAATGGATGTTAGTCTCGAAGAACTATATGCTCTAAAACAATGAAAGAATGAATATTTTGCTTCATTCCTTCAACGATGGCGATCCAAGGCCAATCGGAGCAAGTGGACCATGCCAGAAGAACAACAAGTCTATACCATCATAGCCAACCTTGAAATCCACCTGGCATTTCATCTCAAGGTTCAGGGCATCACCACATATGAGCAATTAATCTCTAAAGCGCTCAGCATCGAAAGAGCCCTTGTGAATCAACCCGCGGAATCAACATCATATCACAAACAACAAAACAACTGCCCATCATCCAATTACAATGATAAACCTCACACATTGGCAAGGAACAAGAACATTACTAATGATGGTATCGTTGATGCCAAGGTGGTCGTTAGTGGTCCACACCAAAATACACCCACACCACAAAACCAAAATCAACGCCAAAACACTCATCACACAACATACCAACCCAACAACAATCCAACCATCAATAATCTCAATGACCAAAGGGGACCACCCCAATGCAAAATTTATCCCAAATGAAAATACGCTATTTTGGGGGAACCACTGAAGGACATAATGAAAAAGTTGATTGACAAAAAACTCATCAAGCCTCCTACATTCAAGAATTACCAAGAACCCGACGTCAAACCCCCTTGGTATAACGAAAATCAACTTTGTGAATTTCATAAAATCAAAGGCCACACCACAAACAATTGCATGAGACTCAAAAATATCATCCAAGATCTCATTGACAAGAAAATCATAAATGTGGAACAATCTACCAGAAATCAGGATCTTAAAATCTATACGAATCCGATGCTGAATCATGGCAACAAAGGGAATAAAAATGATAAAGGGAAGGGCAGTGTAAATCATGTGTACGAAATGTTCGTTGCCTCCCTAAATGAAGACTGCATGGTCATCACCATCAAGGGCGCCCATGCCGAAGATTGTGGAGTCGCCACAAGAGGCGGCAAAGTCACCATTGCAGGATCATCCCAACCTAACAAAATCCCTTCATCTAGATCCGTTCCGCATAGCTACAATGTTGTAGAACAACTCAAGAGAACACCAACACACATCTCCATCATGGAGTTGTTAAAAATCTCATCTGTACATAAAAGATTCTCGAGGAAGCATTAGCCTCATCCACTGTCCCCGCAGACCTCGATGCAAAGCAATTCCAAACTATGGTCAGAAATATCGTAACACCTAATCTCCTTGCATTCTCTGACCAATATTTCCCCGCCCAACCATCTCACAACCATGCACTTCACTTGGAATCCATTGTAAACAAGAGCAAAATCAAAAGGGTCCTGGTGGATGGAGGTGCAGGTTTGAACATCTATTCTCTCAGCCTCATCAAGCAGTTGAAAATATCAGAAGATTCCATTGACAAAGGTAAGGGCATCAAGATAAGAGCATATGATGACCAAGAAAGAGTGTCTCAAGGCACAATTAAACTCCCTATTCAAGTATGGCCTACCATCATGGAAACCACCTATCAGGTCTTGGACCTCGACTTGCCATATAATATCCTCCTGGGATGCCCATGGATCCATGCGATGAAAGCTGTAGCATCAACCTTCCACCAATGTGTGAAATTTACACATAATGGACAAGAGGTTACTGTCCATGGAGAACCTAAACCATTTTCATATTGCAAAAATCTTGAGGCAAAGTATTACAAAATCCCCCAAGTGCCAAAGAATGATGAGGGCCCATCCACACCATACATAGACCCCGCCACTCTCGCGTCCACTTCTGCGACAGAGACACCCGCCATTCACACCATCCCCACCATCTCTGATATCAAGCTCATCATCCAGGAAGATGGTTGTAGAAGCTACAAGCTCCCTAACAATTCTTTTGTGATAGGAGAGTTACCACAATCTCTTAGATCACGAGGACGCCCACAAGAAAACCAAGCTTCCACATCACAAACGTATCTTGAAAACTATCCCGAATTCACAAGATGGGGAGACCTTGGCCATGAGGTTATTGAAGCAGATCCATCTCATAATTGTATCAAGATGACAGACTGGCAGCTAATTTACCAATGGACAAAAGAAGCAAGGGCCTACAAATGATGATTGCAATGGGCTACGACAGAAATCAAAGACTGGGACAAAATGACAATGGGCTCATAATACCTATCATGCCAGAGACGTGACCCATAACAAATCTTGGTCTTGTACATACCCCTCTGAGAATAACCATACGTGGCTGAGGTCCTCCGATTAGAATGGTTAATATTTCTCCTCAGCCAGTACTAGTACCCCCAACTGATCGACTATGACCAACGAGGACCACTAGTTCTTGATATGTATGAAAATGATGAAGCGCTCTCAGAATTCATGGGATTGAGGGATAACATTCCAAATGGAGATCACAAGGTAGGATTTATAATGGAGTTAGACACACACGCCTATTATGGGGAAATGATTGAATCCTTCAGTCGCAAAAATGAGAAACTAAGAATCATATCCAAGTCCTTGAGTAAAAACCACACTGTGGCACTCTCTGACAAGAAAATAGTAAAAAGAAAGGACGTATCCAACTGTGAAAACCTCTTTCAGGCGCCCGAGGATGAAGGATTCAATCTTCCTCTAAGAGTTATTCATCAGGGGAAGTCAGCAATCTTGGCCAAAAAATGCAATCCAGTCAACCTAGGAACAAAGGAGACCTCGCATATCACATTCTATGCATAATCACTATTATCAGAAGAGCAAGAACTCCTAGCAGCATTCCTAAGGGAAAGACAAATAAACTTCACATGGAGTTATGCTAACATGCTAGGGCTTGATCCAGAGACTATGGTTCATCATTTAGCAGTGTATCTAGAAGCAAAGCCAGTCAAATAAAAGCTTTGGAAAATGCATCCTCAAATCGCTCTGTTAGTCAAAATGGAACTTTAAAAAGTTGTTAGATGCAGGATTTATCTGACCAATTGACTATCCAGAATTGGTATCAAACTTGGTACCTATTTCAAAACATGATGGAGCCATTAGAATCTGCATGGACTTCAGAGATTTGAACAAGGCATGTCCCAAGGATGATTTCCCGCTTCCCAACATCGACATGATAGTAGACATGACAGAAGGGCATGAGATGCTATCACTAATGGATGGATTCTCAAGATACAACCAGATCATGATAGCAAAAGAAGATCAACATAAGACGACTTTCACTTGTCCATGGGGGACCTACTACTGGAACATGATGCCATTCGGCCTAAAGAATGCAGCAGCAACCTATCAAAGGGCCATGACATTAATATTCCACGACATGATTCATAAAACAGTCGAAGACTATGTCGACAACATTCTAGCTAAGTCAAGAAAAAGACAAGATCATATAGCAACCCTAAGTGCTATCTTTGATAGACTGGAGGAATACAAAGTTAGACTAAAACCCAAGAAGTGCGTCTTTGGTGTACAATCAAGTAAATTGCTGGGATACATAGTCTCCATGAGGGGTATCGAGGTAGATCCAGAAAAAGTGAAGGTAATCCTCGAGATGGAAGCACCAAAGACATTAAAACAATTGAGAGGCCTCCAAGGTCAACTTTAATCCGTCCTGTTGGAACTGTTAAATTTTGATGTTTTTACATATTGATCGTGCTCATGAATTTCCATATTTTCCCCATAAAATCATCTATGTCTGCATTTTTCACATTCTTGTTCATATCGGCTTGTGATGGTCAAGGGTTTCCCGATTCATATTATATTTTTGCTTTTATGAGTCTGTATTGCCTATCGGCAAGACTCATCTGATGTCACGGCGATCACAGGTCTTGTGCATTCATCATTCGGCATGACACACATGTTGTTTCAGCGACAAAAGCTTTATCGGCATGAGCCAGGGGTCTTCGGTGTAATGTTTCATCGAATATATCATGTCTTACTAACCCGCGTTTGGATAAGCATATCGGCATGAATTTGGCCGTCGGGCTGAGGTCTTAGCGATTTCAATATGTCTCACCGACCGACAACTAAGAGAACCCTTCAGTAAGACTTATGAGCTTCGATGTAAAGTCTTGGCGAGCCAGTTGGGTCTTGCCAACAAAGTCTAATGAATGACTTTCAGCGAGAGGTTTGTGTCATCTTGGCGAACTGATGTGATCAGGATGTTTCGGTATGACTTAGTTGATTCTTTGGGACCTCTCCCCGATTTTGAATTGTCTTGGTGAAAGCGAATGGGAGATGGTTTTCGGCGAGAGGTTGGCATTGTCTTGGTGACCTAAGGATGAAAGGAACATATCAGTAGGAGTTAGCGATATCGGTATGGGGTCTCAGCGAGTGACCTTTGGTCTTGCCGATGGAAAACAAAAGGATCCTTGTCGGCATAAAAATTGATTTGTCTTAGTGATACTCAAGGATGGTTGAGGTCTTTCGGTAAAACAAAGAGCACTCTATGTGAGGTCTCTCCGATATCAGAATGTTACAGCGACTGTGAACGAAACCAAAGGAACTCATCGGTGAGAGGTATCCCTATGTCTTAGCGAATGGAAAGCACGTAAGGAAATACATATCGATATAACATTTTGTAATCTGTGAGATGTCTCACTGACATCATAGAGTCAGGGCGATATACAAAGAGCGCAGGCTGACAGCGATTGAATTGCCTTTGGCATAACTATCTGGGTGACTTGGCGAATGACTAATAAGAATTCAAATACTGAGGCTGACATGTAAATTGCTAAAATATCATTGTTGGCCGACATGATTTGAGCCCGAATTCTGTGGAAGGCCAACATGGGATCTCAATATGATATATTTTTCTGATGCTAGTGTATAAATAGGCATTTTGTAATTGTAAAAGAGATCAGCTATTAGATATTCGATACATAGCAAGTAGATAGAGTAGAATAAAATTCTCAAATCAGAGACTATTGTTGCATGATTTCAAAATAGAGGTATTTATGAAAGTCAATAGATGTTGCTGCACATTTCTGGTATCAATTATCTATTGAATTGAATGAAATTATTGCTAAGCTGTCTCCAAGATGGATTCTTTCTGATTGTTTAAATTGATATAACAAGTTTATATTCAATTCATCAGTGTACATTTGATGTTTCTGTGTGGTTAATCGATTGGTTCTTTCAAGCAAAGATTAAATCCTTTTAATTGATCACAGTAATCATAGAGATTCATTTGGATTATTAAAGTAGAGCTTAGTAGTTACAGTATTGCATGTTTATACAAGTTGTAAACAGAATATATGCCAGATAATTTGAGTTTTCTCTAGAGAGGTGATGTTCATCTTGATTTCATTTTAACTCCGCATACCCAATAAGGCACTAGTCTCTGCACTTCATCATTTTGAACTCATTCAATTTCTTTATATCTATTAATTAAGCATTTTAGGATTTAGATAAGAAGATTGCTATTTCTATCAAGTTTGATTTCATTTGTTCACTTCCATCTGCCATTGTGGACAAATCATTGAATGAAAGATAATCATAAGTGCATAAAGTATGCTTCATTCAGAAGGTTACACCCGCCTAGGTTTAGCAGCACCTGAAGAGTAGAAGGTTGAGTTCTCTTGACCTTGTCTGTTACCCTGAAACGTATCAAGAGATTGGTAGCCTCTTGAGGCATCTTGCCTATATTTTTGAGAGCTAACAAATTGGTGACTCTGCTGGGGACTATATCAGAAAATTCGGTTGAAGACCACATTATAGAGTCATTGAAGAAAAGGTTATAATTTGAGAAGATTCAAAAAGAGTGATTTCGTTGGGTAAAAGATCAGAAATAACCATTTTCCTACTTTTGGAAAAGTAGGTGGTGACTCTGAAAGAAACATTGCATTTGTTCAAACATGAATGGAATAAGATCTCAATACAGGGGAGGTCATACTGGAGCTCCTGCTGGCAGCAGTAAGTGGACACACAAAGATGACAAGGTTGATAAGGGGAAAGGAATAAGTGAGGACATGTGCATGACAGATAAAGATAAAACATCAAGAGCACATTTTGAAACATGTGATCGCTATGATACATGGAGAGATAATTCAAGTGCAGAACTTTGCACCCCGAAGAGCAAGCAAATCCATTTTATAATCCTCAAAATCAACCTAAGTTTGATGCCAGACTTGAAGCAAGAGGACTCAGATATCAACAGGAATGTGAACAAAGGATGGAGGGTAACCAAAATGTGTTTATCGATCATGAGCTTCCTGAGGAAGTAATAGCATAGTTTGAATTACAAAGGAAGAGGATAGAGGAATTAGAGGCTAAATTGTAGAAAACTCAAGTTACTGATCAGACGGCTGGTTGCTCGAAGTATGTTCCGCCTCATAAGCAAGGTGATAAAGGTGCAGGGCCCTCTAATCAATCAAATGCTCCTCATAATCAGACAAAGAATCAATACATACAACCAAACCATCTGCCTCACATTCCTACTCAGCATACAGGTATGCATGCACCTCTTGGTCAGCCTTTTATCCCATAGTATAATGCACAGTACAATAATCCCTTGCACCAGCATCAATGTTCACCTATTCCTCCCCCTCACCAGCATACACCATGATCAAACAGTTTGATTTAGCAAGTTTTCAGTTATACCCTTACCCTATAGATGGCAGTTGGAGAGTTTTGGTACCTAAGTTTACAGGGAGTAATGCAATTACTGCTGAAGAACATTTAAAGAATTTCAATGTGTTCATCCAAGACATAGGTGTGCCATATGAAGATTTACATATGAGGCTATTTATGATGTCACTTCTTGAAGATGCTAGGGATTGGTTCAACAGCTTGCTAGCATCTTCAATTAATTCTCTCCAAATATTCCAGGATAGATTCCTAGAGCAGTATGGGAATCTAAAGGCACCAGATGCAACTCTTCATGAATTGATGCGAATTCAGAAAAATTAGAATGACTCAATTTATGATTTCAACCGAAGATTCAACAAGTTGTAGACTAAAGTACCTCCTGGATCAAGGCTGTCAGATTCTGTAGCTTTGAGTGTTTATTTGAATGCATTTGATCCTAAAACAGGGTATGAACTGAGAAATAGATTCCTAAGAGATTTGGCTGAAGCTCAAAAGATAGCATTGATAATTGAAAACAATAGGAAGGCTGCTAGTATAATCAGTAAAAGAGACAACCCTAGGGCTCCTCAGCAAAGCAACAATTATTAGTACAGACAGGAGAATACATACAAGAATGAAAGGACGAGGTTGCATGATATGCCTTATAATACAGACTAGAAGGACGGAAAACCTATAACAGCTAGGCTTGGAAACAAAGAAACTCCTGATCCATTGAGCAAGAAGGGAACTTATATGGTAAGTAACAATTACTTCTGTGAGGCTTGTGATAAACCACATTCCCCAGACTATTGTGTTGTTGCCCAAAGGATGCAAGAAGAAGGAATGCTGATATGAAGCAGTGGAGAAGATCACACGGTATATTTGACTTCAAATAATCTTCACCATGTTAAGGAAGGGTACTCATCTTCAGAGGATGACGAATATGAGTACGATGAGTCAAATCAGAGATACAATGTCCATATGGCTGAATAGTAGGTCTTTTCTGATTCTGAAGAGGATTATATAGAACCACATTCTGATGAAATGCCTACTCATTGCAATATGAGGAGACTCACCAAAGAGGAGATAGAGAGACTAACTATTGTTGCAGTTGAGGAAGCAAAGAGTAAATACTGGTTGAGAAATAGAATAGTAAATGAGGATGAAGGTGTCCCCAGGGGAATCTTCATGAAGGACCAGAAGGCAACACAAGGAATTGTGAAGAAGCCAGAAAATAAATAGCATGATAAAAATGAACAGAAGCCTATCCAAAAAGAGGAAGTAAAGGAATTACACAAAGAGATACAAAGGCTTGACCATCCTAGTAAAGGAGAGAAGGAAGAAAACAAAGGAGAAGCATTGGAGCAGAAGAAAATTGTTAAGGTGGAGGGCTCTTCTTTTGACTTCATTCAGGCATTATCCCAGGTAAAAATGTATGTTCCACTACTTGAGATGATGAAAATTAAAGAATACAGAGACTGTGTTGTTCAATTGATAATGAATTCTGAAAATAAAGTAGCTATCAATAGGCAGGAGAAGGTAAATATCCTAGAAGTCTACTTGAGTGATGTATTAACAACTCCCCCACATGTTGATCTTTTTTTCACTACATTGCTTATAAATAACAAATTGTTGAGGAATTGCATGATAGACTCTGGTGCAGCTATAAACATCATGCCAATAGGAGTTATGAAGCAACTTGGCATGTGGGTTGATACATATGAAGGGAAATGTTATGCAATGGATAACATACATGTTCTTGTGGTAGGTATTATGAGAAATGTTGAAGTCAAGCTGGCTACTTATCCACAGGTGGCATATAATATAGATATAACAGTGATTGATACTCCTCCTCAGTTTGGGATGCTTTTATCAAGACAATGGACAGCAGCAGTTGGGGGAAATATCCACTTTGATTTATCTTATGCAACTATTCCAGTGAATGGTCAGGAAGTCAGGTTGTATAGGGAGCCAAGAATGAGCCAAGTTGTTGAATATGTACCCCAAGATCAAATCAATTGTTTTTGTGATGTGAATCATTGCAACTTCAAGATAGAATCAGCCCAGCCAGAGTTAATCAGTACTGATCTAATTGAAGGTTCTTGTGGTGATCGAGAGAAAGAAGCAATGGATAATGCGAGTTCATTTGATAATGAGTATATAATACCTCCTATTATAGTTGAAAGTCATGAAGACTCATTTGATGAAGAAGAAATGATGTTTTGCCAAGGTATGCCCAGGAATGAATTCTAGGTATTTTCAGATCTACTTTATGGTAAAGAGGAAATAATTTCAGACAAGCTAGATGATGGAATAAGTGACTTCACTGGTAATGTTTCTGATTCTTCATTCTCTGATGATCTTGGACCTCTTTTTGATGATGACAAAAGTGAAGAATATAACTATAGCAATGAAAATGTAGAAGCATGTTCACTTAGCAGTGAGAAAATTTTAGATTTGCTAACTCTTGAATACCAAAGATGTGTACATGAGGGTGATTTTGAAGTTTTGTGTCCAGCTTACATTTGCCTAGATAGTGAAAGATCTTTGTATGATGATTCTTATGACTCTCAGTGCATTTCTCAAGTTGATGGTGAAACCTTTCAAGTTGATCAAAAGTTTGTGTCCATTCAAGATGAGGTATGTTATTTTGAAATTTCTAACTCTTGAGGAGAAGACATTTATTTGCATACCAAGGGTGATAGTGGTCCAAATTTGATTGGTTCATATATGCTTAATATTGATGATATGAGTCATAATCCAGTGTTGTATCCAATTGGTATTGTTAAAGAGGTGCAAAAGGTTGCAGATCTGTTTGTTTCAGACAATATTGATATAACATAATTTTTTGTTTCTCAAGAAAAGCACTTTGATGATGAATTTTCAATACAGCTAAGAGAGTGTGTTATAGTACACAACAGTGAGAAAGATAATGAGGAATTTTGCATTGAATATGCATACATTTTCTATGTTGAAGATAACAGAGATTTGCCTCATGATGATGAAGAATTTGAACTACAGAATGATGAAGGGAATTTGGGCCAAGCTGAACATGATGATTTTCTAAAAACTTGCAATAACAGTGATAGAGAAGATTGCATGTGTGTCTTCAAGAAGAATCTGATGAACTCAAGACAAAACCAAGTATTTGACAGGGGAAAGTATGATTTGAGTTTTAGATTGTAACAGCTCAGAACAGGTGAAGTTAAAACATAGAGGATTAAGGTTTGCCAGTGCATCGACAACTCTTGCTTGTCCTCTTTAAAATTCTTTTCCATGCACATTAGTTTAGGGTTGTGGTTCACCTTCATTTTTTCATCCATTTCACTTCCATTTTGCACTCACTTTCCATTGCCATTCATTCCATTTTTGCTCACTGGTTCATCATTTTGTGTTTGGTCTGGTCTGCTCACCCAAATATTTTGGATCCTTGCAATGATCTCACTATCATTCATCCCTAGACGGAGCCACTGTTGGAATTGTTAAATTCTGATGTTTTTACATATTGATCGTGCTCATGAATTTCCATATTTTCCCCATAAAATCATCTATGTCTGCATTTTTCACATTCTTGTTCATATCGGCTTGTGATGGTCAAGGGTTTCCCGATTCATATTATATTTCTGCTTGTATGAGTCTGTATTGCCTATTGGCAAGACTCATCTAATGTCACGGTGATCACAGGTCTTCATGGGCGTAATCACCATTCCGGGCATGACACACATGTTTCGCGACAAAAGCTTTATCGGCAGCCGAGCTAGGGTCTTGCAATGCTCACTTAATATACCGCCCCACCACTCCGCTTTTGATAAGCATATCTGATGAGTTTTACCGCTTCAGTCGAGGTCTTATAATTTCTACCATGTCCCCAATCAATCAAAGAATTCAAGAGAGAAATCTCTTCGCAGCACTTGCGAGCTTCGATGTAAAGTCTCGGCGAGCCTGTTGGGTCTTGCCGACAAAGTCTAATTAATGACTTTCGGCGAGAGGTTTGTGTCGTCTTGGTGAACTGATGTGCTCGGGATGTTTCAGTATGACTTAGTTGATTCTTTGGGACCTCTCCCCGATTTTGAATTGTCTTGGCGAAATCGAATGGGAGATGGTTTTCGGTGAGAGGTTGGCATTGTCTTGGCGACCTAAGGATGAAAGGAACATATCGGTAGGAGTTAGTGATATCAGTATGGGGTCTCGGCGAGTGACCTTCAGTCTCGCCGATGGAAAACAAAAGGATCCTTGTTGGCATAAAAAATGATTTGTCTCAGTGATACTCAAGGATGGTTGAGGTCTTTCGGTAAAACAAAGAGCACTCTACGTGAGGTCTCTCCGATATTAGAATGTTACGGTGACTGTGAACGAAACCAAAGGAACTCATCGGTGAGAGGTATCCCTGTGTCTTAGCGAATGGAAAGCACGTAAGGAAATACATATCGATATAACATTTTGTAATCTGTGAGATGTCTCACCAACATCACAGAGTCAGGGCTATATACAAAGAGCGCAGGCTGACAACGATTGAATTGCCTTCGGCATAACTATCTGGGTGACTTGGCAAATGATTAATAAGAATTCAAATACTGAGGCCAACATGTAAATTGCTAAAATACCATTGTTGGCTAACATGATTTGAGCCCGAATTCTATGGAAGACCAACATGGGATCTCAATATGATATATTTTTCTGATGCTGGTGTATAAATAGGCATTTTGTAATTGTAAAAGAGATCAACTATTAGATATTCGATACACAGCAAGTAGATAGAGTAGAATAAAATTCTTAGATCAAAGACTATTGTTGCATGATTTCAAAATAGAGGTATTTATGAAAGTCAATTGATGTTGTTGCACATTTTTGGTATCAATTATCTGTTGAATTTAATGAAAGTATTGCTAAGCTGTCTCTAAGATGGATTATTTCTGATTTTTTAAATTGATATAACAAGTTTATATTCAATTCATTAATGCACATTTTTTGTTTCTGTGTGGTTAATCGATTGGTTCTTTCAAGCAAAGATTAAATCCTTTTAATTGATCACAGTAATCAGAGAGATTCATTTGGATTATTAAAGTAGAGCTTAGTAGTTAGAGTATTGCATGTTTATACAAGTTGTAAACATAATATATGCCAAATAATTTGAGTTTTCTCCAGAGATGTGATGTTCATCTTGATTTCATTTTAACTCCGCATACCCAATAAGGCACTGGTCTCTGCACTTCATCATTTTGAACTCATTTAGTTTCTTTATATCTGTTAATTAAGCATTTTAGGATTTAGATAAGAAGATTGCTATTGCTATCAAGTTTGATTTCATTTGTTCACTTCCATCTGCCATTGTGGACAAATCATTGAATGAAAGACAATCATAAGTGCATAAAGTATGCTTCATTCAGAAGGGTACACCCGCCTAGGTTTAGCAGCACCTGAAGAGTAGAAGGTCGAGTTCTCTTGACCTTGTCTGTTACCCTGAAATGTATCAAGAGATTAGCAGCCTCTTGAGGCATCTTGCCTACATTTTTGAGAGCTAAAACATCTAACGGTTCATAGCACAACTGGTAGACAAGCATAACCCATACTCTCACCTACTCCACAAGGGAGTGGCATACAAATGGGATATGCAGTGCGAAGAAGAATTTAACAAAATCAAGGAATATCTATTGACACCACCAGTTTTAATGCCACCCATCCCAAGAAAGCCATTAATCTTATATGTGTCAGCAACAACAGCAGCCCTTGGAGCTCTCCTAGCTCAGAATGATGAAAACGGAACAGAGAGGGCCATCTACTATATCAGCGGGACAATGGTCGGTCATGAGCTAAATTACTCATTCATCGAGAAAGTTTGCCTCGCAGTAGTGTTTGCATCCCAAAAATTTAGACATTACATGTTGGCACACAAGATAAAGCTTATTGCGAAAATTGATCCCCTGAAGTATCTACTATCAAAGGCAACGCTCATAGGAAGAATGGCAAAATGGGTAATGATATTATCAGAGTATGACATCGAGTGTGTGGAGAGAAAAGCCATTAAGGGACAAGTTATTGCAGATCAACTAGCAGAAGCACCCATTTATTCTGAGAACCCTCTTGTCTCAGAATTCCCAGATGAATCCATCTTTAACCTCAAAGTAACTGACCATTGGAAACTATACTTCGATGGTTCATACACACAACATGGATCAAGAGCTGGTATCTTCTTCATCACCCCACAAGGGGATTGCATACCGAAGTCATACAAATCGGCATTTCCTTGCACCAACAACATCGCAGAATATGAGGCTTTGACTATAGGCCTCAAGATAGTAGTGCAATGGAACATCATAGGTCTATAGGTGTATGGGGACTCGTAGTTGATCATAAATCAAGTCAATAATGAATATCAGACTAAGGATGATAAGCTCACTCCATACAAGAAATTGGTGGAGACTCTTAAAGAATCTTTCCTTGACATAATGTTTGAGCAGATTCCAAGAACCAACAACAGAGCAGCAGACGCCATGGCTACAATTGGATCCCTATTAGACATCCCTCATAACACGTCGAAATATGAATTTTTGATTGAGCAGCTTCTCGTTCCCACATTCGAGGTACCAGAATCAGAATATGTGTGTGAAATCGTTGGTCCTAGTGATCCTTGGTACCATGACATCTACACATATCTTCGCATAGGAGTCATAATCTACTGGCCCTCCCATCAAACTAAAATGAACCTTTATTAAAAAGGAATCCGTGATTTGTCATCCTAGGGTGATACCTATACCGTAGGAAGCTAGAAGGTTCTTGCCACGCGTTTAAACGCTTGAAGAGGCATTAACTCCGCCTTCAACCAAGGTTCATAAAGACTCGCAAGCTCACACTCGAGTGCGGAATGACTACCTAAGAAACTATTGAGGATGGGTTATT
>VDFB02000017.1:369407917-369421538 GCA_007258455.2 Sequoia sempervirens | reverse complement strand
CAAAAGCAAACAACAAAACATTTAAAATAAAATCAAACTCTTGATCAATCACAAACATGTCAGTCAACCTTATATCAATAGCCTATCAATCAACTTATCAAACCATCATCATCCTATACAATGCATGTCCTAGGATATATCATTTCGACAATGGGCATCATTTTGGATATCACTTTGGATTCTTATCCTATCAAAACAAATCCCTTTTGGCTAGAGATATGAAGAACATTGACTTGTTTGTGTACTTGGTATTTTTCTTTTGATTTATCTTATTGCACTCATTCCAAGGACCTCTCGATGATATCCGAACGAAGGATTTAGAGAGATAGGAGTGGGGCAACGATCATTATCTTTTGTTTGCTGTGCTTGTTGGACATTTTTTGTAAAATAACTTGGTGAATACTTGCTTTGTTAGGTACGTCCTAGCAAGGTTTCCGTATGTCAAGTGTGAACAAGAATACTCCTATCTGCTTGTTGAGTCAAAGTCCATCGCGCTAGGTACAACACCATCCTGGTTTTTTATACCTTGATGCATCGTATCTATGTGTGTTATCAAACATAAGGTAAGTAGCCCTTTTAAAATCTCAATCCTTGATAAGCAAATCATCATCATCTATCATCATCATTATCTACAATAAAGTCTCGTCAGATCATGGACTTGTTGGATCCTCTTGTCATCATCTCATTTCCGCACTAACATAACATCACCAATGCATCCATCATGCATCCATCCTGCATCCAAAAAACTATCAGCATACCACACATCATTCATATCATACATAATAGGAAACATCGATCATTTCACATGCATTGCATTTGCATCATCATCATAATATAGATTTGTTAGTCTAAGCATCTACATAAATCATCCATTGCATAATCATAGCATATCACATCATCCATCATCACATCATATCATCATTTAAGTTGTTTAGGATAATATAGATTTGTTATTCTAAGCATCTTAAAACCATCTCATTTTCATAATCATCCATAACCATCTAGTTTGAACCTATTTATCACGAGATCGACCTTCAAATTGAATCTTTTCACTCGATCTCTCGAGGGGTCAATGTACCAGTGTACTTCTTTCCGCTGGGGCATCCGAAAAATTTGAATTTTTTTGAATTTTAATCGCAGCAAGTTTATTCTTTGAACCAACGCAACAAGTGCATTGCTTCAAAGAGGGGCAAATTGTAGACACGTAAAATATACTAATTGACATCGTGCATTCGATCCTGACTTACTAACATTGTTTCTCCCTGAATCATCCTCGATCTAACCATTTAATCAAATTCCCCTATCTGATTAAATTCATCAATATTCGTCTCTTAATTAAATAAAATATTTTATCTAATTAAGTCATCTTTCTTGTTAATTAAATCAATCCATCTGATCTAATTATCCCTATTTAATTAAATAATCAATTTATTTGATTAAATCTCTAAAGTCTATCCATTAAATTAAATAAATTAAAACTTTATTTGATTTAACCCACACCTTTTAATTAAATAAATCAAAAATCCTTATTTAATTAGCCTCTTATCATATTCTCTCTTATTTGATTTAAATAAATCCATAAATCTAAGTCAAATAAGTCACATCATCTAATCTCCTTAAATTAATTAACCCTTGATTAATTTAACTCATCTCATGTCACATCCTCTAGATAATGCAAGTTGCACATGAAAATAGATTTAATTCATTTATTAAATCCCTATTTTCCTCACAAGGCATCTTTGGAATATTCTCTCAATTTGAATTCAAAAATTCCAAGTCAACATGTACATCCAACAAGGCATTTAAAACCTCTTACATGTCCTTTGCCTTGAGCCATGTGGCATTTATTGCATTTTCCCTTCCCTCTTGCATGTCATTTCAACAAATTTGAATTTTAAATATTGACATTTATTGGCACAAACCCCAAATATTGCACATCCATCATCCATTCATAACTTGACAAGTGGCACCATATCATTGGATGAATGTTAGTCCCACATTGTTCAAATTTGGACATTCATCCATCTTGAAATCCTATAAATAAAGAGTTCATATCCTCATTTTATCATCCACAATCCAAACAAAGTTACCATGCTAAAATATTTAGGCATTTCCATCCATCATTGAATTCTTAGATAGTCTTTTTGCAGATTTTTGGGTTGGAGTCTCCATTCTTCACCAACAAAGTGGATCAATCTCTTCAACATTCGAAGCTTACATCATAGGAATTGGGAAAAGGCCAATTTTCACATCAAATTGGCACGAATTCTCCCATGGGATCATGAGTTTGCACATTTAAATTAGGATTCAATCTTTATTTCATCATTTTCATTGTGTTATTCACTATTTTCATTCCTAGTTTGAGGTTGTAAATGGATTTAATGGGGAATCCTTGTTTTGGCTTGCAATATCTAACTTGAGGTGTTTATTCTCCTTGTTTTGTAGGTACCAAGGTTGGGGTTCGTAAAGTTTCTTCTTTGAACTTGAATGTATTTTATAATTTATTTGATTTCCATTGTGGATTTAGAGGAATGCCAAATCAATTACTTTTAAAGTTTGTAAATTAATTTATTATATACAATTTATAGTTACATATCTAATAAATGGTGATAGAGAGGAACCTACACTTAAAAATTGAGTATGAATTTGTGGGTCAAGGGCGAGAGTGCCCTTGACTAGAGATGCTTCTTTTTGGGATCTTCAAACTTTAGGTGGCAAGTTACAATTTTTTGTGTGTTTTCCTATAGCTTTTTGTTGATGAGACTTTCAGATCTAGCTTTCACACATGAAAAGAGGGGAAAAGATTATGTTGTATAGGGGCTTTCCTAATTCAAACCTCATTTTGGTGTTTCCACCTCCATGAACAACAAATGATGATGATAAAGAGGGCATACCCTAGGTCAAGTAGAGGAAAAATAAACAATAATTAACTGTAATTTAACAAATGATAAATGATAATGCTACCTTAGGTATGAAATCTTCGTTGAAGTGATGTACACACCATAAGTTGCCACCAAAGGTTGTTTGATGGATGCTTGAATTGCTTGAAGACCTATAAGATGTTAGTCCACAAAAAATAATAGATTGTTGTAGCTAGCACATGGAGGATAACTCATATATATCTTCACAATAAGAGCATGATTGATCATAATAGTGTCTTCTTCATAATGTTTCCTAATGTTCAAATGAGAAGAAAACTTATTTATAAATGTATCCCAATCAATCTTTTTGATTATAGACCGACTTGGGATCATTTTTAAATCACCAAGGGTTGACACCAGAATATTAAATATTGAAATAGGTCATCTTTAGGTCATAGATGCCCTTACCCTTGATCGGGTCTTCTTGGCCAAATTTGTTAGGATGTCGGGGATTTTCATATATTTTCCTAATCTGGCCTTGAAATGAATAAATTATTAATATAATTAATTTTATATGCAAAATGGGATGTCAATATGGTGTGAAATTATCAAGGGTGACAATTTATGATGCTACACTTTATAGAAATAAACATATAATTATTATTGAAAAATAATTAAGAAATCTTTTCTTTTCTCAATATTTATATTTATCTAATATTATAAAATCTTAAAAGAAGCCCTTTATATGGAAATAAATTTCTTGTGTGCATTTAAAAAAGATGTGCCACATGTATCTATAGCTAGTTGTTATCTAGTTGTGACCTACAAATAATTTTACCTCTACAAATAGAATGCACCTAACTAGCAAACATTATTTAAAGCACATTAGTGCACCAATCAACAAAATGTGTAAGTAATGTACAACTCAATTAAAACTTTATAATACAATATTTTATCACTTTTTGTTGACATTATCATTATGGTACTACAAGAGATGAAAGTTCAAAGTAGTTTTCATTTTTACTTCTTTATAAATGTGTGGTCTTAAATTCAAATTTGTTCATTTGGTACATAAATTGATCAAAATATTGAACTTGCTATCAAGTAGTACATTAGACATTTCTATAATTATGACCAATCCAAGGCCAATCCAATCTCAATATAATTTTGTCAAAATAGACTAGTATATATGGTCTAGTCCTCTTTCATATTCCATGTTTCTTGCTTCTAAGATAACTTTTCGAAAAATCAATTATTATTTTGTAGACCACATGCCAAAATTCTCAATTTGTTGTCAATGAAATTATATTTAAAGATTTCACCCTAGATCATTTAGGACCATCAATTATGGAATATTGATCCACATTTATAAAATTTTAGTCATAGTTACATTATTCTCAATTGTAGTATCATATGTTGGGTTAGGTGTGTCATAAACTGACATTTTTAAATCTCAACATATTATTGATATTGTATTTATTTTTAATTATGAGCCCACATAGAAAAGGGCATCTCACTAATGACTTGGGCATTATTCCATGTTTATGAATTATTATGATGTGTATGGTGATGTGTAAGAGAATGTATTGTTATAGAGGATGAGTAAGAGCATGTATATGTTGAAGATAGTGGTGTATGAGATAAATTGTGATATACATAAGAGCTTAGTTATAGGGGAGTTACATCATTGAATGTGAGGAATCTTTACCAACTTTGTGGTAAGGTGTACCTTGGAGACGACTCTCAACTAAAGATTATTGGTCATGGAAGAGCTCATTAAATTCTTAGATGAATGTTTGAAAGGGATTAATGATGAACTAAACATCCTTCATTTGGTGCATAGTGTGTTATTAATGAGCAAACTTAATGTTTTTGATGTGAAGGTTGTTTTTTTTCCAATGGAGGGTGTAAGAAGACAGTTAGTTCTTGCTAAGGGTGTCCATGCAAGTACTCTTTTTTAGTTAGATGAAAGAACATCAAGTGAAATAGTTCCTTTGTTTCTATAGTGAAGAGATATGTAGATTATACACTCCCACCATTAAAACCAACAATAAAGAGGAGTGCTTTATTCACTTTTGATGGTCATTTTTTTGGGTACTTAAGTAATCTCTTGCTTTAGAGAGAAAGTTGCCTATGGAAAAGACAATGTTATGGTATCCAAGAATGGGTTATATAGGTGAAAAGGTTCTCATGACCCTAAAAATAAAAATCTAGTAGAGGTGTTAAATGATTATGCTCTTGAGCTTGATTTTTGTGAATATCACATATATGCGGTAAATAAATTTATATTCATTTTTACTTGAGTTCTCATAGATCTTTTGGAGTCTTGTATTTAATTAAAATTGAATTATTTGATCCTATAAATGTCCTTTCTATTTCTGAGGTATTGTACTATGTATCTTTTATAGAATACTATTTTAGGACTTGAGTGTATTTTAAGAAAAAGTATTTATTTAAAATATTTAATCTTTTTAAAGAATTTAAAGCCCTTCTATAAAATTAGACTAGAGAAGGAAATTCAATTTTAATAATTAAATATGGCAATGAATTTTATTCAAATTTGTTTGATAGATTATGTAAGAAGAACACAACCAAAAGGCACAAGATAACTCCATATACCCCTCAGTAGAATGAAGTCATTAAAATAATTTTAAACAATATGCTAATGGAGAGGGATAAGAGTATGCTTAGTGGGGACATGGATTCAAATATAAGTTTAGGGAATAATTACTTGTTATGGTTTGTTACCCAGTTAACAAGTCTTCTACATCAACTCTTGCTAAAAAGACACTTATGGAGGTGTGAATAGGTAAAAATCTCTCATTATGACATCTTTGAATTTTTTTTGCAAGGAAAATGCACATGTACCTATGGAGAAGTATTCAAAGTTGGAGAATAAGGTAGTTTAATTTATATTCATTGACTATGGTGTAAATATGAAAGCATTTAATATTTGAATTAACCTTATGACTAAGAGAGTTTTATGTAGTAGAAGTAAATTAACAAATAAATTAAGCTTTCTTCCATAGTATTGTTGCCATAAGAGGATGGGAAGACAAGTGTGGTTTAGCTATTCCTTAAGATTGATAAGGTTAAACCAAATCTCATGAAAAACCTAAAGATGAGGAGCTCATGTATAGTTTAGATAGTTATGAAGAGGAGGTAGAACATCCACCTCAACTCTTGAGGAGGTCCACTTAGTAGAGAAAAAAATCAATATGTATACTCCTCATGAATGGAGATGTATTTTATCTTTGATTACTAATTCAATGAGCCTAAAATTGTGAAGGAGGTGATGGATATGAGTGATTTGAGTCTTGGAGAGTGGCTATGGATGAGGTGATGGTTGCATTAAGAAATAATGACACATGGGACTTGGCACCATTATTAGAGGGAAGAAAGACTATTGGATGTAAATGGGCATTTAGAATGAAGATCAATTTAGATGATGATATTAAAATTTCAAAGCAAGTTTGGTTACGTGAAAGGCTATTCATAGATTGAGGAGAAAGAATTTTGTGATATTTTCTACTTGGCTACAAAGCTAACATCTATTAGTTTCCTATTATCTATAGTAGTTATATTTAATTTGGAGATAAAATAGATGGGTGTGAAAATAATAATTTTACATGGTGACTTAGAGGAGGAGATCTATATGAGATGACCATAGCACTATGTGGAGAAAAGGTAAAGAACTTTTATCTATATATGAAAATAATATTGTGTGGTCTCAAGTATGTTCTCTTAGGATTTTAAAGAAAAAGTTTGACTCTTTTATGTTGAGGTTGGGATTTTTGAGATCCAAATTAGATCATCATGTTTATTACAACATAGATGGTGATAATTTCCTTGTTATCATATTGTACATAGATGACATATTATTCTTTGGTAAAAATAAGGAAGTGATTTGTTACTTGATGTCTTAGCTTTCAACATAATTTGACATGAAGGACTTGAGAGAATCCAAGTACATGATGGGCATGGAGATCATGAGAGATATAGAAAATAGAACTTTTTTGGTTAGGTGAGAGAAAATATGTGAAATTAGTGTTGGAAAGATTCAACATGTTGGTTTGTAAGACTTTGAGAGTTCATATTTATATATAGGAACACAATTATCTACAAAGTAGTGTGTGTCTACAACCATTCAAATGGAGGACATGGATCAAGTACCTTATACTATTTTTGTTGGGAGTTTGATGTATGTAATGGTCTATATAAGACCACACATAAATCTAAAGTAGTGATAGATCTTAGGTATTTCATGGCTAATCTCAAACAAGATCATTGGGGTGTAGTTAAGAGGGTCTTCAAATATTTGTGGGGTACATTCAACTACTTTGTTATCACGATGATTCTGTAAGGGACTATCACTTAGTGGAGGTTCATGGATTTATAGATTTAGATTGGGAAGGTGATGTTTATAGTAGAAGATCTACCAATGTTTGTGTTTTTAATATATTGGTGGTGCTATCAATTAAATAAGAAAGTGACAGTATCTAATCACTTTTTCTGTTGTAAAGGCTAAGTATAGTAGCCACTCATTCTTGTAAGGAGATTTTCTAACTTAAGATATTATGTTTAGATACAGGGCTAAGATAGGGAGCCATTAGATTTCTTTGTGACAACTAGGATGTCATATGTCTAGCAAAGAAGTCAACCTTTCATGTGATAATGAAGCACATAAATGTCCAATACCATTTTATCCATGATATGGTAGAGGATGGAAGGGTGATGTGGGAGAAGGTCGATACTTTTGAAAATATCATGGATGCCTTGATGAAGCTCACAAGCACAAAGAAGTTCAAGAGGTGTAGTGATTTTGTGGCCATCATGGCCTCTAGCAATTAGTTAACTATATTGGTGTTACTCTTTACTCTTGCAAAGTATACAACAATTGTATCATACACCTTGTAATTTTAATATTTGAAATTAATTAATATATTATATTTATTTATTGTTTGTGAGTTTATGTAGAAAAGGAACTCTAAATAATGACTTGTTAATTATGCCATATGTATGTCTTATTATGATGTGTATAATAGTGTATAAGAGAAAATCTTAGCATGAAGGATGTGTAAGAGAATCTATTTTGAAGATAGTGGTGTAAGAGATACCACAAAACATAAGAGAATGATTGTGGGGGAGTTACATTGTTGAATAGAATCCTGACCAGCTATATAACACATCATTGAGCATCTTTGTGGATATTTTGGTGCTAAAATGGAGCACCCAATGATGAGTGGTTATGATGAAGTTAAGTTGAGCATCATAAAAAAATGTTCATTAGATTGAGGTCCCATGGTTTGTGATTTACTATTTTATAATTTCATGTATTGAATCTCCTATTATTTAAGTGTTTGAGTTGGAGCTATGCATGAGTTGTATGATTCATTATGTTGCTATTATTGCTCCAAATTTACATATTGGTGATACTCTTATAAGGGAATGTATCTCAATATTGTATTGTAACCTTTGTTGTTGATAATCCAATTAGTTTTTTCTTTAAAGTGTGATTTTTTCTCTTGAAAGGATTTCCCCATGTAAATCATCTTGTTAAGGTATACTCTTGTGTATTCATTTATGTAATTGTAAAGATTAATTATTTCGCATATACCTCCTCTTAAAGTTTATTATAGGAAGTTGGTTCAACACTATTACTCCCTTTCATCATATACATTAAAGCATTTTGCATCAAACTAATGGTATTTTTTTTTTATCTTTGTACATTAGTAGGGGAGAGGGGCCCATAATGGAGCAGGGTTCAATGGTGGGGATAGAAGTAGTCCTGAGTGGGCCCCATAGTGGAGCACTTTAATTTCCAATTGCAAAACATTTTTTATCCATAAAGTATGCAAAGTGACAAATCATGTGATGTCACATCAGCGCACCAATAAAACATGACTTAGTGCACCACTATCAGTCTCACTTTTTTTTTGGGCCTTTTTGGATACGTTAACAAAAAGCATGCTGATGTGGCATCATATTTGATGATGTGGCCCTAAAATGAAATATAGAAGCACATGAGTTGCAAAATAAACTATTGTACAAAATTGGGAGTGATTTGAAATTTTCACGTAAGATTTTGAGAAACCCGAAGTTAGGGTGCTCCACTATGGGCCCCTCTCCCCTAATGGGGATTGAGTATTATAAAGGAAGTCAATGGTCTTACCTCTTCCTTTAAGAAGCACCACAATATTCTTAAACACAACTTTAATCAATGCATATTAGGTGACCATGTTTCAAGAGGCTTCATTATTCATATGCATGATTTTACTACTTATACAATGTCACATGGGCACTAGAATAGTTCCATGACTAAGTTGTGAGTGTGGTTTTATTCCATGCAACATAAGTCTCAAATCATCAGTCTTAATATGTTGATCTCCTTATACTAGATCTCCATTTTCATTTTTTATTGCATTGTACTATTTAGTAAATAGTTAAAGTTAACATCATGTTGAAATCCAAATAAGGTTCTCACTCCTTATCAGCTAATTCATTTTTCAATCTTGAATATATGTAGATATCAATCTTTTATTTTAGATCGGATTATATTCTATCTTTAATTTTATTTACATGTTAATCTCTTGATGAGAGAATCATTTTATTTTATTTATAGATATTTCAAATTTAAGGGGACCTTTTTTATAAAGTTGTAAGGTTACAACTTAATTGAACTAAATTAGGTCAGTTAAATATAATAAAGAGAGATTCAAATAGAGATGAAGTTTTCAGTTTGAATTTTCAAATCAATATAAAATTAAATTGCCTTGAGAGTGAAGGCATGCATATTTTTGTAGAGAAAATAGTTATTTATATCTAATCTTACAAATTAATATATTTGATAAAATATGGAGTTGATTTTAGTAAATTGACCAAAGTTAATTATTTTAGACTATAAATGGACTTGTACTAAAAATGTAAATGAAAAAATTAGGGTTGCATACTTTGAAATAGGTGAAGGTAGATGTTTGCTAATGTAACATTACAATAGAGAAATAAAAGTTAGAATCTAATACTAGATTTGAGTTCATAGAGCTAAGATAAATAAAAATTGAGAGTTTAAAATTCTAAGACACAATCATTCTACTAATCTCAAGTACAAGTGGTGTGATTCCATTTAGATGGAATGATCTTATCCTGAGAAAAATTGGTCCTTTAGAACATGTAAAACACATTTGACTACTGTATAGCTAAAGTAAGGAAAGCTTGGTCATGTGTAGGAGCATCGTGGGACTTGTTATACAAGGATTGAATTTTAGGATTTCCTTATGTTGTATTCAATTCCGAAGATTGGTTTAACAATAATTTAAATAGATAGAGTGTGACAATAGATGTTGATGTGTGGTGCTAATGGATGTCATTGAGTTGGTCATTAAATCTTGTTAAAGTTTGATGTAAACCTATGAATGAGTGTGACAAAAATCTATTTGGAGTGTCGTTTGGTAGTGGATGTCGCTTACTTGATTATTGTTGGTTTTTATGCCCAATACAAGAAAATGAGGACTAATGATTGATTCCTACAAGAAGGTAAATGATCTTTGTAGCTTGTGATCTTTAATTTGTTGATTAATAATTATCTTAGTGAAATTATTCTAGGATGACGTCTTTACATACACAATCCTAAATGCATAATTTAAACTTTTGGCATCCACATTGATAGGTAATAATTAGAAGGTCTCAAATTGTTATCCTTAGAATGTAAAAAATTGAACTTTAGAAACATAGAAATACCTATGCTCTCAATCATCTATATAAGGGCTAAAATTATAGGTGCAATCTAGCTTAAGATAGTCGAGCTAATGGAAATTAGGTCAAGTGAGTTAGAAATAGGGGTATATGGCATAATGTTGTAGAGGAAACCTAAGACAAGTGAAATCAACCACAATCATGGGTCAAGAAGGAATGACACAAGGAAAAGAAGGAACTAGATGAAGGTGCAAGTGCTAGAGCAAAGCATGAAAATAGCTAGGGAGAAAAATGATAAAGGCAAGAAAGAAATGCACAACATATCTGTGTGAAGGAAAGAAAGAATAAGAATGGCCAAGCTAGGACCAAATGGAGAAAACACTAGAAATAGAGACAACTTGAAGTGTTATCAAATTGAGATAGCTTGATCAAAGCATTGATTGTGAGGAAGTTAAACAGACGCTTCAAACTAAAGGAATTTGAGTACAACATCAAACTAGAAGGGTATGCATATGAGTAGCATGAGGCAAAGGATAATACAACAAAAGGCTATAAGAACCAAAAGGAAGTAGATGTGCGAGACCAAGGACAATGATAGGATGACCAAGTGCACTAAGAATGCATAAAATAAAAAAGTATTGTAGGAAACACATAGAGGAATGAAGGTGGTAGAAGAAGTCAAAGAGGACAAGCATTAGCAACATGACACAAGATGCATAGGAAGGAGCTAGTAAGGATAGAGGAGAATTACACATTAGAGGGATGCACAAAGAAGAGGATACATTGCACTCGGACAAATGCATGAGCTGATGACTATCTTAAACCTAGAGGTAACAAAAAGATTGTCAGTGTGAAAGATTTAGTTGATATAGGGGTTTGCTGACATATATCAAATAACATCCAAGAGTGTGATGTGCAACCATGATATGTATGTTATAGGATGTAGTGGAATAATAGTCGAGTCATTGGGTGCCAAAATGAGATTTAAAAAACCCATAGACAACAACTATAAAACAAGATGGAGGTAGAGAAAAGGGGACTTCTTCTACCTAAAAAGTAGATTCTTTCCTAGAAAATGGTCATTACGGTGAGGAGAACTCTTATAGAAGAATGGCTCTTTGGCCAAGAAACATATAAGTGTTGAAGCCTAGTAGATTAGTTGGTGGGATGCTTAGGTTGGTAAAGGAACATTTGTAACCATGATAAATCATTATTGAGGATTTAGTAATCTAGAGGTGAGTTGGTAGTGAATGGACCATCCAACCAAGTGATGTTGGTAAATGGGGTGTGATCCAAGGGGCTCATTATGAGGTGCAAAGAAAAGGTTGGAGGAATTATAGCTTCAAAAGGTGACAAGAGATGAATTATGAAGTAGATGGCTAGAGGTGAGTTGCCAACGAATGGACCATCCAACCAAGTGATGTTGGCAAATGGGGTGTGATCCAAGGGGCTCATTATGAGGTGCAAAGAAAAGGTTGGAGGAATCATAGCTTCAAAAGGTGACAAGTAAGAGATGAATTATGAAGTAGATGGCTACTTGTGAGTAAGTCATGAAATAGGAGTCAAGGAGCCTCTGTGTGTGTGTGTGTGTGTGTGTGTGTGTGAGAGAGAGAGAGAGAGAGAGAGAGAGAGAGAGAGAGAGAGAGAGAGAGCATAATACCCCACAATGTATCTAATGTGCCTGCATGGTACCCTACCATGTAACTAATGTACCCTTCTTAGGGATAATAAATAAATAAAAGAAATGTTTTGACCATTATTTTAGTCTTTTATCAAGTTGTGTCAATGAGTGTAAGCTACAATGTAACTAATGTACCCCCAAAGTACTCTACAGTGTAACTAATGTATCCTTCACAGGTTTAATAAATAAATAAAAGAAATGTTTTGACCATTATTTTAGTCTTTTGTCAAGTTGTATCAATGAGTGTCAATGAGTGTAAATATAGGTATATGTCCACAAGTTGTAAGATCAAACATTCTTTAATTGAGACCCCCGACCTCATCATTGTCACCACATAATAAAATGTTGAATTAAATTTTAGACCAATAAGTACACCAAAATAATTAAATCATATTTTAAAAACACACACTCAAAATATCAATTCAAAATAAAACAAAACGAATTAAAAATTTATTAAAATAGACAGTTTTGTCATCTGATATTATATAATAGAATTTGAGGTGGTACATCTTTTAAAGAAATATAAAAATAAAATAAACTCTATATAGAAACCTAATAATGAATCATGTGAGGTGAGCAAAACATCAGTTTGAATTAAAAATCATATAATGGACTAGCCTAATAATTCACAGATTTGACTTTAACAAGTAAAATGAAAAATGAAATACGTCTCAAGGAAAAGCACTCACATGTACGTATGACATGTCAGCTTTAGTCAGATGGTAGGACGATACGTGGCAGTAAAAGCATGGTTGGGGTGGGCGAAAAGGACTCGGCCTACCTTCCGCCCTAATAATTCCTCGGATGGTGACCACCAACCCTCTTTATCGTCCTTCACTTACAGCCCACCATATGTTGCTTTAGGGGCACAAGTCAAACAAATGCCAAATGTTCCACTTTTGAGGCCTAAGGAGAATATATGTGAGAAAGGTCTTATCTAATATGCATTTTAAAAGGATATTAAACCGATAAAGGGCATGAATCTTATTATGGGACTTAGGGGAGAGGGCCCAGTAGTCGTGCACCCTAACTTCGCGCTTCTAATTATCCTACGTCGAAATTTCAAATCACTCCCAATTTTTTACAGTAGCTTACTTGGCAAGTTCTCTACTTATAACTAAGGTTTCAGGGCCACATCATCAAATATGATGCCACATCAGCATGTGTTTTTGTCAAGGTGTCCAAAAATGCCCCAAAAAATAGTGAGACCAATTCTCGTGCATTACATCATGAGTAGTTGAGCGCTGATGTGGTATCACATGATTGGTTGTTTTTTAGATCAAAAGCATACATTTTGTTTAATTATGGGTAGCCAATTCACAACTACTAGACATTATATAAACGACTATTGGGTATTATATGTACGATTGGGTGCACGACTATTAGA